>QANY01003195.1:613771-1147940 GCA_003255025.1 Datisca glomerata
ACTACGATGATACTGTAGCGACCGGAGGGCTTTGTACATCACATGTCATAATAGAAAGAATCGGATAATTAATTGAATTTGCTTTCCATCATTGTAAAATATCTAACTCATCATTTTTTTTAATTCTATATTCTGTTTCAAAAAAATTATAAAGTTTTGATCTATGAGTAGTAGAAATAATGTTCTTCATTTTAAATTTCATTATTTGTTAAAAATATTAATAGAACTACATACTAATGTAGATGAACTACTACCATCATTAATATTACAATCATCATTTTTATATTTCGATTCATATGTTGAATAAAATGAATTTAATTCTGATGTTAGTGTTTTAATATCGACAACGGGGGAAAGTCCTAAATTCTCAGAAATTAAATTAATAAAATTTTCAACTCCAACTAATTAGTCCTAGGATCCATAAAAGTAGCAAAACAAAAAATCCTAGAAATATTCTGCCAATATGTTTTAAATTTTTCTTCAATTTTCTCAACAATAGGTTGAAAATAATCATTTGTCTTAATATCTAAAAATTGTTTAAGAACAAGATGTGAAGTTACATAGTAAATAGAAGAGCAAATAATTTCTAAAAATTATCATGGAAGTGGAAGAAAAATTTGAACATTGAGATTGTATTTTTTTTGGTGTCTTGTTAATTAGTATTAGGGAATGGCAGTATGCCCTTGAATTCTTGGTGTTTTTTTCGCTGATTGAATAAAATATTCATTTAAATAAAAAATATTATCTATTTTGTTAATTAAATACATTTGTCTCAAAAATATATTCAATAAAGTATTTGACAAAATACTTTGAAAGACAATAAAAATATAACACAAATAATATTTACACAAAAATAGTCTCGGTCTAGTGGTAAAGTGTCACATTAATAAGAAAAATGTCAAGGGTTCAATTTTCAATATATAAAAAATTAATTATTTTTTAAGATAAAAAGAACTTGTCCACGGGCTGGACCGGTTCAGGCCCGCAGGTTGGACTGTACGACCGGTCTGGGTCAGGTCGGGTGATGTATCCGGTCTGGGCCAGGCCGGGTGATGTATCCGGTCTGAACCGAGTGGGCCATGTGACAAAACTATTAGGCCTGAGGAGGCCCGGACTTGGCCCGTGGGCCTTAATCGGCCTGGTATTGTTCATATGCGGGACGGGTTGGGACGAGCTGGAATTTAACGGGTTAGTTCAGACGGTTTCATGGGCCGAACTGGTCCACTTACCACCTCTAAAAGGGGGTAGGCTGAATTCTAGTAACACTATTTCAAGAATTTTAATTTAGATTTAAGGTTATTATCTTAAATACAGAACTTTTATAAATAGTGTGTTTTGTCAATTGACTATTTTTGCTTTGTTTCTTAGTTGGGTTATATATTAACGTATTTTGTCATACATAGGGTTTGGTAATGGTAGGGATGTGCATGGGCGCGGGACTGGATGAGTTTTGAGATTCTTTATCTCGTTGCGGTCAGGACGAGACATTTTTTTGTCTTGTCTTGCACGCGATAAGGAGAAAAACTGAGTGAGATAAGACAGTTCACAGTTCAGGTTGGGACGAAATGGCGGGGAATGCCTTTTTTTGCTGACTGACCTGGGCCTCCTTCAGACGGACTTTTTATGGTTGTTTTGGGCTTTTCTAGGCTGTTTTGGGCTTTTATTTGTTGTTTAGGGTTTTTAGACAAACATAGCATTTGGAAAATGTATTTCGTAAAATAGCCGGGCATAATAAAATATTAGTCGGATAGTCGAATTTGAAAATAATTAACCTAATATGTAAGTCCATTTACTGTAATGCCCAAGATATAAATTATGGTAAAAAAATAAACTAACTAATAAGTAAATTAAGGAGTTTCAAATTTATGTAATATCCAAAAGATTTGTTGAAAAAAAGCTAATAATTATGGATTTTTTAAACAGACAAAAAGCTATTGAATTTAAAAATTTATAACTAATACAATCGGGAAAAAATTTTAAAAACCAAAAATCAAGGAAAGTACCAAAAAGTTACTCTATATTGTAACTAATTCAAAATTTTCATAAGTGATATTAAGAAAAATGGCGAAAAAGATGGTTACGAGTATAAAAAAATATCAAGTTTAACGCAGTTAAAATACTACAATTAATAAAGTGAACAAAATTATTCTAAGAAGAACATATAATATTGTTACTCACTTAAAAAGTTTCTAAAATTTAAACACCGATAAAATTATGAGTAAATATTTATTTGTAATATTACCTATTTATGAAATTTATTATAAATTTTTTTTAGAATTAGATAATATTTATTAACTAATTATTAACTAAGATAACATCTACATGTCTTTTTTGTAAATGTTTATTATAATCAGATCTGAACATTATTAATTAACTGAACACAAGCTATTTATGTTGTTAATATATTAGCTATTTTTAATGTAATCATGAAAATATTTATAAATATAATTTACATAAATTTGCAATGAATAAAAATTTATACTTCTTTAAGAAAATAATATAATATGTGTGTAGTTTATGATATTTAGATTTTTTAGAGTTTACTTTTCAATTATACTTAATAGTCTAAAATTTATTTTCAATGTAATTTCTGTAAATAAATATTATTGACTCACATGAAGCATGAGAAGCTCAAAATATAAAAAAAAAATTGTAGTATTTTTTAATATTATAAATTAACTCAATAATCATTGTAAATTGTAAAAAAAATCTTAGATTATGCTTTAGAATTATCGTTAATAGTATAAATCTTAGTTTAGTTGTAATTTCTATTGTTACTCACTTGCAACATAAAGTTAATAATCATTAATAGAAGCTTAAAAATTATTGTATAAAAATAAATTATAAATATTTATTTCAATCATGTCTATTAATTGATTTCGAACTAATATCACATTTTTAGTCATTTGAATGTACAATGTTTGATCATTTTATTCAGGTCATATCTATTTACTGATTACGTCTAGTACATTTTATCTTTGATATTATTTTAATATTTTTATTGTTTCTTTTGTTAGCTCATTTTCCTAATAATTATTAGTCATAGATATTTTTCATGATTTTTGGTTTTCAAAATTCAGAATTTTAATAAATAATAATTATTAGGAAAATTTGTAATGAATAATAATCATAAGTCAATAAAGTATCACACTTAGAATTTTGATACTTTATTAGAATTTTAAGATGGAAAGAAAGAATAAAATTAGATTTTTTAATATGAAAAGAAAGAATAAAATCTGATATTTTAAGATGAAAAAATTGGTTAATGATAATATGGAGTAAAACACATTATTTAGATATACTTGTTGTTTAAAATACAAATTTTTTTATAATAAAAAAAGAGATATTAGGTAATGAGAGATTTGAAATTGAGATATTGTAAATTAATTGTCTCTGAAAAACTTAAAAACAAGATAAAATCTTGAAAAATCCAGAAAATAACATGACGATTGACAAGTATTCAATTTTTTAAAAAGTAATTAATTGACTAGTTGTAATTTTGAACGAAAAAGTTGGTACATTTGTATATAATCTAGAATGTATTTAGATATATTAATTGCTCAAAACGAAAACATTACATATTATTTATGTAATCTGAAATTTTATTTATTATATTGATATATTAATTTAACAAAAAATATATATTATGGGTATAAAAAATTGGTCAACCCAAAATGACTATTACCTTAAATATATTTAAAAATGGTTAAAAACCAATAACATCCCATTAAAATGGCTAAATACTACCAGTTCTATTGTTGTCTTGCGCTTTTATTGGCTGTATTAATTTGGTTGACATATTAACCCCAAATAAAGCTTCTAATTTTCATTTATGAAGGCCAACTTACGTTAAGAATTAGCCCCCCGTGGGCCATACAATTTCCTCCACTCTCGTTCAATGAGAGTTTTTTAATTTTTCCATTCAACATCTTGATTTGGACCCACATCACCACCCTTGTAATAATCATATAATCTTCTAAGAATATGCGTTAACAAATCCTTTGAGACCTCATAACCACACATATAATTGAAATAATATTCCATATAATCCAATTTATATTATGGGTCCAAAGCACAATAGTAAGATATAACAATAAACTTTCTATATTAAAACTTCACCAATACTTTTCAAATATTGACTTCATATTGCTAGCAATTTTACTCATACTAGAGACATCATCTGCACTATTTATTCGGGTCTTATTATTAATCACAATTATTTCATGAAAATACTTACTAGATGATCACACAGCTGGGAAGCAGAAACTCACAATCTTGTTTAAAAAAACTTCTAAGAACTTCAAAAAGACACTAACAATGTTCTAATCATGATCTCTAGGAGGACATGACAATCCCTCTCTAACAAAATTCATAAAATACTTCTCATCTTGCTCTTCTAATATCTCAAATGCATTCAGATTTTTTAGTTGCTCCAATGGGGTGATTTCCTTAGACTTTATAAGGTTAAAGGAGAATCTTGCTGACCCTCTGACCAAGGGTTTGTCAAGGGAACAAATAAAACAAACATCGAGGGGAATGAGTTTAAATCCTATCCAATGAATCATTCAAGTGGGAACCTAACCTAGTTGACTGGAGATCCCAAGGTCTAGGTTCGATAGGCAAACTGGCAGGAATGATTCACATAACACACAAAGAAACTTTGTCTCTTCCCATTCCTATGATGTAATGAAAGTGTGTTATCTATCGACGATAAAAGGGTATACTTAGTATTTAATGACGTTGATATCTTTTTTACAAGAGGAGTATAGACAGAATACTCTTAATCATCATCACCTATGTGAGAGTAGAGGTGGGGTCATTTCTATGAGAGATCTGAATGACTTAACCTCTCTAAAGCTCTCATGATCGCGGGACATGTCCAGGACCAAAATGAACATAATCGTACGAACTCAGATGAGATATGTGTGAAATTTGTTGTCTCGATTTATCTCAGAGGAAGTTCAGCTCAAGAACATAGTTCGCTGTTCTTCAGAATAAATCTGATAAGTTCTCACTACGGAAGGTTCAAGTCCAAAAGACACCTCTCTTGATGCATATCTCATCTGCTCTCTTTCATGTTGTTGTCTAGTTAGAATACATTTCATTCTTGTGGGGGATTGTTGGAGATAATAAAGGAAAGAGAAGTCAAAAGAAAGAAAGAAATTAAAAAAAATGTGAGATGTGAAATTGAGTAGGATTTAGTCCCACATTGGAACTCAAGGAAAAGATGTTGGGTTTATAAACCCAACTCTCATGCCTTGGGGTTAGCCCCAAGGGGCACCCCCACATTTTGTGGGGAAGGGGGGACCTAGATGGCACATGGTCCTCCTCTCACACGCGCGCGTGGCCAGTCATCCGGCCGGCTCGGCTCGGTCCGGTCCGGATCAAAGAATTATTTTTTTATAAAATTTCTTTTGATTATTTACTTGGACAGGAAGGCTTGTAGTTTTGAATTTGTCAAAGCTAAATAAATATCTCCTGGATTATCTGGATTATATGTAGAAGATAATTAGACTTTATCAGCACTAATTTCGTGCTTATCTCTATTATCCTCAATTTCGACCTTATCAGCGCTAACCAATTTCTTACTTGCTCCACAAGCTGCTCATGTTTTAAATAAAGGCAGTGTGTGAGCAATAAAAAAAATTTGGTTTTATCACCATTAGAGAAAATTTCATTTTCATCACCATCATCAAACATCTGCATATTGAGAGAGAGAGATACAGAGAGTTCTGAGAGAGTCTGAGTTATTAGTTGCTATACTCATACTTAAATCGTTGTATTCTGCAGAGCCGATTTGTTGTAGTCTCCAAGCACCCTGTGGAGGACGATTATTGTCTTTAGAACATTGCTTACGAGCAATACTCGATCTTGATCTATTTCTACTTTAATTATTAGAATTTCAGTTGTATTTTTTTCTATATTTATTTCTGAATTTTCATGTAAAAATTCTAATAATTTTCATTGTAATTATCTCTGTTACATTTAAGTTGTATTCGTTTCAATTTCATTATATTATTGATATATGAAAGTATCATGTTCCATCACGACCTACAACAGTGAGCTCTCACAGATAGGCTGACGACAACGACCGTCTTACGTTTTCTTCTCTGCAGTGTGTTTGTATCCCACCGAATGTTAAATTTTCATCATCGTTAAACAAAATAAGAGCATTTGAACTAGAATTATCTTCTTATTTTATATATAGTGAAAAGAAGACTAGATATGAAATAATTCAGAAATCCGACTGCCGGAAGAATTTCGGAGAACACAGCGACATGCAACTTAATTTTGGTCCTCTAGCAGCAGAATTTTGGTCCAAAACTGCTATAGATTTTCGCCCTTCCTGGGCGAATTGGTCCTATGACAGCAGCTTCTGAATTCTTATAGTGCTTTGCTCAATCTTCCACAAAACGGAAAGAGAAAAGGGTGCTTCCTCTTCTTGCTTTGTCGTTGGGTATGATTGTGGATTTCGTTCCGTTTTCGACTGTGACTAAAGAGATAGAGAGAGCTTGAGCTGAGTCTTCTGAATTGAAAAACGATATTTTTTCATGCTTTTGTTTCCAGTTTTTTTTTCTCTTATTCCTTTGTTCGTGTAGGGGTAAAATTGAAAATGAAAGCCATTTAGAATTTGTAACGGACTGAATTGGTCATATGTGCAATTTTTTTAATTTTTAATCATCATCAACAATACGTCATTTAAAAAAAAAGAATAAAAAATGACAAAGGACAAAAAAAATAAAAATAGCCACTCAAAAAAAGAAAAGAAAAAAATCATGCGTCAAAAATAGTCTTTCACGCGCACCAATGAAGTTTTGATTTTTTACTCGCAAAGTTTTATATAATATATACTGTATATATAAAAAATATACTAAAAAATCACACGGATATATTTAATATATACTATATATATTATATAAACTACTCAAATATGGAGCAGTGCTGCGCATGACGTGAAAAAAAAATTCATCTGAAAATTGTGCCAGTAGGCTATTTTTTATGTTTTATATTTATAATATTTTTTATGGTTTTTTTAGAAATTAACTTTTTATGAACGTTACTATTTGAATTTCCATAATTTTACAAAGATGACCCATGGGTCATCTTTGTAGTTCTCTCAAAATTAAATTTATGGACGTGAAAGTCCATCAAGAACTCTACAGTTGCAACACTATGGCCCCACAGCAAGCCCACTACAAGTGCACTACGGAGCCTAAACAACTTTGTAGTTCTCTCAAAATTAAATATATGGACGTGAAAGTCCATCAAGAACTCAACAGTTGCAACACTACGGCAACTATATAGGATGTTGAACAGAATGACAACATAGTTGTCACAAGTCATGACAAGCTCAAATGGGGTCTATGGAGAAATGTCCTAAAATTTTACTCAAGAAAGATGTCTGAGAGTGCATAAATGATATTAGACTTTTTGAATTTTTTTAACAAAATGTGGTCTTTTTGATAAGAGAGAAGATTAAAATATTCCGTGTTAGACTTTAGTTTTACCAAAAATTACTGCTAGACTCTAATAGAGTATTCTGTCGTTCATAATTAACACTTAGCTAAGGTAAGAGGGGAACAAATAGTCATAGAAACCCACATTTCATCATAATATTCTTCTCTATTTTGGCCTCCATAATAACCCATCCTACAAATTTCTCCCTCCTAATACCGTCTTCTCTGTTTCTAACCTCTATGGAGCTTTACTAGGAAAATTTATTGTACTTAAAGTTGTTTGCATTATTGCTCAAACTATGAACCTGCCTCATGATGCATTGAAGCTAGTTGTAATATTATTGACAAACTATGAACCTGCCACAATGGCACAACCCATAAGTTTTGATAATTGTTTCCGTCAAAATCACATTGACAAATTTTATTTGAAAAGGAAAAATTATGTGTTCACAGATAGATTTAAATGAAAGTAATTTTATCTATGTGCAACTTGTATCTAAGTGAATTGAATTTGAATTATCCTTAATATATCGAAACATTATAGAGTTGTACAAGCTAGGATAAAAAAACTTCATGAAATCGTGTGTACGAGTTGTAATATCTACTACCCGTAAAATATATTATTTTCACATAAAAAAAGCAAAAGAAAGCCCTATTAACGTGTTCTTGTATAACCTTCAACGCAAAAACAAAAAAAACAATAAAGGAAAAAAGGAAAAAAGGAAAAAAACCATACCAAAATATTTTAGTTTCCTATTTTTCATCACTAAGTTTAAACCAACGCCGGAAACCTCAACCGCGTACGGAACCGCGACAAATCGGACACTGATTGCTCTCGCTTAGCCATCGGTCAATGCAATACTTGTGATATATATAGTGGCAGCAACGAAGCAAACGACATAAGTCTTTTTTCTTAAACTCTTCCAAGCAAATAGCACACTCAATAACATGTCCCCAGCTTCCTTCTGGAACTGATTCGTAAGCGAGAATTATCGAGGAGAACTCCCGAGTTTGTGTTCCGGCAGCCTCGATGTTTTCGTGGAGTCCTAATTCAATGTCGAGGACTTGAGCTTCGTCCTCGCGTTTTAATCGGCATAAACAACATAGCATACGCTTGCAGGCACAGACAAGTAGTAACAGAATTATGGCAATAGCTAAGCATACGAAAGTTTGTATGACTAGCAATGGCCAATTATTATTATAAGAGGGAGGCGGAGGTAGGACCCGCGGTTGAAGTTGTGGAAGAGACGGGGGAATCATGGTTATAGTTCAGGGAAAAAAAATATGTCGGGAACGTTTATAGACAATATTTATTTGAAAAATCAGGTCAGTCGTCCAAATTAGGAAAGTTTTATTTCTTTCCCAATTAGTAAGCTAAAAAATTGGAAAATTATTAACCGGTGATTATTATTTCTTATCATGGGTGGTTTTATTTGCTTACATATCAACATTAACTTGTATATATATATTTGGGCTAATTATCCTGTAGCATCTGACCTTCTAGGTTTATACTAAATTACACCATTATATTTAAAAGTTTACAGCAATGCCCACTCGCGTTCTATATTGTTTCATGTATACTCCTTACTCTAACTTCTGTTCAAAAAATTGACGGAAGTCAATACACGTGACAAGCACGTGATATTTTTAATGGGCATTTGAGTAATTTAATACACATTGCCTTGTGTAAAAAATCAACGGCTTCTTGACCAACTACCCCCTTTTGCTAGGGAAACCCTTCGTGTTACCACTATTTGTGAAGGATCTTCTTCGAAAAGTTATTTTCATTCTCATGCGAATAACCATTCGTTGTCACTCTGAAATCTTCTTTCACTGTCATTTTCAAAATCTTCTTTCACTGTCTTCTTCGATGGTGTGCACAAGAAGAAGTGCCAGTGTCTATGGTTGAGGACGAGGACACAAAGATTCCAATGGTGGAGGACGAGACAATGAAGGTTTCGAAGTTCGAAGACAAAGTAGTGAAGGTGAGTTATGTTTCTCTCTTTATATACTTGAATATTTTAGAAAATAACAAAATTTTTTAAATTATTTTTAACATTTCTTTACTAAAAACAATAGGGACCACCATTTTTATATTATTTTCAAAAGTGTGGTCCCTAATTTTTTACTGATTTGTCTGAGGAAGTGTAGTCTGGTTTAGGGTTTTTGTTTACAAGCAGGTTATTTTGTGTTTGTATGCCGTTTTGTTTCGATTAAATGCATAGTAGTCAATTCCATTTGATAATCATTTTGGTTTTTAAAAAATATTAAATATTTCAGATATTTCGATATTCTGATCTTTTGTTTCAGAAAATAATTTAGTAATATAAAATAATATTATAAATTTATAATAAATAGTATAACTAAGAAAAATTGAATGAATTTATAACTTACAAATAATACATAATTGTCATTAAATACGTTAAGATATGTCTTTTAACATCATATTAAATAACATTGTCATCAAATAAATTAGAGAGAAAGATGAACTGAGAGAGGAACTAGGGTTGTGTTGTGTGGGCTGTGTTGTGTTCATCGAATTAGAGAGAATGAGAGACTGAGAGAAAAGAGAGCAGAGCTTGGGCTATTAGTATTGTAGTATTGTTAGTTAGTTTCATGAGCTATGAATAAAGGAGAGAAGAGCTGTAGCTGCAATTAAGGGAGAGAGAAGAGCTTCGGCCATTATTAATTTGTATTATGGCTTGGAATAAAAAGCTTGAGCGGAATGAAAAGCTGGAGAGGAACTTTGGGCTGTAATCCCGCAGTTTTTCCGTTTCGCCCATTCCGACTGGAATCCACAGAAATTTTCACCCAAATATTTGACTCCCTTACTGTTTTGATTTCTTACCGGAGTTAGAATATTCCGGTCATTCCAGTCAGAATGAAACGGTTCCGACCACCGTGATTAAATGACTTGGGATGTGTATTATTCTGGTATAGGGTTTTATGTACTCGTTTTGCATTCTGGTTTAGGGTTTCACATATTGATGTTGCATTCTAGTTTAGGGTTTCACGAACTGGTTTTGCATCCTAGTTTAGGGTTTCATATACAGGTCTTGGGTTTTACATACTGGTTAATACTAGTTTATTGTTTTTGCATTCTTGATTCTGGTCTATTCTGGTAAAGTATATGTATGTTTATTCTGGTATGTTTGAATACTAGTTTATTCTGGTAGGGTATCTGTATGTTTATTTCTGGTTTATTCTAGTATCGTTTCCAATTATTCACTTATCAAGGTGATCATTATAAAGACCATACTTGTAATATTTGATACTTCAGATATCGTCCTTTCAGGAGCTTCCAAGATTGAAGACGAGATACCCTCGTACCTTATTATGATCCAATAATGGAGACCGTGAGTTTCGATTAAAAATCTCGCTCCCACTTGACTTTCTAAATTATGTGAGTTCTTATTACCCTGGGTTACCAAGTGACATTAGACAATTAGTCAACCTAGTCTTTAGCAACATACTCCGATTAAACAAACATGCTCAATTAGTATTATATTTAAGTTAATATAATATTATCTAAATTCTAATATTCCCACAATTTAATTAACGGCAAATTCAATTTCTAATGAGATTATTAAAATTAAAAATTATATTTGCATAAAACTAATAATTTGTTTCTAGGGTTAGCCATTTTATATCCTAATCGATTATGCTTAATTTTACTTCATCATGCAATCATAAACGCTTATTTTTTAAAAACCTAATGCCACATGGTATTTAAATGTGGTGTGTATAAAATAAAATTATCTAAGTATACTGTGTATAAAATGTAATAAATAAAATAGCAGGGTATAAAAGATAAATATTAAAATACACCCTAACATTGCATAACTCTATCATATCTTAATTTAAAATCTAAAAATGATCTTTAAGATAGGCCGAGATCTTATCCCTGGCACCGAAACCATCTACCGCTGGTGGCCAACATCAATCTCACCATGGGCCACCTCTGGTCACCGCCGACCGTCACCCACTGCCTCACGAGATTCATCTCATTCCAACGAACCAACCCAGAAAAACTAACAAATTGTCGTCACTCCTTGATGTATCACATTCAGCCTGAAATTCGACAGGGAAAACGTCCGAATTTTATTTTCTTCTTGAAACATTAAACTGTGGAACTTTGAGATATCTATGTAGACGATTTTAAACTGACGCAATCCAATATTAGATGGGAAAGTTATGATCCAAATACTGAGCCTCTACGTGCTGCCACCTTCTACGCAGACACGAGTTTTCAACTGTTTTTTTATTCTCTTTTTGCATCGTTTCAATCTCTATCTGATACTAATAATTACTTGATAACAATCATAACTTTCTTAAAGAAAGTTTACCAGGATCTATGAAAATTAAATACGAATCTAAAGGGAAAAACAATCTCTTCATAGATTGTCCCTCTAATTACATAATCAACAAAAATGTACACATAAAATCTAAAAGGTTATGCAAGGGAATATCCAAAACAATCAAAACCATCATTAATATTTCTCAAAACATTTTTTGAATAATTCAAAAAAATTTACTCTGATACCAATTGAAGGAATCATCGCGGCTGAAAAAAAATTAGTTGTTGAAAAATTCGAGAAACAGCCTATTTATACAAATTAGGAAAACTATATTTTAAAGCCTGATGATCGAAAATCAAAACCTTGTAGTATTCCTGACTATTTTTAAACCGTCAATTAAAATCACGAGTGGGTGGGTAGTCGAATCAAATCAGACCACAAACTAATTCATGTTATTTTTGTTCTTCTTTGTAAATTTTGAGTTCGGCCAAAGCATTTCATATCTTAATTCACGAAGGAAAAACCAACCAAACAGATATGGGAAATACCATTACTTCACATGGGTTACAATTGTAACCATCTGAAACAAGGCAACGGTTGGGAAATTCCCAACCGTTGTTTGTTTTTTTTCAATAAATTAAATTAATTATTTAAAATTGAATAATTAATTTTAATTAATCATTGGTCTTTAAAATAAACACTGAGTTAGTTTTTAAACCATTTGATTGACTATAGGGTACTCATATTAAACCACTTATTTATTAAAAAAAGTCATGTCACAATGTAACTAAAATTTGAGGCCAGGTGGGGGACCATAAAGATACAAATACATTTGACTACATAATTAATAAACTCTATCGATTAAACTTATAATCAAATTTATTAATTATTAGTTACGATTACCTCCACTATAAAATCATAATTAAACTCCAAGTATATTTTATAGTGCTCGACGTAATTATCCATGACCTATTATTCATTATGTAATGTCTCTCCATAATATAGAAACATGTATAATTAGATTAATTATTATCGACCTAATATTTATACACATCTTGGTATCCTTAAATTCTAAATTCATTCTACTCGTCAACTATGATAATTTTCATACTTGATGCCTTAAGTAAAATTATCAAATCTCTAATAATCCACCAGAGATATTAAGTGCTTAGTTTATTATGACCAAATAAATGAATTACCTAAGAGATATTATGTCAGTTAATTAAAAGTGTTTATGGATACTATGGTTGAGAATCTATGGACTCATTATCTAATAACTCAGTCATTCAACTTACAGAATATGTTGACTTAGAGTCTCATTCTTAATCGATCAAAATAACTAAGTTATTAAATATGAGCTCATAACTCTCTCAAGATTAAGAGCACTCATAAAATAATAGCAATTAGTCATGATTTTCATTGATAGTAATTTACTAAAAATCATACTCATTAGTCATTTCAATCCATTTCAAATGCACTAGTACATTAACTAGGCACTCAATCTAGTGATCAAGGTAAGTCACTCTACATAATAGAGTTAATGTACTACAATATTTTCTTAGTAAATATTCAAGCTTCACTAGACTATGAAATTAAGTATTTATAAGTCATAAATGACTATTGGTTAAATACATTGTTCCTAAGAGCTAAACTCTATAGGACCCATAAACCAAGCACTATTATGCTTACAGACCTGTCACAAAAATGTATTGTATATAATATATGAATAAACTATTTATTATTAATGAAAATTAAGTATCTCAATAAATACAATAGAATTTTAGTACTTTTTAGGGCACAATCCTAACAATCTTCCACTTGCCCTAAAACACGTCTACAATGAGCTTAACCCTCACGTTCTCTACATGTGACCTAAAGACATTGTGTCACTACTACAATTTTGACTTACAATGACAACCACATATATAATATAATGACAGTTCTCTAAAATCTGTCAAAGGAAAATGATATAGGGTGGGGTAATTTGGATAAGATGACAGCTCAAAAATTAGTTGTCATTAATGTATTATCTACTATGGCAGCTAATTTTTTAGCTTCCATAATAACTTATTTTAGTGACTGTAAAAAAACATGTCATAGTTCTATAGTATAAAAAACTTGCTCTTTACCCAAAGTTTATTTTATTTACAAAAATGTCATCCTATTTAATTCATCATAATCCTAATTTTACTCTTTATAATGTATTTTCTCTTTGACAGTGGCGAGTGGTGATTTTGAAGAGAAGACCGCGCACCAGATGAGCTTCTAGTGATTTCCAAGTGAGCTTTGACGATGAAGTTCTACGATGATCTTCCACGGTGAGCTTCCACTGCGGGTCGAGCAAAGTTGTCATCCTGAACTTTGAGCTAGTGATTGGAAAAGGGTTGGCCACCGCGTGATTGAGCTGTCGACACTTCTCCCGCCGTTTCCATAATTTCTTCTTCTCATTGAACTGATGGTACGTTTTATCTATTTGTGTATTTTTCCGTCCCTAGCCTTTATTCAGCACATAGAATGAGTATTTGAAAACCTAGGGTTTGTTCTCTTTCTCCTCTATTCTCTTCTTACCCCCTCTCTATGTCAAATTCCTGAGCTCTCAAACCCATTCTCTCTCTCTCTCTCTCTCTGTCTCTCTCTGTTCTGGGTACTTTAAAGTTATCATGATTCAACCTGTTCTCTCCTTTTTTCCTACTCATGAAAGATTATGGCGTTATTTTGTGATATTGCTTGAAGAGAAAAAATTAATTGTCTAATGGTTATGACTACTCTTAAAGTTTTTAGCTTTTGTCAATGATAGCTATTCAAATGTTTTCTAAAATACTATGTCATTGACAACATTCTGTGGTTCGTTTGTACATGTGGACAGACAAGTATCAGGTAATCTTGTTTTCAATTGTTAAACGGTAAGACATTAATTTTTTGGTAGAAATACTATGTGTAGAGCAGATTTTAGCTCTTGAGCTTAGGAAACTTTTAGTTGTTGTAGTGGTGAAATGCTGCACATCGATAAGCACTACAGGATTTGTGCATTTTTCCACACCTTCTAGGATGAATCGTTTAATAAGAATACAACTCTATGTTACAAATTTTCTTTATTTATATGAATTAGTGCTCAGTTGGATGCTTACTTTCCAGAAATTCATGTTCAAATTATTTTTTCCTCGATTAAATGCAACACCGTGTTCTTAAAGATTTGCGACAACACGTTGGCAAGCTTACATGATTGTTAATATATATAGTATTAGATAATTTTATAATTGTTCTTGTTTCTTAGGGCGTGTTTGAGTTTATACATTAGGCCATGTCATTTTGATATTGTTGTTTTAGGTGGTGTGTTTGAGTTCAATTCTAGACAGTGGACTTTGAAATAGCAAAACAGAACAGAAGAGGGTCTAGAACCTGAAATTTAATTCATTGTAATATCATCTCATTTGCATATAAATTAGGCTTTATAATGCATTTGTTTTGAGAGATAGTTCGGTAATTCTTGAGTGTTTCTGGCTTATTATGTCTCAGCCGTTCTCAAAACTTTATATTTTTATTTTATTTTTATTTTTAGGTACTTAATCATTAGGTTTTACGCTGCACAGGTCTTATTGGTGGTGTTATTTTCCAAATACTCAAGCAAGATTAGACCCACCTTCATCTATTTTTCAAAATGTTTGGTAAAAAATACCTAGCTCATCAAATAAAAATAAGGATACTAACAAATAACTTTACCAAGTTCATTAATCAACTTAGTCAAATACCTTTATTTAGGTAACCATGGGTGCCACAGGCTTGTGCATCCGTCTAATCTCATGAAACTCATACATTGTGCCCTAAGAAGTTTTTCTATATGAGTCAGAGTAAATCACTAGCTTTAAACCAATGGGCAATGGCCCCAAGGAATTTGCATCCAAGAGAATTTGAACAAAGGACCTAGAAGGAAGTAAACCTCTAAGTCCAAGTTATTCACCACTTAGCTAAACCCAATGGGGTTCGAATGCCAAATGCCAAATTACTTCTTAATTCTAACATGGGAATTTTTGTCATGAGGAAAACTTCAACAAAATATTGGCCTTAAATTCTTAATGCTTTATGTCGATCCATATGTGGTCAATTTGTGCTTTAGTAAAGTGGAAAGTGGAAACACATGTCACCTGTCTCTGTAAGGTTGTAAACAACTCTCTTCTGGCCTGTTTGTGTAGTTTAAGATGTTGGCTTCTCTATTTTCTTCAGTCTCCCATCCCATACAATAAAGTATTTGTAGCAGGATGTCTACCCCACTTTTATACTAATTTCGTTCATCTTACATTTTCGTTATTAGTCAAATGCGATATAATCTCATTATTATAACAAATCCAGTTTGATAATTTTCAGTCTTTGGCAGGAAGGAGAGTTGAAGGGTGCAGTTGCCCTCATTTTTGAAAACAAGCATGTCAGTGCTCTATTGTAGTATTAGTTTAGTAGAGAAAGTTTGGCTTCTTATTTTGTGCATACGTAGAGGAGTGCTGATAAAACTTATGTGAGCCCTTATTAAGAATCTTGAAAACTACCTCTTCATTCAATGATTAAGGATGTAAAATCTTAGAACGATCATGTCATATATATGTTATTTGCAAATCTTTGTTTTGTTTCCGCCCATTTAATCATTTCTTGATGCTAAATGGACTCTTTGCATGCCACAGCAACACTATCTGTGTATTACTTATCTGAAAATGTATTTAGCAAGTACTAAATTTGCTGCTTTATATTGAATTTTGGTTTGGATATGGATTCCAATGACTTGAATAAAAAGAGCGTAGGCTAAGTCTTGCTTGGGTAACTAGGTTTTTGTTATCTTTTAATACATTTCTCTCTTTCTTATGTATATTTTTCTTAATATGAGTTACAAATCAGTACATCTATGCCTTAGTGTACGTGATTGAAGAATATGATATTAATTTACCTTCTAGGCCTTATATGCTTTCCTTTTACCTATTGCGCAACCAATAATAAAATTCATCTATAGCAAGTTTTTTTTTATAAATAAGGACACTACCTGTAGTGCTGTTTCCATGGATAAAGAATTAAGTACTTTATTATCATTATTTAAATTTTGTGTTTACGTGGATGATGCTACATATTGTTTCACACAGCTTTTTTACAACTTATTAATTTGTGAACACCTAATTCTTTTGTAACTTTAGTCACCCATGCACTAGTTTACATTTTTATTTGAGTTTTTTTCTTATATTTTTAAATAACCATGTGTTCTGGTAGAGGTTATAGCTAATATTAAGCATCACTATTATTTGTACTATGGTATTGTTCTTTCTTCAAATTCCTTTTCCTCTTGCAAATTATATTGTTATCAGACGTGTGCACATTTTTTCCTTTGAAATAGTATTGATGATGATCATTATTTTTTGTTGGTTTCTTCCCTGTAAGAAGGCTGCTTGTTCTATGTTTTCTTCTAAATTTTGAGGAGTGATGTAGACAAGTAGTGTTGAGAGTTAGTATGTAGCTTATTTAAAGTTTGTAAAAGCTTTCCTTTACATAAACCTTTTCATTCTGTAATTGCGAAAGAGTTTTGACTCTCAATAGCAATTGTACTTTCATCTCTTTTTGCTTTGCTTTTTACCTTTATCAGATTTAATTCTTTGAGTTGAATTTGTAGCCGTGGATAAGGTGGTGTTAGGGATTTATCTCTTTTTCTTTCTTATTTTTTTTGTTGGTTTTTTGGGGGTAGTGTTAATTACATATATGAAGGTTTATTCTTGATTTTTAGAGTTATGAAAATGATTGTTTGAAGGAAACTGGTGACTTTTCTAGATATGTTTGACAATGGCTTTTAGTTTTAGAAGGTGTGATGTTCCACTTCAAGTATTTCATGTCGATTTCTACTTCATAGCTTTACTATGTTCAATGCTGATATAATTAGAAATTGGATGTGATTGAGATTGGAAAAGCAGGAAAAATGATGCAATTCGATTCAAACACAGTGGGATATCGCTTTCATCCAACTGATGAGAAGCTGGCCACTGACTTCTTGAAGAACAAGGTGCTCGGCAGTCACTCTTTTGTTAAATCCATCCCTGAAGTGGATTTCTCCAAGTGGGAGCCTTGGGATTTGCCTTGTATGATCTTCTCTTACTATAATCTTATGCGGGTTTTCTTTATTTTTATTGAAATTGTATGATAATCTGTGATCTTGAATTAGCATGCAATTATATTTCTTCTCATTCCATCATTATCTTAGATGATGAGTATAGGTTTTCGTTTAAATATTTGCTTGCTTGTGATTATTCGTGTGTGTAAATTGTCATTGGAAGGTAGTTTTTGTCTTGCGATGACATTTTTTTTTAATTTTTAGCACCTTTTAATGACGGGGAATCCCCATCATTTAACATGTTTTCATGGTACATTAGATGACGGGGAATCCCCATCATATAATACCATTTTCCGGCACCCTTTGTTGACGGGGATTCCCTGTCAACTAACTCCTTTTCACAGCAACCTTTGTTGACGGGGAATCCCCCTCAACTAACTCATTTTCACGACATGCCTATTTTGATGGGGATTCCTCATCATTGTACCACCTTATAATGACGGTTTAAATAATCAAAGATGGCAGTCCGATAGATGACAGTCGATCAACCATCAATATAGGGTTATAATGACGGGTTTCAGTCGTCATCTAACCCCCTTTTTGTAGTAGTGTGTCTAAAGTCTTCATAACTAGTATGCTAGGTTCTACCTCTGAAGTAACATAACTGAAAATTTTAATTCATATATTGAACTGGTATGAGATTTTCACATGATAGACAAGCGCATAATCCTTCGTTCTCCTAAAATACTTGAGTATATGGTTCACAGCTATCCAATGAAATCTTTTAATATTTAACTGATATTTACTGACTAAGCCTACTGTGAAATAAGAAAAAAGGTGTCGGTCTTCCTCATCTTCACGCCTATTTTCTTCCCTTCACTCGTAGAGGACTTTCTTACGGGAAGAAGAAGCTACCATGGGAGGTCCATTTTGCTGCTGTGGCATTCCTTCAGACTTGAAGACTTCATGGACCGATTTGAACCCGGGAAGAAGGTTTTTTTAATGCTCTAAGAAATGGGTACGTTTGGAAGAATAATTTTTTCACTTCCCCAACCTCCATTTTTACTTAAATTGGAAGCTCTATGTTTACTGAAATTAGAATCTCCATTTTTCTGTTTTGTTTTCTCATAATTGTTTGTAGTTCATAACATTTTTTTGTTGAAGTTTTCACTTTGCAGAACAATGGAGAATGCATGTTTTTTATGTGGTCCGAACCACCCATGTATGAAAGAGCAATAAATATTGTCTAATGGTTATTAAAAGGAATGACTTGACTTGAGCGCGGACATAGAATTTTACGATCCAAGATTAAGAAGCTGATGATATGCATATGCTTGTTGTTGTTGATGTTTGTTTACTTCAACTTTTAGGGTATTTGTCTTGTAACAAAACTTATTTTGATTTCGGTCATGTTATTGTTGACGATGTTTGCTTACTTCAATATTTAAGGTATTTGTCTTGTAACTAAAATTATTTTAGTTTTGGTTATGTTGATGTTGATGTTGTGAGCTATTTTAACCAAGGAATGAGATGTTGTAAGCTATTTTTATCAATGAGAAGTTATGCTTAAATTTGCATTTACAAGTATTCTGATCCTTGAGGTGAGAGAGAAAGAGTAACCAGGCCAACTTATGAGTCAATGCTTCTAAATAGCTAAAAGGCATCAATTAAGCTAATCAATATAAACATCCTTCAAACAATATTCAATATCCTACACAAAATATCCTTAAAAATGTAAACATCCTTCACAATATAACAAGATTTCTAAACATCTTTCACAATATAAACATCCTTGAAAGCAGTTTAAACATACATCCTTCAAACTATCCACAAAATAAACATCCATCGAACAATATTCCCAACATCCTCCTTCATAAAATATCCACAAAAAATAAACATAAAAGAGTGGTCTGGTTGACTAAGGGGAAGAAAGGCATTCAACTTCCATGGTGAATAATGCTCTGGTCGACTTTCTGACGCATTACTTCTTAAGGCATATCATTCTCACAAGAAACGTAGAGATTGAGAGACGCACATTGGTTCAGAAAGTGATGCTTGCACTGGTTCAACAATCTGGGATGCATTTTCCACTAATTCAACATTATGTGAAATCGATTGTGAACCAGAAGCCTATAACTAAACAACAGAACATAATTAAATATAAAAATACTATAATTTAACAAACATAACATAATTAAATGTAAAACCATTGTAATAACTATTTTTGTCACTAGTTCAGTATTCTAGGATGCATTTGCCACTGATTCAGCATTTGCATTTGCCACTAGCTCGGCATTTTGTGAAGCCACTGGTTCAGCATTCTGTGACGCCGATTGTGATCCAGAAGCCCGTGAAGCCGATTATGAAGCCTACAATTAAACAATAGAACATAATTCAATGTAAAAACACAATAATTTAACAAACTTAACATAATTAATTATATTAACTATTTTTTACCTTTCTCATGTTACATGTTCATTTATTGTGACCCAATTCACCACATTGTTTGCCTTTCATTATTATACCAACCCTTGATCTGCTGTTTTGCACTACGGGGGTCTAGGAGGTTCACCAGCCTCCCTTGTACTCAACTTCTTAGGTCGCCTGGGTTGTTTATGGTAAGTACAATGAATTGGTGGTGGTTTATCAGATTTGGGCCACAATGTTGAACTGGCCATATGTCTTCAAATAGGGCTACTTCTTGTAACAATTATCCACACATGCAAGTGGATCATCCAGTTTGTAATTTATGACAGCTATGGCATGACAGAATGGTATGCTAGTGAGCTCTCATTTCCTATAAGTACAAGTCTTTGCCTCCAATTTCACTATAATAACTGGCCTAGTATCATGAAATACTTCAAATTTCCCTCATTCTGCCCAAATAGGTAGGCAAAATGCACTATATGTTTTATTCTTCTCCCCTATTTCACATATGTTTTTAGCCACATCACAACTCCTCATAAAAACACTCTTTTCTTTAACATTCACATCATTAAAAATTAACCTAATTTTTTCAAGCAACGTCAGGATAGGCTTATCCCTAGCTTCCAAAATTGCAGAATTAAAGACTCACAAAGGGTGTTTGACAACATATCGCACTTGGGGAAGGTCTGGAAGTGAGACCTAGTCCATGAAAACCATTCATAAAGCCCCTAGATGTTCATCTTCAATTTCTCTATTTCATAAAAAAACCGAACTACTGTTGATGCCTTAACATGGCTCCACAATATGTTTTTCAAAGACAGACTTTTGAAATCCTCCTTAAAATTATTGTACATATGGCGCACACAACCATTATGCTCTGAATTGGGTACTAATTTTTTCGATGCACGCTTCAACCCTTTTAGCTTATCGGTTATGAATGTTTAACCATAACTGCTAGCAATTCCAACATCATCCATTAAAGTAGTCAAGTAACACTCCCATGAGTTTCGGCTTTCAACCTCCACTACTATATAAGCGATTGGGAATAATGAGTTATTCCCATATATTCCCACTGCAACCAGTGATTGTCCTAGATGTGGACCTTTAATTTGACACACATCCAAACCAATCACTGGTCTACAACCCTCTTTAAAGCCCTTCTTACGAGCCCCCCAAACAAATATAAAGCCTTTAAAACTTTGGTCTACCACTTATGCTAGCCTCAATTTTCATAAAAATATAACTATCCTCATTAATGATATACACTTGACTCATTTTTATAGTATCTTGCCTAAGCGGTTTTTATTACTTATTTTGAGAGACAAAAGATGAACATTAGTTAATTGCTAGATATTAACACTAGATTAGTAGGATTATTATGTATTAATATCAGATTGATAATGAATTGGATTGGACTATCCTACCTAACTTTTTAAATGTGTGATCTATCTAGGCGTGCGTATGTTTAAGAGAATTGTGATATCGTTGCGTACATCGCATGTTAATTTTTTGAGTTTTTATATTCATGTTATGATGTATGCTTTAATTAGAATGTGTTTGTAATGATTGAAAATTTTCTTATTTTTCAGTAATTAAAATGTCATCCTTGAGCCCATTAGCATCTCATTAAGAAGTGATTAGTAATTGATTCTACTACATCCTGGTGTATAGACTCCGAAATCACTAATCATATTCACAATTCATTGTGAAAGTTCTAGGAAACCAGAAAACTAAACGAGAGGGATTGCATGTTGTTCTTTGGATGGAGGCATATGTATTATTTTGGATAGTACATTTATTTTTAAATTTTTATTGTATGATATGGAGTAAAATAATAGTATACATAGTACATTATAAAAACGAAAGCTTTCTCAAGCCAACTATACATCAAACAAACATACGTCTAGGTTACTATAATCTAAGTATGATTCGAAGACTAGTAAGAGACATGCTTCATGGCCTATAAATTTTTTTAACTCTTACTGATAAGCGAATCCATTACTGATAAGAATATGACCAATAGTCTTTTTTGAGATAGAATGACATAGAGGCACGTGACGTTAGTGTTGGAGTATATTTCTTAAGTGGGACAAGTGAAAGTCTAGGTGAGGGGTAGCTATGGGTGATGTCAATTTTATTGACTGACACTCTAGATATGATTATGTTTGTCTTTTGCTTCTCGATTATGAAACTTTTGAGAAATCAAAGAGTTTAGAACGAAGGTCGAGAAGGAATTGGAGAGACAAACTAAGCCTCTTCGATTTGATCGAAGAGGTAAATACCTCTTAATGACATTCACAGACTGCATGGTAAATATCAGGATTGTATCCTAGTTAGTTACACCTGTGTCATCCATAGAATGGTGTAACAGTAATGAGAAAAGTTTTTTTAACATGATGAGATCTATGTTTAGTTATTTAACTAACATATTTTCTTTTTTAGGATTAGCTTTGTAGATGTTGTATTTTAGCATCATCAAGGGTAGTACCTGAAAAACCACAAGAATTATGGAATGTACGTAAATCTAGTTTACGTAACCTTCATATATGTGAATGTCTAGCACACGTACTAAAAGAGAATAGTGCCAAGCTAGATGGTAGATTAAAATGATATCTAACTCTAGGCTATGAAAAAAAATGGAGATTATTTGTTTCTATAGTACCAAGAATGAGAAGTGTTTGTAAGTATAAACATTTTATTTTGGAAAGAATATGATATTTCAAAAGGAATATTTAGACGCAACACAAACTTAGAAATTTTTTTCGATTTTCAAAAGGAATATTTAGACGCAACACAAACGTAATCCAGTTGGTAAAAGATAAGTCTAGAAATTTTTTAAATTCCACTTATTCAAAGGAATAAGAATGAAGTACTTCATAGTACTATACAAACTTATTATAGTGGAAGCGTTTCTCATCCATATGAGAAATAAATATTCCTAGCAGAGTCCAATATGGTCATCTTGGTGGAACATAAGCTAGATTCCAATCACTACGTTGTAGTGGGTGAACCAAGTGAGAGATTCATGTTCAAGTGAAATACTTTCGAGTCCATTTCAGAGGAATATGACTCAGATCCCAAAAACTACATAAAGATTGTAAATGATGTAAAGTAAATCATTGGCTTCAAGCAATGAAATCTAAAAATTGGTTCCACTAACTCTAATTGAGTATGGAAGCTTGTAAAAGCCCTAAAGGATTGGGTGTCGAAGATCTACAAGCGGAACGGAACCGAGACATAGACGGAAGGTCAAGATCTTTAAGGCTAGACTTAGTGAGAAATGAGATACTTAGTGATAGGATATTAAGTATAGCAGATCATTCTCATTAATAGCCATACTCATATCCATAAAGATACTGTATCCAGTGCAGCTAATCTCATTTATGAATTTTAGCAGATGGATGTCAAGAACGTTATTTTTTATTGTGATTTTGAAGTAAATATCTTAATATCTCAATTTTTCATATTTGTCACTAAAGGCCATGAATTATGACATACATGATATATTAGTCAAGTCATGAACTTAAGCATGCATTAATGACTTAGAACATTATGTTGATCATGCAATCAAAGTTTTGATTTTGATCAAAGTCATAATGAGTTATGTCATTACAAGAGAAAGAAAGGAAACATAATGATTTTCTTGATGTTTTATGTAAATGACATTTCATCATTAGGAATGATGTAGAATTAAATGTCAACTATAAAGTCATTTTGTCTAAATTTATGATATGAAAGACTTTGAAAAGGTTGTCTTCATACTAAGAATGAAGTTCTTTCGAGACTTAAATATAGAGTGATGTTCTTATCCTAGACTGCGTAAATAATAATATATAGGTGTGCAATGAAGATTCCAAGAAAGGGCTTGTTATCGTTTTAAGTTTGGAACCTATGTATTCTGTTAGTGTCTTATGACATAGGATGAAATAAATAACATGAAGACAACTCCCTTGCTTTCGGTAGTGGGAGAAGTCTTAAATATGTTATATTGTACACTAGAAGCATTATTTAACAGTAGGCATAGTCAGTAGATATCAGTTAAATCCTAGAGAATTTCACTATATAGTTATGAAGCATATGCTCAAGTATCTTAGGAGAACGAGGGATTATGTGCTTGTCTATGATATGAAAATCTCATACCAGTTCAGTATATGGATTAAAATTTTCAGTTAGATTACTTCAGCGGTAAAACCTAGCAAACCAGTTTACGAAGAATTTAGCCACAATGTTTTTTGGTCACATGTAGAGAACATGAGGGTTAAATTGATTGTAGACTTGCTTTAGGGTAGGTGGGAGATTGTTAGGATTGTTCCCTAAAAACATTGAAATACTATTGTATTTATTGAGATATTTAATTCTTATTAATAATAAATAGTTTATTCTTATATTATGTGCAATACATTCTAATAAAAAGTCCACAATCATAACAGTACTTTATTTATGGGCGCTATGGAGTTTAGCTCATAAGAACAATGTATTTAACCAAGAGTCATTTATGACTTGTAAATACTTAATTTCACAGTCTAGTGAAGCTGAGCGCTTTACTAAGAAAATACTGTAGTATATTAACTCTATTATGTAGAACGGGTACTTAGTTAATGTACTAGTGCATTTAGAATGCATTGAAATGACTAATAAATCTAATTTTCAGTAAATTACTATCAGATAAAAATCATGACTAATTGCTATTAGTTTAGGAGTGCTCTTAATCTTGATAAAATTATGAGCTCATATTTAATAAATTAGTTGTTTTGATCTATTAATAATGAGACTATGAGTTAATATATTCTGTAGGTTAGATGACTGAGTTATTATATAGTGAGTCCATAGATTCTCAATAATAGAATTCATAAACACTTTTAATTAAGTGACATATTAGCTCTTAGGTAATTCATTCATGTGGTCACAATAAACTAAGCGTTTAATATCTCTGGTGGATTACTAGAGATTTGATAATTTTACTTGAGGCATCAAGCATGAACAAAATTATTATAGTTGAATGATAGAATGAATTTGGAACCTAAGGATACCAAAATGTGTATAAATATTAGGTCGATAATAATTAACCTAATTATACATGGTACTATATTATGGAGGGTATTACATAATGAGTAATAGGTCAATGAAAGTTACATCGAGTAATATAAAATACACTTGGAGTTCAATTATAATTTTATAGTAGAGTTAATCATAATTAATAATTAATAAATTTGATTATGAGTTTAGTCGATAGAGTTTATTAATTATGTAGTCAAATATATTTTTGTACGTATGGTCCCCTTACTAGCCTCAGATTTAGGTTACGTTGTGACATAATTTTTTTAATAAATAAGTGGCTCAACGTGGATACCCTATAGTCAACTAAGTGATCTAAAAATTAACTCAGTGTTTATTCTAAAAGGCCAATGATTAATTAATTAAAACAAGTGGCTCAACGTCCTCACCCACTCGTGATTTTGGTTGACGGTTTGAGGGATATTAGGAAGACCACGATATTTCAATTTTTGATCGTCACGCTCTAAAATATATTTTTCCTGATATGTTTAAATAGGTTGTTTCTAAAAAAAAAATTTCCGCTGCGACGATTCCTTCATAAAGGGTTTAAGGGAATGAGTTTTTCTATCATTGCCTAGCAACGGATCAGATCTGGCGCAACTAATTTTGTTTTAAAATATTAACTTTTTTATTTAATTTTTTTTCTTTTTAATTTTTTAATAGATCTGATCCATTCAGATCTCATTAAACGGATCAAATGAAACATCCCCTGTACGGCAGGCAACGAAAGAGAATCTGGATTTGAGTTTAATATCTAAGAACTTAGAGTCTTTTTTTTTCATTTCTCTTAATTTAAATAATAAAATTTGAGCCTCTCCTAAAACCAATTTTAGCTAGCCATATAGTGGTTTAAATCCTAAAGGAAGAGAAACGTATTCTCACTACTAAATATTTTTAAATTAAATATAATGAATAATTTGTGAATAAAGATAAACTGTGAAGTAAAAGCAAAATTTTCCTACAAAACTATATTAAAATCAGAGGCAGTATTAAAACTTAAAGTGATAATAGGTATTACTAAATATGTATTCAAAACAATATTAATTAGCCTTGAGATATCTAATTCTTAGGATGGGAGTAATTTAAGACTTCATAAAAAATAGTGTATTTAACTTAGATAATTAGTACTTATTTTTAAGGTAAATATAAGAATTCAAATAAGCAGGAGGTCAAGTTTATCCAATTAAACAGGAGGTCAAATTTAAACGAAGAGAATTATCAACATATTTTTTGAAAATTTAGTCTTTTCATCCTCATATCAAACTTTAAGTTTTGCCATTTTCTCCACTTTTCATTTTATTATCTTCGATGGAATTTTTTAGCAAATTAGCATATTTTGTAGTTTTTCAATTTATATGAGTATAAAAATATAAAAAAATTAGGAATAAAATTTACATTTTAGCTTGGTTAGATTTTACATTTTAACTAAAAGAAAAACAGGAGAAAACACATGTGACAAAAAAAAAACTAGACTTGAAATAGGTCAAGGAAGACCAGGAGGGATGCTTACGTTCAAGTGCTGCACGTCCTGACACATTCATCAGCCGCTCGTAATGTCTAATCAGTGACGATCAGCATGTTATGAAACCCTGCTTTTCACTTCTTCCCTTTCCCATGTTTCTCTATTATCAATGGCTCTAATATAAACATATAATTAACATTATTTAAACATTCAGGGTAAGTATTAAGACATAATACAATTAGAGGGTCAATGTAATTCTTTTTGTCTACTAGTAATGTGTGACATCAATTTTAGAGCAAAAGCCATCAAGGAACTCCCTAAATTTCGGAGAGCTAGCCAATGCAGTCCCTCTACTTTGCAATTTGGTCCATCAATTTACAAATTATTAAGCTTTTAATCTAAAATTTAACAGTTACTGAAAAAGATACATTTTCATTAAATTGCTTCTCTTTTTTGCATAGTTTGCCTTCGTCAAAGACTCATTTGGTTTTTTTTTTATTTAATTTGCTTCGAATCAAATACCCATTTGTGCCAAATGCTTTTCACTATGATTTTGATTTTTTTAACAAGACAGATTATATTCAAAAGAAGAGAAGGAGAAAGACAAATCAAAGAGACATTCTCCTGCCTCTTACTATGATTGAGATATTGTTTGACTCAAAGAATCATATATTTTTTTATGTTAAATTTTGGATTAAATATGAATGATTTGTAAGTTGAAGGATCAAAGTATTTACATTCAAAATAAATGATTAAAATATCCAACCCCAAAATTAAGAGGTTAATGGTGGCTTTGTCCTAAAAAATAACATCACAAATTTTAACTAACAAAATAATAAGATCACGAGTTACAATTTAGTATAGTTAAATAAATTTTGGACTAACAAGGTATAGTTTTTAAAATGGAAGGATTAGAGTATAAAATAAAATAAATTAGAGGAAAACGCCACTAATACTAAATTTTAAAGTATTGGTACTTCATCAACTTTGAAATGGTTCAAGAATCTCCGACGACTCATCAAATCAAATTGTATGATATGGTAGAACAGAATATAAGTATGGGATAAGAAATCAAATCAAATTGTCAGAAGATCTTGGTATCAGATATTCCTTTGACCCTGTAGGTAATCGTGTGCTGTGATATGGAAGCACATCGCTACTCTTGGGAAGAGATTTGTTCCAGTTAAGTCATTCATTTCAGAAAAACGAACCACTTAGATAAATGTCCATTAAACATTGAACGGACCAAAAAAAACAAAATAAATCAATGTTTTAATCAATTTATGTAAAAACTAAAATTGAGTCGTTAAAATACGAGCAATCCATTTAGATCTCACAAACAAGCTTGCTCGTGTTGGAT
This sequence comes from Datisca glomerata, assembly GCA_003255025.1. Classification (NCBI taxonomy): domain Eukaryota; kingdom Viridiplantae; phylum Streptophyta; class Magnoliopsida; order Cucurbitales; family Datiscaceae; genus Datisca; species Datisca glomerata. The sequence goes on from QANY01003195.1 coordinate 641,904, forward strand.
CCCAACAATCTGTTTCTGTGTGATATACAATAAGATATTCATAGATGTGAATTCTCGACAATTAGTTATCATCAGTTCAACTATCGGAAAGGTAGTTTAATTTCAGCCGTAAAAAAAGATCATCCGTTGAGATAAGATGTTAAATACTTAAAATAAAAGTAAAAATTATTTTTATCTTTTTCTCCTAGTAATTTATACCATCTAAATTTGATCATACGATCTACAATTAGTGAACTATTGTATTTGTCATTTATTCCAACACAGACAAACTCCATCTAACATCCACAAGTTGTAGGATCTTTTAGGACTTGAGTTTCATCATCATCATTCTCATTTGTTTTGTGTTTCTCACGCTCGATCATTGTGTCAAGTTCAGCGTCCTACATTGATATCTGTTTCATTAGAATTTGGTTGCTCGGCAATTTTCCATCCGTCGATTTCTTCAGGAGACAATAGCATTGATTCTTCACTTATCCAATATATCAATATTTTTCAAACTTATAGGATCAGAAGAACTCCCACTCTTTTTTTGCTTGTGCATGTGATTAAGTAATTTTAATATAGTTATTATAATTGATATATGATATGACAATCGAATTAATTTTTTAAATTGAAAACTTTACATTTGTCGCACCTTCGAATTATAATATACCCAAACAATGCATTTCTTTATAATTCAGAAGTATAAATTCAATTAAAACAACATAACGGACCATTTCGACTTAAACATACCAAAATTTGATTGAAACACACCGAAATAGACCAAAAATTCAAGCAAGGTTCCTCGCCCGAAACGAATTGAAACTGTCAACTACGGGAAAGAATCGAAGATATGTTTGGGTGGGAGAAATGGATCCTTCTATGGGTGATATGAATAAGAGCGGATTTATTGTACTGATGTTGAGTCTTTAGTTTAGATCTCAACAACGAGAAATTATTCAAAATACCGGCCACAATATGGCTCGGGTCTCACATTATATAATTCCAGTCCGTATGAATGATATTGATCTATTGGACACAAAAATCAAAAAAATAGATTTCTTTTTTATTTATTTTTAGATTAAACCAGAAAAGATCCTAGTCGTTGATATTTTAATCTAACGGTCACAATTACCGGTCACATTATGACCGGTAGATATAATAATTACTCCGCAACAACGTAGAATGACACGATATACATTAAAAAAGCTAGATTTGACCTTTTTCCCTTTTGTTTGACTTATTTTTTGTTTCAGAATTTATATGTATAAAAGTGTTCAGAGGGGAAAACTTTATGATGCCGGCAAGAAATTCCCGACATCCATGCTGGGTTATTGTGATATTTAGATTGTATTTGGAGTAATTTGGGTCACACAAAACGCAGCAGGTAGAAGTTTTTTTTGTTTTTTTTGTACACCAAATACGTAGTGGGGTTCACCAATTACGTGGTGGGGTTCACCAAATACGTACATAAAGAATAATTTTTGGAGGGGTTCACCAATTACGTACTAAAATTCACCAATTACGTACTAGGATTCACCAATCACGTAGCGAGGTTCACCAATTACGTAGTGGGGTTCACCAAATACATAGAAAGAATAATTCTTAAAGGGGTTCACCAATTACGTAGTGGGATTCACCAAATACGTACAAAAATATAATTTTTGGCAGGGTTCACCAGTTACGTAATGGAGTTCACCAAATACGTACAAAGGAATAATTCTTGGATGGATTCACCAATTATGTACTAAGATTCACAAATTATGTGGTGGGATTCACCAATTACGTATTGGGATTCACCAAATACGTACAAAAAAATAATTCTTGAAGGGGTTCACCAAATACGTACTGGGGTTCACCCATTACGTAGTGGGGTTCACCCATTACGTAGTGGGGTTCACCCATTACGTAGTGGGGTTCACCCATTACGTAGTGCGGTTCATCAAATACGTACAAAAGAATAATTCTTGGAGGGGTTCACCAATTACGTAGTGGGGTTCATCAAATACGTATAAAAGAATAATAATTCTTGAGAGGTGTTCACCAAAAATGTACAAGCTAATCGTCTATTTTTAGCCCATCAACGCCTATTTTTAGCCTTGACACGCCATCCTGAAGGTGCCAGTCGCCATCGTCAAACTCAATCGCTAGTTTATTGTCTCTAATCGCCTGTTTAAGTCTCCAAACGCCATGTTGAAATAGGCGATCGCTAGTCTCCCTCCCAATTGCCATTTTTTTGCTCCTAATCATCATTTTATGGCTCTAATCGTCATTCTTTACAATTTTCCTTAAAATTGATATTTTTATAATTATTTTTCATACACCGAGAAAATCATCGACAAAAATAGAAAAAACTCATTATTTCAATGCAAACATTCACGATACTCACTTACTATGTGAAATTAGATTAGATTAATTAAGAATTCGCGATACAATTGAACACTTATTCATAAACTCGTTAAAATTTGTCATTGATAATATTGTTGTGCTTTTGCGACAAGTATCGAGAGAGATGAGATTTCACAATATATAATTATAGGTCCTGATGTTATGATGATCGGTAAATCCTATTTATCAGTTTGATGAACACGTATAACCTTCAAGGTGAGATTCTATCTATAAATCGAACATATCCGCTAAAAGTTTGAAAATTTAACCTTTAATTTTATAAATTATAACCCCATAAAATTTGAAAAACTACATTTTTACATTTTAATTTATAAGCATATAAAAACCCTAAATATTTTAATTTATAAGCATATAAAAACCCTAAATATTTAAAGAGATGATAATCATAAAAAAGTTAAAAATTAAGACTAAACAGCTTCCGAGCCTCTGAAAGTACTTAAAACAGTATTTTTTGGACCCAAAACTTGTCAAGTGTGTAGATATTTGAATAAGTTTCGATTAGATATTTTACAGGCCATGTGGTTTCACCATAGTAAAAAATTATGTCGTCCAAAAATTGACCTGCACCAAACACCCGTGTTTTAGGCGTTCGGGGCCCAAACGCCACCAGTAGGCCCCAAACGCCAGTCATGGTAGGCGAATCGCCAGCCATGACTGACGTTTGGGTCCCAAACGCCAGTCTTGAATGACGACTCATCATGTAACGATGGCATTTAGGTCCCCGTTGTGGCGTTTGACTCTTAACAATTTTCATACACCCTTAGTCATTTTTACACCCATAGTCATTTTTACACTTGGTCATTTTCACACCCTTAGTAAGTTTTTCCACTTTTCCATTTTCATGTACTTGTTTGGATGAAACTCACTTCTTGATCGTCGATCCCCCTCAGCCACTAACTATTTTCATAAACTTAATCATTTTCACAAGGTAACCCTTTTCAACACAAGTGTTTTGATGCACTTTGCTATTTTTTTACACTTGGTTATTTGCACACCCGATTATGAAATAACGATTGCCACATACTAATCTTATTGTAAATCGTTATGAAATAATAACTCGTTACCAAATAAAATCAATTTAATTGGGATTTTCTTTTAAAAAGTTTCTCTATCTTAAACTCTACAAAAACATTTTTAACTTGCATTCTGGATATAACACAAATACAAATCCATTATACTATTTTTTTAGTAATTGCTTCAGCTGCATCGTTTCATTCCAAGTTGCAATGTGTCTCTCTTATGAAATTTCTACTAGAGGTTCTTCCATTTCTTCATTAGAATCCTGCATTTCAACAATATTCTAAGCAGACACATAATAATTGATCATTTTAACCCACGCCGAGACCGTAGTTGATTCATTTGATCACTGGGAGCAACACCATCTACAAAATGTTTATGGTGAGTTATTACAATATAACATATATTATATTTCTAAGCTACACTACAAATATATTTTTGGTGAACCCTTCCAGATTCTCTTTGTACCCCACTACAAAAATGGTGAACACCAAAATACAAAGTCAATTTTGGTGAATCCCTCCAAGAAATATTGATTTTTTACGTAAAATATTTTGGTGAACCCCTCAAGATTCATTTTGTGCTCCACTACGAATTTAGTGGACACAAAAATACAGAGCCACCCTTTGCTATTATAGTTGAGAACACTACTACGAATTATTAATTTTTTACGTGAAATATTATCACCCTTTGCCGCTTTTATGTCTTGTTTTGTCAGTTAGTCATATTTTCATGCACTTGTGTATTTTCACATACACTTAGCCATTTTTACAACTTAGCCACATGCATTTAGTAATTTTTTTACAGTGAGATCTATAGTGTATTGGGACACTTACACACATTGTTTATATAATTAGTCATTTTCACACATTTAGTTATTCTCACACATATAATCATTTTCATACATTTGTCCGTTTTCATTTACTTGATTATTTTTACACACTTAATCATTTTCACACATTTAGTTATTTACACACATATAGTCATCTCTACACACTTGTCTATTATCATATACTTGGTTATTTTTCACACACTTGACCATTTTCATACATAGACATTTTCACACATTTAACCACTTTCACACACTTGATAATTTTCATACACTCACACACTTGATTAATTTCAAACACTTAACCATTTTCATACATATAGTCATTAACCATTTTCACACAGTACTTTTCACACACTTAATAATTTCCATACACTTGCCATCTTCACACTTTACAAATTTCATACAGTTATTTTCAAACATTTAATTATTTTCACGTACTAATTTCATATGTAAATCTTTAGGAAATAATAAACTCGCCAATATATAAAAAAATTTAATGCAAATTCTTCTTTAAATAAGAATCTCATTTATTAGAATCACTATATATGAATATTCTTTTTTTGTTACAAATCCCTTCTGAACATTTTACATTTCAAAGACCATGATACAACCTTGCTACGATACAACTTAAATTAAAATCCCCTGATATTTTTTAGTGATTATTTTCAGCTGCATCATTTTTACCCTCGAGATCAACTTGTAATGCATTTATCATCTCTGATATGTACTCTTAAGTCCTTCCATTTCTTCAAGCTTCAAGAAAATAACTTTAAAAATTAGTAACTCTCATTTTATAAAGGACATCTGTACCTCAAGAATCCATTTGAATCAAGGTCAACAATCTTAACAAGAGAGCCTTCAATCAAATGAAACATAATATTACCAAGAAGAAAAATCATGAAAAAGCAATATCACTATAAAATTATCAGGTAGGTTCTAAAGAAAGTCATGACCACAAACCATTATCAATATTGAACCTTAGTATAACTATCACTGAACCTGAATAATTAGTATGAATGCCATCCACTTTCCAAGATAAGAATATAGTATGAAAGTTTAATAAATTTTATCATATTAATATTCATCTTCCACTTCCTGCTCAGGAGACAAAAAATATAATAAATTTTATTTAGCAAGCAACACTTATTATATCCTGGCATTTTCAAACATAGTCCCACCTCCACAGCAAAAACTATGTATAAGCTCATCAATACACTTGATGTATAATTTATGAGCCTATCAATTGTTATAACTCTAGTAGATATATTTTTTCCTTCATTTTCTTTTTGCAGGTCATTTCGTAAGATAAATTTGGAAAGCACGAAAACATAGAAAAAATTATTCAGTTTATACCAAAATAAGACATCAAAATGTATATTTATACCAATGACTATCCAACCAAATCAATAATCACATTGAAAAACAAACGACCAAAGAAAGATAGGTGCATACCACGGCAATGATAGTGATAAGATCATTCAAGTGCTTCTTATCAGTAAGTTGAACAACAAGACTATTACTTCCATCCTCTTCCTAGTAGAACAAGACATACAAAGTATGTAACTAGATGCTCATACCAATGTACTATAAGACATAAGGCATTATCAGTTATCTACTCTTGCAAAATGTGAAAATAACAAATATTGTTCTAATTACAATAGCATTGCTAAATTTACAAACTTGACAACATAGGCCAAATAATGAAAAGGTTGACATAATTAAACTCTTAGATTAAATCTTTCCAATAGTTGCATCAATGAAGAAATTATTTCCAGCTGCTAGGCACTTAATAACCATGAAAGTAATGTATACATTTACTGCTCCACTTGGCTCACCTGCAAAGACAATAAAGACCATAAGACAACATCCATAACCAACAAATTACCACAAAAAGATAGACAAACTAGAACACTCCACAAATTGTGATAGATGATAAAAATATAAAGTGGCTTGGTTTGGCTACAACTAGAATTATAGTAAAACATGTCAGTGGATAAGTAGAAGCAATCTTGCGATTTGAAAATAGAGTAAATTGGGAACAAGTAATAGACTCAAACATCTCAAAGTGGTTCCTTCTCAAAGCAGCCCAAAGAAACCAAACTTAAGCATCCTCAATCGTACTAATCATATTATTTAAATCTTCATAGATGTGGCCATAACAAAAAATTCAGCAACATTTAGTTCAATCCAAGAATTTATTCACTTATTTTCTAAATTAATCTAGTAACCTAAAAGGTACATGACCATTGAGATTTGTTTACTATGAAAAATGGAATTGATATGTGAAAGAAGCTACATCATACAATAAACTAAAAATCTTACCTTAATTGCAAAATCCTTCACCAAAAATCATATGTATGCCTCTAACACCGAACTCACTTCATCAAGCTCTTTTTATCCTTATAAAGATTAAAACCAACCAAATCATCTTGTTAACAGTAATATTTTACTCACTTGGCATAAGATAACAAAATAAATATATGAGAGAGGCTAAAAAACCAAAACAAAATACGTTTCTTGAAAATAGATAAAAGTAAAGCATAAGAAGAGAAATCAAAAGATGCTTGTTTTAGCGGTTAAGATGCTTCTGAACATCAATCTTTTGCATGGAAGTACTTAATCTAGCAGCATATGATAGATATATTGGACCCCATAAGTAAAAATTACAACTGTTGGGAGAAAGAGAATAAGCAAAATGCGAGTTGTAGAGCATGATCATTACCTTGTAGAGAATGACAAATATAGGGCATGGCATAGAGCAAAATGATGAAGAGGCAACATAAAGAGAGCACCATGACCATCATGGAAAAAGCACAGCGCAAGGGGGGCTTTCGACGCACATAGAGGAGGGAAAAACTGAGTTTGGTTAGCTTCTAGGATTCGAATGAAAATGAAAAGAAAAATGACAAAAATGTAGAAATACCTAAATTTGATGGTACGTACTCCGTAGTACACCATAATAGAGAGAGACAAGAGAGAGACAGAGAGCATGAATGAGAGTACCAGGATCACAATGGAGAGAGAGCAAGCTGCACAAGCAATGGCGGCTGAGTTTGGTGGAAGCTTTCAAATGAAAATAAGAAGAGTGGGGGAAAATTGTACAATGAGAAAACCTAATGAAAACAGGAAACCTGTGTTTCAGGTTAAAAGGTTAAAGACCCATCAATGGCCCAGATTAATCTCAATAGATCCAACGGTGATTATTTTCCCCCGCATCAATGCCTGGAAAAAATTTGCGGCATGTAAGAGTGATCCATTTAGTGGTACTATGGCATTGTTGATGTATTATCATGCGTATACACTGCATATGAAAATGTTGATAGGGAGGACCATAGAACCTTTTAAATTTCTGACACGCACGGTGAATGATGTCTTATTTATGCATATAAGACAACACATCATGCTTTTAATTAGGAAGTCCCTTTTGTGTTGAGTTGTAATGAGTGTGTTTCACAACCATATTTTATATAATCTTAATTTTTATTTTGTTGATTCTTTTAGATTTATTCATTGATTTATGGTTGTTTTTATTTTTATCTTGTAGGTTAGATATTCAAATATTTGAGTTGATTTTGAAATATTTGAAAAGTAAAAATGCGGATAAAACGAGAAAAGAACGGACCTGGGTAGAAGGGCTAGCGTCATGACGCTAGCATGATAAAGATTTTTTTGCTTTTTGATTTTCACTCCAATTTTATCCTTATCAAACTCTAGTGTATAAATAGAATATTTGAGAGTTATTAGAGGAGTTCCTAGACGTGTGAGGCAAAAAAAAGAGCTTTTTAAAGAGAAAACCAAGACGGATTCAACCGGGAGACGGATCTCAGCTTCAATTTCCTCCTTAAATCTAGTTTTTCTTCTCTTATTCTCTATGTTCATGAATATTGATTAGGATGTTTTCTTATTTTAGTATATTTTAATTTTTCTACCTAGGGCTACGGTGTAGTCAAACTATTGTTGTTCATGAATTTTGATTTTCAATCTAAACGATGTTTATTCATTATTTCTGAATGTTATGATCAGTTCTTAATGCGTGTGATTGACTGACCAACTATTGCATAATTTGTAATTTAATTCTAAGACTGAGAAGTGATGATTAAATTTATCATTTGTTCATGATACACTTAGAATTTCATAAGTTATGGATAATTATGAATCTAGTGCAGCAATTATAATTTCTTATGTTTAATGAGTTTCAACATATTGAATCTTGACAGAGATATGAGATTTATGTATTTGAATCATTGTTGTCGATGTTTGAGAAAGATTGATATTACTTTAGAGAAATTCACTATCAGGATTATGATAAACATAGATTGATTGAGATTTGAAATTTTAAGCATGATTGGTATGATGAAATTAGAATCCCTAAAACTATTTATTAATCATCGAAATTCAGTTTTTTACTTAATAATCTCAATTGCTTTAGTTTAATATTACATAAAAATATCCCATTTTTCGATATTCTCAATTAAAGTTGGGGTTTAGTTAATTTTAATAATTAATTTTTATCAACCATGTGGACGATACTTTATTCTTATAGAAATTTATTACTTGACAATGATAGTGTACACTAACACTTTTAATAATCATGACAATTTTTTGGCGAAGTTGCCGGAGATTATTTTTGTCTATTAATATTGAAATTACATATCCTTAATTTTAGTTTGAGTCTTGAATTTTTTTTATTTACGGTTGTTTGCTGTTTTGAATTTTCAGGCATTTCTTAGGTGTATGAGACGATTTGGAAGGGAAAATTTGATTCCTCTAAATTCAGAAATCGAGCAATTTTAGCGAAAATCCTAAAATTGTGAATAACCAAAATAACCTAGCAATTCAGGACTATGCTATGCCAATAGTCAATGAAACAGAGTCTACTATTCAACACCCCGTTATTAATGCCAACAATTTCGAGATTAAGCCGATTATTATTCAAATGGTGCAAGCTAATCAATTCAGTGGTCTGCCTAATGATGACCTAAATGTTCATATAGTCACTTTTCTCAAAATTTGTGAGACATCCAACCACAACAATGTCTCAAATGATGCTATTAGGCTGAGTTTATTCTCATTTTCACTTAGGGATAAGTCTAAGAGTTGGTTGAACTCTTTGCCAGTTGGATCAATCACTACTTGGAATAGCCTTTTTGGGAAATTTTTGGCCAAGTTCTTTGCACTAGCCAAAAGCAGCCAAGATGAGGAATGAGATCACTACCTTTGCCCAATATGATATGGAATCTCTTTATGAAGCTTGAAGATGTTTAGAGAGATGTTGAGAGGATGCCCACATCATGGACTCTCTAAATGGCTACAAAACCTTTCTACAATGGATTGGGAAATTAAACAAGGATACTAGTGGATTCCATACCATCAGCGGTTCTTGAAGCAGAAATTGAACAAACAGTTTTTCAAGTTTCTTGATGTGTTCAAGAAACTACATATCTACATTCCTTTTGTCGATGATTTGAAACAAATGTTGAGTTATGTCAAATTCAAGAAGGAAATTCTCTTGAACAAGAGAAAGCTAGAGGAGTATGAGACAATTGCAATTACTGATGAGTGTAGTGCTATCTGCAAGATAAATTACCCTCGAAGCTAAGTTTTTCTATTCCATGCACAATTGGAAATTCTCATTTTGAAAAGGCACTACATGATCTTGGAGCTAATATTAATTTGATGTCTTTCTCGGTTTATAAGAAGCTAGATCTTAGAGAAGTTATATCCACAATAGTCTCTTTAAAATTAGGGGATCGTGCCATTAAATATCCACTGGGGATTATTGAGGATGTCTTAGTAAAAGTGGATGAATTTATTTTTCCAGCTGATGTTATTGTTCTTGACATAGTGGAAAACCAAGAAATTTTAATTATTCTTGGTAGACCATTCTTAGCTACGGGAAGAACTCTCATTGATGTACAAAAGGAGAACTTATTCTGAGAGTGCAAGGCGATCAAGTAATTTTTAATGTCTTCAAAGCAATAAAATACCCAAATGATATGAATACTTGTTTGCGGGTGGATAGTGCAGAAGTATGTATTGAGGAAACAATTCATATCGATGATCTGAGTGAACCATTAGAAGCATATCTAGCTGAGGCTATCGACAAGAAAGATCCAGAGATTGTGGTATTTATGAATCGGTTAGATGTAACCCCGCCGATATTCATTAAGAGGCCTTTCAAAGTATTGGAAAAAGGTAAACCTAGACAAATACCATCTATTGAAAAACCATCGGTGTTAGATCTCCACCTTCGGTACACTTTTATGGGAGAAGCATCTACTCTTCCTATCATGATTTCTACATCATTAAATGGTGAACAAGAAGACAAGCTTTTGAGGGTGTTGAGAGACACAAAACAACTTTAGGGTGGTCAATTTCTGACATAAAGGGAATTTTAAAGTCAGTGCACAACAGGTGAAGCCATTTTTGGATGATCATTATGTCCGACTGAAGACATTAAAACAAGCACTACAGGAGGCAACCCGGTTTTATTTCCGTTATTACAATTTTTATTCATTTATTTATTTTACTTATTTTATTTTGGTTTATTTAGGTTTTTAAGACAAAAAAAATCTGTGGACAAAACATTTAGCGTCACAACACTGACCTCCCAACGCCGCGACGTCTGACCTTGGACGAATTTGGCTTAGGCACCATTTATCCCCTCATTTGGAGACAACATGAACAATGCGGAGAATGACAAGGATGAAAGCTCATCCTTATTCAGGAAAATCCTTTCTACTTACTCCTTTTACATATTTTCGTGTCATTGAGGACAATTAAGTTTTTAACTTTGGGGGTGATGACTTTAATAGAAATTAAAATTTTAGCGTTCTGTAGTAGTCAACACTAAAGCCTATGATGAGATTGATTTTGATTTATTGTTAATTTTGAAAAAAAAATGATGAATTTGAGTATATGTGTATGTTTGAACCATTTATTGATCTGCATTTACATGGGCCTATGACAATTTGGTTGGATGGGAGGAGTTTTGAAATAAAAAATGTAAAAAAAAATTGATTTCGTGGACTCCTGGACTTGAGTGACTAAGATCGAAGGGCTGTCTCAACACCTAATACCCTAAGACCAACTAGTTTGAGAGTTATTAGCCGAAAGCTCGTTGAGGAAATGAGAAGCTAAAAGAAATCAAATACAAAAATTGTGTGGTAAATCAAGATGTCGAAAGTGACAAGTTTCGGGGTGTGACAAGAAAAGTTAAATTAAGCTCGTTGATTCCTAGAATGTTTGTGTTGCTATGGATAAAGATTGAACTGGAATAATAATTTATATCCTATCCTAAACTCTAACCAGTCCTAATGATCCTAAGTGTTTTGGTTTGTCTACATCAGTGGATAGTGACATGAAAAATTGGCCTATGAAGTTCTAATCTACTAGTAGATTAATAGATCCGCTTTTATAAGCCTTGGTTGCATAAGCTCATTTGAGACTAAGAAGTTGGGTGAATTAAGGTGAGACACACCCACTTGGGATTTTTCAAGGTGAAGTGTAATTGGAAATTTGTATTAAAATTCTACATGATCACAATTCAGAAGTTTTCTTTGGTTATAGCTATTTTGAAATATGTGAGGTAAGTTTAGTTAGTCAAAATATTTTGTCACTTGTTCTGTAGTTTTTCATAATTAGAGTTCATTATTTTCTTATATTGATTTTTGATTTTTTGTTTTGCTCGAAGCTACCAAAAAGTTATGTTTAGGGATATTTGATGAGTGTGTTTCACACTCATATTTTAGATAATCTTAACTTTTATTTTGTTGGTTTTTTTAGATTTATTGCTTGATTTATTTTTGTTTATATTTTTATCTTGTCGGTAAGATATTCAAATGCATTTGGATTGATATTGAAAGATTTGGAAGACACAAATGCAGATAAAACGAGAAAAGAACGGACATGGGCAAAGGGTCAGCGTCACGACGCCAACGCGGTAAAGATTTTTTTTTCTTTCTAATTTTAACTTCAATTTTATCCCTATCAAACCCTAGTATATAAAATATAATATTTGAGGATTATTAGAGGAATTTTTAGACGTGGGAGGCAGAAAAAAAAAAGCTTTTTGGAGAGGAGATGAAGACGGATGTAACCGAGAGACGGATCTCAACTTTAATTTGTTCCTTAAATCTAGTTTTTCTTATTTTTTTTCTATATGTTCATGAATATTATTAAGATGTTTTTTATTTTAGTATATTTTAATTTTCCTACCTAGGGCTACGATTTAGTCAAATCATGATTGTTCTTAAATTTTGATTTTCAATCTAATCGATGTTTATTCATTATTGTTGATTGTTATGATCTGTTCTTAATGCACGTGATTGTCTGACCAACTATTACATGATTTGAGATTTAATTCTGAGACTGAAAAGTGATGATTAAATTTATCATTTGTTCATGATACCATTATAATTTCATAAGTTGAAGATAAATACGAATCTGTGTAGCAATTATAATTTATTGTGATTAATGAGTTTCAACATATTGAATCTTGGCAGAGATGTAAGATTTGTATATTTAAATTATTATTATCGATTATTGAGAAAGATTGATAATTACTTTAGAAAAATTCTGTATCAGGATTATAATAAACATAGATTAATTGAAATTTAAGATTTTGAGCATAATTTATGGTAAAATTAAAATCCCTATAACTTTTAATCATTGAAATTTGTTTTATTTTTACTTAATAATCTCAATTACTTTAGTTTAATATTACATAAATAATCTCACTTTTCGATATTCTCAATAAAAGTTAGCCCGGAGTTGATTTTAATAATTACTATCAATCAATTAACTTACTTTATGTTTATAAAAATTTATTATATGACATTAATAGTGTAGACTTAAAATGGATTACGAGTAACAAGTTGAAGAAGACATGGTCACGAGGTCTATTGCTTGTCTAGTTCAAAGTAGACTTCCAGTTAATTGATGGACTACGCGTGGTTAACACACATTTTTTTTCACAAAATTGTAAGAAATGAAGTTTATAAATATATTGTTATATATATTGACGAATTATAGGAAAATAGTTATAAAATTTAGTGTAGTTGTTCTACGAAGATAGCAAAAAGGGAAATGAAGAGTATAGAAGTATTTATGGGTACTGATAATTTAGATTTTTACTATATCAGAATTAAAGTAATCTTCCGAGTTTTTGAAGGCATACACATTAAAATAGATTTTTTTATTGAACATACAAAATATAGAAGAAGTTTTCTACCATACAACATTGGTGACTAATCTATTTGTGTGTTCGTTACATGAAAATTTAATTTTGAACATTACTTTAGTAATAATATTCCATAAAGTAGGATAATGTCATTACTTTTAAAAGAGTAGTGTGTCACTACCGCATTGTAGATTATCTTAAATATTTTTTGGTTTTTCATTCCCCAAACATTATATATTATTTTAACATATATTCAATATACATACAATGACAGGTTTTGGTTAATCTCTCATAAAAAAAGCCTTTGAAAACTAGGGAAAATAGGTAATTTCACGACTTTTTTACGTTTTAATGCAAAATTAAGATTTAATGTCATTATTTTCCATGCACCATCAAGATAATTCGCCAAAAAATAAAAACTTAATTTAAACTAACATTTCATTTATTGATCACAAAACTTACAATGTTTGAGTCCATAAATATTTTATTATATAATAAAATATACAAATTAATATAATTATTTTGTATAACTACAAAAATACACTAGTAAGATAATACAATATATTAGTTATAATATAATATTACATTATTTCAGTATTATAGTGATTGTATTGATACGAATTGTTATGATGATATAAAAAACGTACTTCATTTATTAAGAAAAATACATATTATAAAATTAATAAATAATTAAATTTGAGATATTTTAAAAAATATCTTAAGAACAATATTATATTAATTAAATGTTCAAATATAAAAATATTAACATATCAAAATATTGTTAATTTAATTAATATATAAAACATAATATTATAATAGTACTTATTGTATAGAACTGACAAATTTATTTTTTAATAAATATTTCAAATTTTTTTAACAAAAATAAAATTGATATAGAAATGATACATAAAATAATATTAGTGTGAATTCTTTTAACTAATTATATCCTGTATTGTTAGTTAAAAAAATAACGATATAAAAGAAACCAAACTATCTTCAATTATAAATAAAGTTATGTCGAGTTTTTAAAAATATAACATTCAAAATTTAATTATTTCTATTATATTTTTGAAATTCGCGCCTATTCCAATCAATTGGCTTTCCGGCAAAATAGATGCAATCCGAGTGGAATGTTCCATTCCGGTCAGAATTGAAAGAAACAAAGAACGAAAAATTAACACTCATTATTATATGTTACGCTCCAACCACGATACTATAATATTATGTCTGTGAAACTATAATATTATGTCTGTTTTGTTCCAAACAGAATTAACTACCATAAGTCATGCACCATTGAGAGACAAGAAACAAACTATATGGTATTATAATGTTCTTCCCACGTATATGAACGTGATTTCATGGGCAACAGATTCCATACGTTCACTCCATATAATCTAAATCTAATAATTTTTTCTTATGCAGTTTGTCTATTGGGCTTATTACGATACATTCATACTGAAACTTCTTTGGAGTTCGGATCTCATTATTCATTAAGAAGGCGTGTATGAAACATCTCACTCAAAACATACCCACAACACACAACATAAAACATGTGATCTTTTTTCCTCGATAAGTAAAAAAATTTCACATGTGAATGAAACATAAAATGTAACAGTCGATCATATATATATTTTTATCTCGTGAAAATTAACATTGTTCTATTAACATACTCGCAACTAAATGCGTAGAGAAAACACCCAAATGGTAGTACGTAGAGAGAACTTAGAAACATAATTAAGCTGATAGTTACATAAGTCTATTACGTATAGAGTGTTTAAGAGAAGGAAGCAGGGTCACGAACTTCAAAGAAGGAGCGATTTTTGACGACAATATCATACATGTGAATAGACTTGAAATGCGTGAAGTTTTTAGGAAGAGAGATCAAGTGGGCAGAATCGTCAGAAATGTGGAATTGGAGGAGGTCTGGTTGGGTGGAGCTATGGTAGCGAGACCAGCCGAGTTCAGTTAGGCGTTGGGTGAGGTCCTTATACGAGCTGATCACTTGGTTGGTTGGGAGGTAGACTAGGACTCTGGGTCGAGCTCCTGGTGCTGTGGCTGTGCCTGGATGTGTTGGCTCTTTCCTTTCGAACGATTCTCTTGTTGGGTTCGATATTAGTCGAGCTACACCTTTCTTGTTGAATACCCAGACCCCTGACATTGTCTCTCTCTCTCTCTCTCGTATATAGAAGAGAGATAGTGGGAGAGAGAGGGAGGGGAGTTGGTATATATATAGGAGTAGGAAGATACAACACGTGAATGTGATGACCACTTTTTGGTGTTTATCCAAATCAAAGATGCACAGACTCTCTCCTATTCCAAAATTTAGAAATGCCCTTTTATTATATCTAAACGAAACTACTAAATAAAATTTGAAAAATAGTTATTGTTGTATATTAAAAATAAAAGATTTACTCTAATATGTAAAATTTTAAAAGAGGCTACACACTAATATTTTTTTGTTTTTATTATACAATTTCCTATCAAATCGAACGAAGAAACTTTAGTTTATATTATTTTTTTAGTAATTTTTTTATATTTTCAAAATATAATTGTTCTATATAAAGGATGAACCGAACTCAAAACTAAACCGAAACTTTTGATTCAGTTCAGTTTGATTTTGTTTTCACAACCAGTTCAATTTTGTTTGGCATTATTATCGAATTAAAACTTTTTTTTGTAAAAAAAATCAAAATAATCTAACCTTAAACACCCTTGACTATCAGAATTATACGGATTTAAGGTATTATATACATTATGATTTTAACTTCTGAGTATTGAAACTTAGCATATTGTTCAACTCATCTTGTCTTCATACATCCAACTGAATACTAAACATTTTTCAGCATTTCGATTTAATATGCTCTTTGATCATTATCATTATCTCCGACCAAACTAAATAAACAAATTTTTTTATGATAAGGTTCAAAAAGCTGCTACGAGTCATCAAATCAAATTTTATGGTATGGTAGAACAGAAAATGTACTTGTCCATGAAGCTCTGCCTCGCCATCTGATAAGAAAATCAAAATCAAATTGCCAGATGATATGGGATCAGATATTCCTTTGACCCTGGAGATAATCCTGTGTCTGTGATATAGACAAAGATACTCTCTCCGTTAGGCCTTACCTGTGTGTAGGGACTGCTTACTTAGGTCTTAGACTTCGTAACTGCATTTATGATACCATATTTCCAATTCTTTTTCTTTTTTTCATTTTTAGTTTTTTTATTAGTTTTATATTTGTAGACATAGTACAAGCACGGGACCCTGTTCCCTTGACAAAAAGAATTATTGGAAGATGAAATGTCGCATGAGAACCTCAAGATATTTTTGATTAATTTCCAATACTCTCCTTAATTCTAGGGGTGAAATTTTTGTCCCCAATCCAAACCTAAAATGACAGATTCGATCAGTTCTTTAATAAAGTTTGATTCAGTTCAATTACGTATGACTAAAGAATCGAAGTTTCGATTCAATTTGAAATTTGACAGTTTTCAAATTAAACTACGAAAAAGTTAGTTTCTTATTTTTTAAAATTTTTAATTATATAATTTCATACAATACCAAAATATCAACTTTATATTAATTTTATAGTAATTTACTTTTAAAATATAAATCGCTCTACTGTGATTAAATAATTAATTAAATAATTAATCAAATTTTAAGTGATATAGTATGAAGGTTGAATAGAAAATTAAAATTTCTCAACCTAACTTATTAATTACAGAGAACTCTAGAATTATTGGAAGATGAAACACCACATGAAGACTTCAAGATTTTTTTGAATTAATTTCCAACAAGCTCTTCCTCTTCTCTTCTTACCTACATCCATGACTTTTCTCATTATATCACTATCATTACAAACTCAACATCGACTCAACAACACCTAATCCAAATTCAATTACACCCAAATCTAAACTCAATCACACACACACACACACACACAAACCATACCTTGGAAGACCATAACTAGCTTAGACAAAAAATATCACTTCTCGATCGGACTATATGCAACCCACTAGCTTAGAAATTGTCTCTAGTACGGGTGAAATCTTCTGACTAACCTCTCAATATCATGGGGTATCTCCTCCTAGGATAGAACCCTTTCTCACATCTAAAGCTGTCATCTATCTCTTAGGGTTGCTCCCTTTAGGGTAGAGCCGTTTTTCACCGTCTATCAAAGCACAGCCGCTGAATTTTGTACTAATACCTCATATTTATAACCACTCAAAACCCTAATCAGTCATATTTAAAATATGAATCTCATTCAATAGCTAATTATCACCATAATATATTCCTAAAATATCTCCACAAAATAAGAAACTAATTCTCTAAGGAATTTGAGGCATATTTTCTAATAGAGAGGTACTGATGGTTTAAAACTCCCAAAGAGAGAGATAGACTATTTATGAATAGATTCATGTTGTTACTGGTCATGGAAGAAAGTTTTAAGTTAGCATCATGTAAAGGATTTTTCCCGTCCTCCTCAAGATTAAGGGGAAAATGTATTAATATGGATAGAATTTATATTAGTGTTAGTAAAACGTAAAGAAATGCTTGATAATCCAAAAATTCTCTAGAGTTAAAAGTGTCTCCCTTTATTGAATAGATTGACTTCATATATATATATATATATCCCCAATTGGATGGGTTTAATTAAAAAGAACCAAATAATAATCAAAATATCAGATGAGATCTAGCCTAGGATAACACCCAATTGTGGGATCTACTTTCTTCTTTATCTTACATCTATCACACTCAGCTTCCCTATGGTTCCGAGCCAATTAGTCAAAATCACTTAATGAGTCATGAATCTGTCTTGTCCAAGTTGATGCAGCTTACCCAATCAATCACGACCACTTGACTGTCAGTCTGAACCCTCCTTTCTGTTCTGATGTTTTGTCCCGTTTAGTAGGCGATGATTCCCCGTTCTCAAGATATCGGTTCCCATTCTGGAGGCGATGATATCTCGTTCTTGAAATGTCAGTTTTCGTTCTGGGGAGATGATCTCCCGTTCTAGGGCGATGATCTCCCATTTTTTAGATGTCTCGCAACTTCAGCCAGTCATCCGTTTCTGATTTCTCGACATTTTTCATGAGTCCTAGGTGAGCCCCTTTTGTTCCTCGTGGCAGTGAAGTATTTTTTACCTGTTCATTTTCCCCTCATTGCATTTCGACGATGTTCGTCGATGTGCAATGAATACTCTCAGCACGCGCCCCATTTTTTGGAGAACGACTATTCTTGATCTACTTTCATCAATTCAAGATCCTTTTATTCTGCAAATAATTAAGTGTTGTGCAAGAAAGGTTATAAATATTTTCAAAATGATGAGATGATGTACCATAATTGCCTTTTTTATGAGATAATGTACCATCATTGCATAGGTTTAATATAAATAACCAAATAATAATTAAAATATCAGATGAGGTCAGGCCTAGGATAACACCCAATTGTGGGATCTACTTTCTTCTTTATCTTACATCTGTCACACTCGGCTGCCCATCAATCGCCATCACATGGCAATTCCCTGTCGTTCCGAGCCAAAACTTAGTGAGTCACCAATCTGTCTTGTCCAAGTGATGTAGCTTACCCAATCAATCACAGCTATTTGACTGTTAGTCTGAACCCTCCTTTCTATTCTGATGTTATATCCCATCTAGTAGGCGATGATTCCTCGTTCTCAAGATATCAGTTCCCATTCTGGAGGCGATGATCTCTCATTCTCGAGATCTCAGTTTTCGTTCTAGGGTGATGATCTCCCGTTCTTGGGCGATGATCTCCCATTTTTGAGATGTCTCACGACTTCAGCCACTCATTCATTTCTGACTTCTCGACCCTTCTCATGAGTCCTGGGTGAGTCCCTTTTGTTCCTCATGGCAGCGAAGTATTTTTTACCTGTTCATTTTTCCCTCATTACATTTCGATGATGTTCGTCAATGTGCAATGAATACTCTCAGCACGCACCCCATTTTTTGGGGAACGACTATTCTTGATCTACTTTCACCAATTCAGGATCCTCTTTTATTCTACAAAACATTAAGTGTTGTGCAAGAAAGGTCATCAATATTTTCAAAATGATGAGATAATGTACCATCATTGCCTCGTTTATGGGGTTACTGACACGTTCCTTGAAAACTTCATTATAATTTTGTTTTATCCTATCGTGACACGCGTGCACGTGGGCTTCATTTTTTTCATTATTTATGCATTTCTTCGTTTTACGGCTCTCATGTTATGCACGTTTCTGATCTGCTAGGTTTTCTTTTATCCAGCTGTCATATCATCACTAGCTTACCTTTAAAGTAGATTGGACGTATCCATTCATCATATATCTTTCTCTGTGCCCGTCATTTTCCATAATTTGTTTGCGTCTGCTACATATATAGGGCCTTAATCTCCCACATTTTCTCTTTCACGTTTAATCCTTACTCTGTAAGTTCTTCATCTCCCTTCTTCTTCTTCGTGTCCTTTGTTTCTTTCTCTTCTTGGTTTAGTTATGGCAGAAAAACCGTTCTAGGTTACAGTCCCTTTAGTTAGGAATCAAGAAGAGTTTGGTCATTTTATTGCCCATCATAAAGATGCCTTCCCGTCTGATGTTATTTGTAATTTTGGGGACGGGATACCCAAATCTTTTCCTTGTAATCCTCCATACCAGGTTTCCTTAGCCTCCAGGTATATAGCGTTAGGACTAAAACTTCATTTTTTTCTCCTTTATTTCAGGAATTTTTTAGTACCTTTCATTTGAATCCCTCACAATACACTCCTAGTGCTTATATAATTCTTTTAGGTATAGAAGCCCTCAATAGGAGGCATAATTTATCCATAGAAGTAGATGAGATACATGATGTATACTCCGTTAGGCGGTGCAGTACCTCTTATTATCTGGCCCCCCGTGCCATTGTGAAACAATGAGGCTTAGTTATTGATTTGCCACCCAGGGACAAAGGCTGGGATGAAGAGACCCTCTGGATTAATGGGAATTGGGGCGGTGCCGGCTGCTAGACTATTCATCAGTTCTAAGGAGAGTTCAGTAAGTAGCATGAGCCCCTTGTTTCCTCTTTTCTCATTTCTTCTCTACTTCTTTTTTTATTTGATGTATCTTATTTCTTCGTGCAAATTTTAACCCGAACAAGAGGTCATTTGTCCCGAAAGATGTTGCAGCCCATCTTCATACTTTTTATGGTTGTCCCAAATGGGACTGGACAGATCTTCTTGATCCAAGAAGAGAGGTCGAAGTCACGGTCGCACTCGTTCTGATCGTCGAGGTTGTTGCCCCTTCAAACTCTACAACAGAAGCTTCTCAGGCCATCCTCATTGCGATCCCCGCTCTTTTTCTTGTCGGGTACTCCGGATAAGTTCTTCCAAGTCTTCGGAGTCAGAACAAGAACAAGAAGATTTTGACCGGGAAGAAATGGAGCGTGAGGCTCAACGGCAAGCTATGCAGAAGGAAGTGAAAGAACAAGACACAGTCTTCTCGTTCACTTATAACGAACTGGAGATGTCAAAGTGTCTGAAGAGCGATCTGTTTGGGACCGTTGGCGGGGAGGAGAGTCGCATCTTTCATAAAATAGCGATTACTAGTGTTCCAAGCAGGTCTGTGCCATAGGTTCCTCCGCTCGTTCTAGTTGTTGTGTCGCATCTGCCTTGGTTGAACCTCTAATCCTGTAAAGTGAGAATATTCTGGGTCGGGAGGACGCCACATCTTCTCCCCCTTCCCCTATTCAAATGTCATCTTCACTTCCTTCCAGTTCTCAAGGCGCACCCTTGGAAGATGACAGTCTTTGGAAATGGGTGCGTTTTTTGGCGGCCCCGCCTGTTAGAGCTTCCTAAAGGACCCTCTTCCTTCGCTTGTTGTTGCAAAGGGGATCAGGTCAGACGTGGATTCGGCTGCACTGCATCAGATGTCCGTTACGGATAAAGTCATTGGCCTTAGTCATGGTTTAATGCAGGTAAAAGCTTTAACTGTTCTCGTTTATTTTTTGCTTTTGGTTTGCCTCCGTTTCACTAATCACTTAGCTATTTTTTCCTGGCACGCCCTGACTTATCATAACAGGCTTCAGGCATATTTGCATGCTGCAGAGCTCCAACTGGCGAGCTGCGTAAATGAGGTCCGAGAAACTAACCGGGTTTATGATACGGTCATCGATGAATAGAGGCGTCTGAAAGGGGTTGAGGCTGAGTTGCGATAAGATAATGCCCATTTGACTGCTGACTTATATGCGACTGCAACTGAATGGGTGAAGCTGGAAGCATCTCTGCTGGAAGCGGAGATGGTAGCCGAAGTCGGTGGGGAAAATATGGTAATGGTTGAAAGGAAGTTGGCTAAGGCTGAGGCTAAGTTGTCCACAACAGAGATGAAGTTGACCTCAACCGAGGTGGCTTTAGCTGAGGTGAAAGAGCGGGAAACTAGTCTCGAGGGTCAGTACCATGCCATCGTAAGCAGGGTTAAGAAAATGGCCTATTCTTTGGGGTATCACATCCCGTTCCTCCTCACATTCATCTCATTCCTCCTCTTGAAGATTTTTTTAACCCTAAGGTGGAGGCCTGTGCTGACCCCTTAACATAGACCGTCGTTTCTGCCTCAGAGGATCCTACAGAAGCTACTCACGAAGGGGAAACTTAGCTCTTGGTGGGTTTTCCTTTGTAATTCTTAACTTTCTATTTGGTTTTTTCTATTTTACTTTGTAGTTTTCCTTTTAATGAAGTAATCTTTTTGCAATATGCACTTTCTGTCTTTTCTGATGGTGATAACTAATCATTCATGTAATACATACTTAGTAAAAAAAATTTATCAAAGAAACTCACATGCTTTCTAACACTTAATGAGATTTTTTAGAGTTATCCCCTTAGCTAATTTGTGAAAGGTAACGCTTAAAAAAGGTGTGAAGAGTTTAGCTCCCCTTTTTTTATCTACGCCTGTTCTTCTTTTTCTTTAAGAATTTTTCTCATAATTTTCTTTGCCTAAACAAGAGTATGTTTACATGTTTTGGTTGTTTATACTTCATATCCGTTGAGGTTGAAATTCCCTTTCTGTTTGTAATGTAATGGGTCCATTTTCCTTTCCATTTGTTGTAATTATTTTGCAATGGAATGGGCTCATTTGGAGTTGTCTGCTTCCACTTTTTTAGTCTTCTTTCCTTTCCACTTTTTTAGTCTTTCCTTTTAAGAGTAGGATTCATGCCCCCAATTTTTCTTTTGGAAGTACAACTTATGAACTACCTGTCTTAAAAACTTTTTATGCCCATAGTTCATTCTGAGAGTAGGACTTATGAACTGCCCCATTCCGAGGAATTTTAGACCCTTAGTTCATTTCGAGAGTAGAAGTTATGAATTGTCCCTCCCAAGAACTTTTGAGGCCCTTAGTTCATTATGAGAGTAGGACTTATGAATTGCCCTTCCCAAGAACTTTTGAGGCCCTTAGTTCCTTATGAGAGTAGGACTTATGACCTATCACTCCCAATGACTTTTTTATACCCTCAAATCTTTCTGAGTGTAAGACTTATGAACTACCCCTCCCAAGTACTTTTTATTCCCTTATTTCCTTCTAGGAGTATGACTTATGAATTGCCCCTCCCAATGACTTTTTAGGCCCTTAGTTTGTTATTAGTAGTAGTCCGAACGAGGATAGAAGTTTGACGCTACTGTTTTTCCGTGGAAAACTTTTGAGGAAGAAGTACAAGGAAGATGTCTCATTATAATGGGTATTTTAAATTCATTACATAAATATTTTTTTCAAATGAATTGCATTCCACGGTTTCTGCAATTCCGTTCCTTCACCCGTTTCAAAGTGATAATAACCGTTTCCTCCTATTTTACGGATGATGTACGTTCTTTCCCATGTTGGCCCGAGCTTTTCTTCCATTTTGAAGATTTTTATGAGGTCCAGTTCTCCTGTCTGGAATCCGGGTTTCCTCACTTTTTTTTTCTAAAAATAAGATCTCATTTTCTGATTGTAACGGGCTATTCTGACCATGGTCCCTTCTCTTCTTCCCTTTAGTTCATCAAGACCATTTTTCAGGAGCTCCCCATTTTGTTGTTCATTTAGTTTGGACCTGATCGTAGGGCTTCCAATTTCTATGAGGATGACCGTTTCTGCTCCGTATGATAATGCAAATGGGGTTTCTCCATTGTTTCTCTTGCGGTCGTTCTGTAAACCCATTAGACTGCGCGCAGCTCTTCTACCCATTTTTCTTTTACGGATTCTAGACGCTTCTTCAGGTTGTCAAGTATGACTCGGTTTCATCTTTCCACTTGTCCATTCCCCTGGGGGTAATAACGCATGGAGAAGCGATTAGTGATTTTTAGATCTTTACAAAATGTACTTACCAAGCTCCCGCTAAACTGAAGTCTGTTGTCAGCTACCAAGATCTGGGGGGATCACATACCTGCTCAAAAAATTTGTAAAGGAACCCTGGGGGTAGTAAGGCATGGAGAAGCGATTAGTGATTTTTAGACTAAGTTCTTCCATAGGAACCCTTTTACCTCTTACTCACGAATTCTGGCAAAGGCTTCGGCCTCGATCCAATTAGTGAAATAGTCCTTTGTAACTAACAAGAAGCGTTTTTGAGTAGGCGTCATGGGGAGTGGTCCAACAATGTCTTGGGCCGTTGCATGAACGGCTAAGGACCAACCACAGTTTTGAGTTTCTCGAGGGCCATTTTTGCTACGGGAGTGACACGCTGACACTTGTCATATTTTTTGTATATTGTTTGGCGTCTTGATGCATTTGGGGTGTGAAGTATCCTTTATTCATGACTTTATGGGCTAGTGATCTGCCCCTGGTATGGTTTCCGCATATACCCTCATGAATTTCTGCTAGTACATACTAGGCTACTTTTTCTCGTAGGCACTTCGGGTATGGTCCTGCAAACATTTTCTTATGTAGTACCCCGTTAACCATTGTGTACCTGATCTTCGTTGTTGTGTCTTTTTGGCAAGTAGTTTATCTTTAGGAAACATTTAATTTTTGAGCAAACGGATTATGTTGTCCTACTAACTAGGCTCCTGTTCAATTTCTATATTGGCCACATTGGTTAAAGGGAGAGAGATGTTTGGTTCTTTCAGAACTTCTATGGGGACGTTCCTTCTGTAAGGCTGGTGTAATGAAGATCCCAAGTATGCTAGGGCATCAGCATGCCCGTTCTCCGTTCTTGGAATTTGTTGGATTTCATAAATTTTAAACATTTTGAGGAGATCCTTTCATCATTTGCTATGTATTCTCCCGTGAGTTGTTTTACAATCAACACAGAATCATATAAAATCTTAACTTCAGTTACCTCATATTCTTGTAGCAGGGATATTCTTCGCGATCAGTGCTTCATACTTCGCTTCATTATTTGGCTCATTAAATTCGAAGGAGATGGAATGCTCCAATACTTGCCCAAAGGGAGTTTGTGCCACCACCCTTACTCATGCTCCTATATTGTTTGAAGCCCCGTCTATAAAGAATGTACAGGCTCCACTTTCTCCCATTTGGTGACCTTCACGTTCAACTTCCCCTCCTGTTAAGTTGGCTGTGAAGCCCACTAATGCTTGTCCTTTTATTGATGCTCGTGGGCTCGTAGCTGATGTCGTATTGGTTCAGCTCAATTGACCATTTTTCTATTCTTCCGCTTGTCTCCGTCAAGTTCAGAAGGCTTTTAATGAGAGATTCGGTCAATACTTTGATATCGCGGGCTTGGAAGTAAGGCCTCGGCTTTTGTACTGCAGTTAATACCCCTAATACTAGTTTCTACATTCGTTTATACCTTGTTTCAGCCACTACAATGCTTTTACTTACAAAGTATACAAGCTTCTATTTGCTTTGTTCTTCTTTGATGAGTACTGCACTAACTGCCCCCGTTGAGATGACTACGGATAATATAAGTTGTTCTCCTGGAATTGGTTTCGAGAGTAAAAAGGGGTAGTCATGTACTCTTTAATTTTTGTAAGTGCTTCTTCACAATCTTCATTTCAATTGCTCGCGGAATTTTTCTGCAACCTGTGGAAAAAAGGTTTTCATCTGTCCGTTGACCTAGAGATGAACCTGTTTAGGGTGGCCAATCTTCCCGTTAACCCCTGGATTTCTTTGAGGTTCCGCGGGGGCCTCATTTGTATAATTGCCTTCACTTGGTCCATATTTACTTTGGTTCCCCGTTGTGTAATTAGATATCCAAGGAACTTTCCCGTTGACACCCCAAAAGTTCTTTTCTCCGGGTTTAGCTTCATGAAGTTTTACCTTAAAACAGAGAAGGCTTCTTCAAGGTCTTGAATGTGGTGTCCCTGCTTCTAACTTTTGACCATCATGTCATCAACGTAGACTTCTATATTTTTTCCAATGTGCTCGCGAAAAAATTTGTTCACCAACCTTTG
Organism: Datisca glomerata; assembly: GCA_003255025.1. Lineage (NCBI taxonomy): Eukaryota > Viridiplantae > Streptophyta > Magnoliopsida > Cucurbitales > Datiscaceae > Datisca > Datisca glomerata. The sequence continues at coordinate 667,671 of QANY01003195.1, forward strand.
ATAAGTCGCGCCAACATTCTTTAGCCCAAAAGGCATGACTTTGTAGCAACAGACACAATCTCAGAAATGAAGGAAGTATTTTCATGATCAGGTTGGAGCATCCTTACTAGATTGTAACTTGAGTAAATATCCATGAAGCTGAGTTATTTGTGCCCAGTAGTGGCGTCTACCATCTGATCTATCCATAGCAACGAGTATTCGTCTTTGTGACATGTTTTGTTTAGGTCAGTGAAGTCAACGCGGATTCTCCACTTTTCATTCTTTATTTACACCATTACTATGTTAGCGAGCCATTCGAGGTAGTTTACCTCTCTGATGAAACCTGCCGCTAAGAGCTTCGCAACTTCTTCTTTGATCACTTGATTCCTTTCAGAGGTAAAACTTCTCTTTTATTTTTTGTTTCACAGGTTTCATAGTGGGATTAGTGTTTTACCTGTGGAAGATGATTTCCTCTGGGATGTCGGGCATTTCTTATGCTTCTACAATGAACACATCTTTGTTTTCCCTTAGAAATTCTATCAACTTCTTTTTCTCACTTTCTTCGAGACGGGCAACACTGTTTGTTATCTTCTGGGTCCTTGTCTCTAGCATAGGGGCTCCATTTCCTCTCATGCCTCGTACCTTGGGTCATCCTGACTGTCTCCCTGTAATTACTATAGATCCGCGGGTCCCTCGACCTTTTCTGTGGCTTTTTTGTTTACAGATTCTAAAGTAGTTACTGAACAGATACGAGCCACGGCAAGGTCACCTTTTATTGTTTTCACTCCTTATAGGGATGGGTATTTCGACACTTGGTAGAATGTTGAGGGTACAACTTTATTTTGTGAAGCCAAGTACTTCCTAGGATTGCGTTGTACGTGGAAGTTGTTCCCAACACCATGAATTCACTCATACGGTTAAACAAGTCTGCGCTTACTGGTAGCGCTAGGATTCCTTCTGAATAGCTAATGACTCTGTTGAATCTAATCAATGGTTGTGATATTCATTGTAATTTTTGATCGCCCATGGAAACTACGGTTGCTCGATATAAGATGTTTACTATGCTTTCGTCGTCTACCAAGACTTTCTTTAACAAGCAGTTACCAACCTGAATTGAAATAATGAGGGCATTGTTGTGATGCTCGTCATTTTCTAGATTGGAGTTGCCAAACACAAGTGACAAGTCCTCTTTGCTAATTGAGTGCTTCAGTTGATGTCTTTCCAACGATGGTTGTTTAGAGTATATCTTCCTTTCTTTTTTGTCATCCCATCTTACATGGTTGATGCTATAACCGTGTCGATGATGCGGATAGGCTATTTCACCTTATTCTTCATATACTCTTCCCGGTTATCTTTCTCAATCTCGCGTTTCTATTCATCTCTTTTCACAAATTGGGTAAGGTACCCTTCTTTGATCAGTTGTTCAAAGGGCGACCAACGGGTGAATGATGATGAACAGAAAACCCACTCAAAGGGCGACCAACGGGTGTTCCTTTAAGGTATCTGAGTATTCTTTCTGCGGCTGCCTGGTGATTCGTGCAGGGTGCATGCATGAATTGACTGATAACGCTAACTGTAAAAGTGATATTTGGTCTTGTAACCATTTGATAAATTAGTTTCCCCACTAGTCTTTGATATTGGCCTATATCAGTTAATGGTTTGCTATCATTAAGTCCTATTTTCATGTTGGTTTCCATTGGTGTGCTAGCAGGTTTTGCCCCTATAATGCCAGTTTCTTTTAACAAGTGTAAGATATACTTTCTTTGAGATAGAACAATCCCTTTTTCGAGTGAGCTATTTCTATCCCTAGGAAGTATTTTAGTTTTCCTAGATCTTTAATATCAAACTCCCCTTTTAGAAATTGTTGAACACTTCATATTTCATCGTGGTTATTTCCGGTGATGATGATGTCATCTACGTAGACTAAAACGATGGCGGTGAAGTTGTTCGTGTGTTTGACGAACATAGATGAGTCAGCAGAGCTTTTGACAAAGTTAATTTTTAATAGAGACAAGCTTAATTTTTTATACCATGCCCTTGGTGACTGTTTCAGACCTTAGATAGCATTCTTTAATCTACATACCAGAGATGGGTGCGTTGCTTTCTCGTGTCCTGGAGGTAGGGACATATATACTTATTCTTCCAGATTTCCTTGAAGGAATGCATTTTTTACATCCATTTGATGTAGTTCCCAGCTGAGGTTAGTGGCAACGGATAGTAACACTCGGATCGTGTTCATTTTTACCACTGGAGCGAACGTCTCCTGGTAATCCACTCCATATGTCTAAGTAAAGCCCTTAGCAACTAGTCGAGCTTTATATCTTTCGTTGGTGCCATTGCTGTTGTATTTGGTCTTGTAGACCAATTTACATCCTACAGGTTTCTTCCCGTTGGGTAGTGGGATTATGTCCCAAGTTTCATTCTTTTCCAAGGCTAGGAGTTTTTCATTCATCGCCTTTCTCCATTTGGGGTCGAGTTGGGCTTCTTGATAGGTCTTTGGCTAAACTATTTCATCAATTTTTTACAAGTATGCCATGTGGATGTTAGAGATTTTATCATAAGATAGGAAATTTTGGATAGGGTATAGAACCCGATGGGACACGTAGTCTTTTAATCTTGCTGGGGGTTGAGTTTACCTTGTTGACCTTCTTACGATTACCACTTCATCAGTGACAGCTGCCTCATCGGTTGCTCCCCCTGAGGTAGTTGTCTCAGGCGTGGCTGATGCGGTATCCTGTTCCTGTCTTATGATATCAGAAGAAATAATACTGTTAGGTAGCGGAAACGTTTGGTGGCTATGGTTGTTGAGGTCTTTTGCGTAATAGGATTCTAGTTCTAAAAATTGCACGTCTCGCGAGATGTAGAGTTTATGATTTATTGGGTCGTAGCACTTATACCCATTTTTCTCAGCGGAATACCCCAAAAATAGGGTTTTGACTGAGGTTTTGTCCAATTTATCAAGTCTTGGAATGTGTACGAAGCATGTACATCTGAATACTCGTATATGATCTAGGTTAATTTTCCTACCCTTGAGAATTTCTAGAGGGCTTTTCAGATGCAATTTTACGATGGGTAACCGATTGATGAGGTAGGTTGCTGTGAGTATAGCATCGGACGAGTATCTTTTGGGTACGTTATTATGGAGGAGGAGAGACCTAGTCATTTTAAGAAGGTGTCAGTTTTTGCGTTCTGAGACACCATTTTATTGTGGGGTGTGGATGCAGGTGGTTTGATGTCGTATACCCTTTTGTTTAAAAAACTCAAAAAAGGTGTTGTTAGTATACTCGGTTCCATTGTCAGACCTAAAGATTTTTATGGTTGTTTCAAATTGAGTTTCAACTAAATTGTTGAACTCTTGAAAATGACTGAAGACTTCATTTTTTGATTTCAAAAGGTATAACCATGTGGTGCGAGAGAAATCATCAATAAATGTAACAAAATATTTGAATTTATTATATGAATCAACTGGGGCGGGTCCCCAATCATCATAATGAATTAATTTAAAACATCGTTTTGTCGTACTACTAGATAGTGGAAAGGGTAACCTGGTTTGTTTTGAAAGTTTACAGACTGAGCAATTGCTAGAGTCTGAATTACAACCGAGTAATTTGTTTAGGATTTTGTCGGAGGGATGACCAAATCTCCAGCATAATATTTTGTCTTTTTGTACTATACTGGAGGTGGAAATACATGTTTTGTCGGTATCTTCTAAGTAGTACAGACCGTTTCTAAATTTCCTGTGACTCGATCCTGAAAAATCACTTTGTCAGGTGAATAAGTAACATTGCAGTTTAAGTCTTTGGTTATTTTACTGACGGATAGGAGATTAAAGTTAAAATTGGGTAGGCAAAGTACGTTGTTAATGGTTTTTGTGAACAGTGTGGTGGACCCTATGCCAAAAATTGGAACTTTATTTAAATTGGCTACCGCCACGTGTTGTGGTCTTTCTAATTTAGTGAGACTGTGTAGGTTTTTTGTGTTATGAGTCATGTGGTCTGAGGCACCAGAGTCTATTATCCAGTGTTCTAAGTTATGACAAAAATTTGCAGACTTAGAAAAATAATTGACAATATTGCAGATAGATGAACCTGAGGTATCGCGCAAAAATTTTTCGAATTGTTTGAGCAGTGTAGTCATCTGTGGGTTGTTGTCTGTGTGCAGATCTGCTCTAACGGATCCGGATCTGTCCATTTCCTCCATTAGATCAGGTCAGTACCCATTACCCGAACCGGGTCCTTCTGTCATGTGGGCTCTGCGGTCTTGGTCGAGTCGAGACCCGTAACCCACTCCGCTGAAGCCCTCGGTATAAAAGGGAAATGTTTCCCTCGCAGAACCCCCTCGCTCTTCATTCCCGCGCTCCTGCTGGAACTTTCTCTGGTTCTGTCGAAGATGAGGGTGCAGGTTCCAGCACCGGTCGTGGGTGTGCCCCTCCTTTCGGTAGTGGCTGCACTTCATCGGTTCGCCTGGCTGTCCGCGGTGCCTTCCCCCTTCCCTAGGGTTAGGGTTTCGGAGGGAGTCGTGGGTTGCCATATCTAGTGCCTCCGCTTTGTCATCTCTAGTACTCATCACTTGTTGCCTGGTTTCTTCTCTTTGAACCATGGCTGAGACCGTGGAAAATGTTGGCTTCTCCTTGACATCAAGATCTGAGCCCGGAACACCTCGTAGCTTGAGTCAATAGCCGTTAAGAAATGGAACACCATATCCTGTTCAGCCCGCTCTTGGAGTTCCTTCAGGTCAGTGGTCATCGGTCTTAGGGTTTCGAGTTCTTTGAACTTAGATTTTAAAAACCCGGTCAACTCCGGTACTGATCTGTCCCCCTATTTTTCCTGGGAGATCTCTCGTTTAAGTTCAAAGACTTGCGCGAAATTGTTTTGTTCACAATAATTGCTCCAGATTTCTTCCCAGAGTTCCTGTCCCGTTTCACAAAAACAAAAGATTTCACTGAGTTTTGGGTCTATTGAATTAGTTATCCAGGTCATTACCTGGCTGTCCATGATGTCCCATTCCTCTGAGTTTCGGTCTGGCCTTGGCTTACTGCCGTCCATGAAACCCAGTTTGCCTCTTCCTTTCATGCTCACCCAAGCCGCCTTGGCCCACGGTATGTAGTTGTGGCCAGTGAGAAGGATGTAGGTCAGTCTGGGATTAGTGTCGTGGTGATGAAGCTGACCGGAGGTCGATGGTTCTGACATACTGTTGTATGTGTTGGTTCTCAGAACCTGGCTCTGATACCATGTAGAAATTATGAACCCTAGAAATGATGATCACTTTAGTGTTCTGATCTTAAAGAAAGATGGTGAACTTCTTGTTCTGATTTCTTATTAAAAATTCTGATTCTTTACAATGAGTAAGTGATGTATATACATATAATCTCTAACGGTTGCCTATGATCTCCAACAGACGCCTATTGATCAGATTTCCAGAAGTGGTTAGACACCCACTGTGTTTGGTGAAAGTTGCTGTTCTGTTTTCCCTTTTTGCCTGTGATGAAGATTTTTCTTCTGAGGCAATATTTTTTTTTTCTCTTTCTTCAACAGGAAACCGTCTTCTCCTATCAGCCTCTCTCATCCTAGCAGTGGCTATACCATCTTCTTTGGATTATAGTTTTAGATCCAATCTTAACGGGTAAGTCTTAGGTTCTTTTCTTAATACTTTTGTTCTTATTTATATGAATATCTGAATGAAGACTAACACATAAACACCTTAGAATAGACATTTAGAGTTGGATATTTAGTAAATTATGTGGGCTGCTCGTTAATGGCAATTTTAGTTTGATGAATGTTTATATTTCTCATTGATACCCAGTTATTGGAAACCTTGTAGATATATTCTAAAACAAACAGGAATGAATTTGATTAGGTAGAATTTAAAGTTTTGATGATTGAAAGTTTCGAGATTATAATTTTCTCGTACGTTGAATTTTTAATTGTTAATTAATGGTTATGTGGTTTTGGCTGTGCTTGGTTATATTGAATTCAAGTTTGATGAGTTTCTAAGTTATCGCTTTTAAAAAGATTAAAGGGAAAGAATCAGTTAAAACAAAATTATTATGTTTTACGTTTAAAATTTGTTTCTCAGATTCAAAAGCAAATAAGAAGTGATGATAAGAAGAAATGAAAAACGTCTTACTTTTTTTGCTAAAGAATATATAGATGTACATAGTTGTTTATAAGCAGTATGTATAGAAGCTAATCCATTTTGTAGTTTTTATTTGTTAAATTGCACATCGATACTTATAATAGAAATTAGGATCTTTGGGCAAAATTTAATGCCTTTGAGTTGAAATTTTCATTAGGATTAAACATGCTTTATTTCGTAACTGTTTTCAATGACGGTGTGAAATTGATAAAAATGTTTTAATGTGTAAAACTTAATAGTTTTGAAACTTTGAACATTAGCATTTCAGAGCGATCTCTATTCATTTGAATTGCTAAGAACACTAGGTAAATAAAATTTTACGCATACTTAAATGATTGACATACTCTGAAAAGTTATTATGGGTGAGTCTATGTCGTGATGTTCTTGTATATTTTTACATATGTGATGATTTAATTGTGATTGAATTCTTGATTGTATATTATCACGTTTTTCATGATGTGTATATATTTTTCTTATGGCATTGAATAAGAATAATAAAGAACATATGTAAATAAAAGCTTTAAAAGACTAGGTGTATATTTATGCCATGAAAAAGGTGAGTGAGAAATGGTACATGGGGGACCGGTTGACCCGACAATATTTAATGGTTAATGTTAATGAATGATCGTTTGGCTTATCCAACGATACAATGTGAATGAATGATCGTTTGACTTGTCCAACAATACAATATGAATGAATGATCATTTGACTTGTCCAGCGATACTACCAATGATCATTACACAAGTGACGTAGACTATATATCCTATGTACTGTATTTACCTTAATTTATAATAATCTTTGATACATGGTAGTATTAGAGAAGGTATGAATTTTTCTCCAATAACATGATTCATCCAAAATTTCTTGCACTTGTAATTTTTCAATGGCTTGTTTGGCGTCAAACCCCACTGGTCTTCGTAGAACTCCCCTGTATTTTCAGTGTCCTCAATCTTCTCAATTTATTCTTATATCTTCTTCCACTATCTGCTTCCAATCCAAGTCTTGTAGATTTCTTCCCACTGTAGCTTTCAAAACTTTTTTGAGACACCTTTACATTAGTATACTTTAATCTTCTTGAATTTATTAGTCTCGTTTCTAATTATCTGTATATCAGCATATGGTGATTCTTCTGGGTAATTGGTTAACTGGATTTTGGGATATAGCACATTAGGGAATTGTAATGAATGATTGAATGTTAGCAGCATATCTTAATGTTAGTAATGCTTGAAGTAGCTAAGTTTCCTATTGATTACCGGTTAATTTCGCTGATTTTAGTCTATCGTGGGTGTTTCTTTAAAGGATCTATCTACTGCAGCAATACCTTACGAAGAGGTTTGCTACTATTTCAAATTCATACTCATGCACATTTACGGCCTCATATATTTCTTCTCTCAATCGCTTTTGACGAATATTGATTGTGATGGATAATGATGCATCAGTGTTAGATTGTTAAATACTGAAGATTATGTACTACTTGAGACAAAAGGAATCATGCCTTGTTTTGGCACGTTTGATAACTATTCGAAGCATTTAAACACTCTTTTATTAATTTTTGAATTGAGCCTTATAGAGGTTTTTGTTTCTGATAATTTTTTGTTGATCATCTCCAACATACATGTAAATGAATCATATAATTTTAATGTTCTATATGAGATGTGTATATGATGTTGACTGTCAGTATAATTGACTCGTCAAAGAGCACATGTGGCAATCAAAGAGAAGACCAACTGACAACCACGTGACATCCTATTTATGATGTGTAAGTTATGAAATAATCTTGTAACAAACACCGTCAAGATCTTATAAGGGCGGTGGACACAACAATTGGCTTGTTATTGATTTTTTCTTTATCTCTAATCCGCCACCGAGCTCAGTGCGAAAATCTCATGCATTCTTCCTTGCATGAGAACAATCTAGGGGGTGATTGTCTACTAGGATTAGAGCAAAATTATGCCATGCAAGGAGAAGCAACTCTTTGACAAACATGATCACTTTAGGTTTCATGGATGTGCCGCCTTCCCACTTGAGAAGGGATAATAGCGCATAGAAGTACCTTCATAAAGAAGAGATCATTAGACCATTGTTGTGATATAAACGACGGCAAAATGAGAACTTTGTAACTCCCTCACCTTCATGGTCACGGCGTGTAGGGCACTACACCCCGTGAAGGTGGTGTAAGCGAGAGCCTTTTCCTAGATGCCCTTACGAAAATAAATTTGTTACAAGTAATGATTGCTTGTTGCTATGTAGCCATAATTACTTAGAACCGTTATGATTAATCATGGAAGAGCATAACTGTCTAGTGGAGTAGTTACATATGGTCTCCACGATTTTTTATTATAAAAGGAAACCTCTGTTTCCTTGTAAAGGATTTGGAACCTTAGGCTTACCAGAGAGGAAAACCACATTGTGAAATCTTCATCGGAGTTCTAATAGAGGCCTTTTCTCACATTTTTCAAGCTGAACCTGTGTTTGTCCTTTATCTCTCAGACCAAAACTCTAGGTTCATAGGCTGGGTTCATCAAAGACTAGGTCACCCTATTACCTCATGATCTAAGTCACCCTTTACCCCCAAACATTTTGATGACTCCACTAGACAGTGACCTTTCTTCACCACTTACTGAATCATGGTCGGATGTAGACGACCGAAGAGAACCTCCTCTCATATAGATGGAGACATGCAAAGGCAGGTCGAAAACCAGGATAGGAACGCGACCACTTCACGTGAACAACCCTATGCCATTGTCACTGTCGTTGTTACTATGACAGCGGCAGAACAAACCAACACCATCCAGGATTTGCAGGCTTCTTACACCAAAATGAGATTTTATTGATCACCCTCACTGCATTCTCACATCTTCCTCACAAAACCATTGATCACCCTCACAAAACCCTCCTCCACCACTGCATGTAGCCCAATCTATCTTAACATATTGAAATATGAACATATGATAATGTGAACCTATGATCTCACACTCATTGAAGTCACTCTTTCCCACTAGACTAAAGTAATCTTTGTTAGATTGATGTTTATATTTTATTATTATTGCATTCCAATACATTTTGTCAAATTCCTTATCTTATATATTTTTATAATAAATATATTTCATTCAATCTATATGATATATCTATATAAGAAGATAAAATATATTCATTAATATTCACTTTATTCCCATTCAACATTTGTTGTCTTAATCTAAAATTAGTTTATTAATGTAAAGGATTGGACTGTTGCCATGAGAAAAAGCCAACAACGAGAAGACGATCTCATTCAAAAAATTTTAAATTTAGACATTATAGGAGATTATATCTATCGGTTATTATTATTTAGAGTATATTAAATTTTTGCGTGAATTTGAATAGCACATGTAATTTTATTTTGAGATGTTTACAAGTAATTATTTTTTAATTAAGCGGGTGACAACCTAGTTGGGATGTGCCTGATTATAAAATATTGTTGCAAGTCGTAAAATAATCGCTTTAAATGTAATTTTTGAAATTATTGTAAGTGACTGATAAATAGGCGAGTACTAATTTAGTTGGGATGTGGCTACTTTATAGTGAGCAACTCTGAGATCAAATGAATAAATTAATAACTTTATGATACTTTAAGATTTCATAATTCACATTTTTATTATTAATATTTGTAATCATTTTTATTTATTATGACATGTTTTTCCTAGTGAGATTTTAATGTAATAAATAAACAGTTATTTAAAATGTAATATAACATCCATTTAACCTAATGGTATCCTATTTATATTTCCTCTCTTCCTACCATGGTTCAACTCTCACTTGGAGCAATTTTACAAATCTTAAACACATTTTAGGCCGGCCCTTTTTGAAATAACTAGACTGAACCATTCAATTGCCCGGCCCGGGTTTTGCAGGGGCCAGTTTGGCGGCAATGAGGGCCATAGGTGCCTGTTCCAAGGGATATCCCGTGATCAAACCGTCCATCTCGTGAAATAAGCGCGGGGCAGGCTGATGAACAATTTAGACTGCTCACTCCAGCCCAGGTCTGGACCGGACCACCTAGTTGCCACCTCTAGGTAATGTAAGAATTGCCACTTCATTAAAAAAATGAGAAATATACTATAGTTCCCGCAGTTATAGGTGAAACTTTATTATTTATTATGGCGGTTTCTAAAGATCGGACAATATATTATGATGGTTAACAACCATAACAGTAGATTAAAAATAGTAATTATATATTGTGGTGGTTTCAGTACTCTATCGTTATGGTCAGATAATCATTGTGCTATATCAATTTTTAGCTATGGATCTTCGACAGTTGGAAAACCCGTTGCAATAGCTTTTACGACAATGAATCTCACAATGGTTTTAAAACCACCGCAATAGATTTTGCAACAATTAAAAACCGTCACAAAAGACCAAAAAATTATCGAGAAATACTTGTTTTCTTGTAGTGATAGCTACATTAAATCACAAACTGCTTTCCTTTGAATTCAATGCTCGAAATGTGAAGACAAGTTCAATGTGTGTTAGAAACCGTGTGAATTGGTTGCATCTTGGCAAATGAAAATAAAAATAATAATGTTAGAAAGAATAGCATAATTGTACTCTATATAAAATGGTTTAAAGGTAATTCTAATCTAAAATAAATTATCCTAGATTTCAGAACAATTCCTTGAACCATGTTTTTAATATTACCATCTTTATTTAAAGAACACGCCTATGAAAAAAAAAATCTACATATATGCTTTTCTTTTAAAGCATGTCTGGCTTGATTTTTCTAATCTCATGTTAACGTAATGCATCGCGCTTTTTTCCTAACACTTTCTGCTCAAAAAGAATTGTTAAATTAAGATATTAAATTTAAACAGAGCCTCGGTTAACAAGCCGTCTTAGCTCAGCTGGTAGAGCGCGTGGCTTTTAACCACGTGGTCGTGGGTTCGATTCCCACAGACGGCGTCCTCTTTTAGGTTATTAAGTTTTTCTTAACAATACGTCTTAGCTATTTTCTCTTTGCCTTCGGTTAGGAACACATGCCAGGCTCACTCTATATGTGCAATTTTATCTATTCTATAATATAATGTTTGTTCAACCGTCATGGCAAATGTTACTTATGTGCTGATGACATATTTGTTCAGTTCTCATGTTATCAATTAAAAATGAGAAAACAACTTAGATTAAGGGGATAATGTTCTTTCTGATTCGATGATCTAATGATCTAAAAATAAACGGATTAGATTTGATTTGATTTTATAAAAATGACAATCCAAAATAAAGATAAAAAAACATTAGCGCACTTTTTCAACGTTGAACTGAAAGACACATTTCGTTCTATTTAGATCCTTAAAAGGAGGGACTCCTCATCCCATTACCGAGGGGCGCACACCTAAAATATATGTCCCATATAAGAAACCGTCTCAAAATATCTGTCTCGTCTTGAGAAACCGTCATGAACTGATTGTGACGAGACGAGATACTCACTCTTGACGGGATTGGACATGATATCCACTCTTGACGGGATGTGACGAGATAAATGTTTCTTGACTCGTATGGGATGGGACGATACACGGGATAACTTCGAAGAAACTGACTTGTCTTGTCCCTTCCCCATCACTTAATCTTTTTTAGTTTTAACTTTAAACCTTTTTCAATTTTCAGTCTTCAAAATTTAGCCTAGTTTTTAAGTTTTATTTAGTAATATCTCATTCCATCTCCTTTCTCAGCTCTCTCGATACATCTGGAAGTCAAACGATTCCAAAAAGTTCTCTAGCTCTCTCCCTTTCACTTAGGGTTATTGATTACAAAGCACCTTTATTCAATTTTAGATTGGATTAAGGATGTGAATTTAGGATTTAGATTGAAGATTTGAATTTGAGATTTATAAGATTGCGTTCACTATAAATTTGAATTATGTTGGATTATGTTAGATTAGATAAGTTAACTAGAACGTCCTTCAATTAATAAATTGTTGGTTTAAATGATTATTTAGAAGGGGTATTTTTGACTTTGTACATTGAATCCAACAAATATTTAGATTTCGATTTGTAGCCTCTCATTTTTAGTTGGATTAAAAATCTATAAAAAAATTAGATTTCAAATTCAATATTTTGGTGGGTCACACACAAAATTTTTAATCTTTCTTAGTAAACATTAGATTTGGATTACAAATCCAAATCAATAGTATTTGTAATATAAATACAGCAAGTAAACGCGCCCTTATATTTAGATTCAGATTTTAATTTAGGGTTATTCAGATTCATTCAAATTTACCCAGATTTAGCGTCATCAGATTTACTCAGAGTCCCAGATTTTACCCTCGAGTTGTACATACTTGATCTTCTCGTATAAAAAATCGTCGAAAAAAGTAGCTAGTTATTTTGAAGATTTGTACATTTATATTTTCTAAAGATTTTAACTACCCAAAGGCATGCATTAGTTGTTCATCTTCATCACGTGGTAGCTAGTTATAATTTACACTTCCAATTTCTTACTCCAAAAGGAGAAAAAGATATTTTTCTAGTAGAGAAATAAGAAAAAGAGGGGAAATTAGAATTTGGAACAAGAAAATCTACATGTTTATGTTTATAGTTTCTAAAAATTAGAGGGACAAAGAAGTATTTCCTCTTGAACATGAATGATTTCAATATTCAACAACGTTAGCATAGGAAAAAGATAATTAAAGCAAACGCCATGAAAACATGATGGGAATAGAAGAATTTTCAATGTCGACAGATCTGAAGATGTTGATTTAGAGTTGCTGACCTAGCCAAGTAGTCGAAGAATAAAATTCAAATAGGAAGCCATACAAGCCAGAGAAACCAATCAAAGCAAAAAGAAAAGTTGCCACTGTGGCAAAACATGCAGTGATAATCATGACCGTTAGATTCATCACATTATACCCAATGGTCCAAATTTAAATAGTTATTAATACTGGTAGGCAAGACTCAGTCATTAACCTAAAAGATGAAGTGAATCTCAAAGGATAAGCTCCATCTGCAAGGATATTCCATTTATTCTTGATGTATTTCAGGAGTTTAGTTGTACTACAAGCTTATAAATACATGCCAATTGTGAACTAAAAAGGGATATTAAAGACAAGCCAATGAAAATTTACTCACTTCCATACTTATTCTCGCCGCTCTCATTATTTTCTAGCATGAGAAAAAAATTCCTTTACATTTTTTGTGCTCTCGTTGAGAGCTGAGAGGAAAAGCTTGAGAAACCCACCCAAAAACACTAAGCATGCCTAGAACTAGATCCAACGCAGCGCATAATGAAGGCAATGGAGCCATAAATAGTAATGACCAAGTAGATCAGCCTACCCCACCAGCGGAGATACTCTAGACAATTCTGATTGTGATGCGAGATGGAAGAACGAAACACGGAAATGCATCGTGATGCGTGGAACTCTATGCAAGACTATATCCATGCTCTTCAACAAGAGATGGCTCGGACACATGTTGAGGTGAGCAAAAGAGCAAACAATGAAGAACGGGACATCCGTTCAGAGAACATTGAGCGAGAGGCGAGATAGGAAAACCACGAGAACAATAGGAACATGCAATGAGAAGAAGGGGAAATTCAGTCTCAGAACCGAGAAAAGGAAGCTGTGGGGGAGGTTCGCTAGCCCATAGTTATCGCAAAGGAAGTTGTGGAATAATTACTTGAACGAAAGATGCTAGAGATGAGGAACCTGGGGAGTACTGGAAAAAGTGAGCTCGAATCTCTCACCCGTACCCGTTGAGCCCAGAAATTCTGACGGTTCCTATACCCAAGAAGTTTGTGGCTCCAAAGTTCAAGTGTTACGAAGGGAAAACATATCTAGTCAAAACACCTCCGTCGGTTCAGACAGATAATGGCACTACGTCAGCATGAGGATGAATTAATGTGTAGAATTTTCCCAACGCACTATAAACTCATCGAATATTACTTTTATATTATAAACACATGTTATTGTTAGATTGCTTTTAAAAATGGATGGAACAACCTTAAAATGGTATCCTTCACTCCATGTCCATTCAATTACTAACTTTGTTGTTATGTCTTCTGTCTTTCTAGAACATTACTCCACATATCGAACAGTTAAGGAAGATACAGAGTACCATCTCACGATCATGATCAAGAAGGGATAGTCTTTACGGGAGTTTACCCACAGATTCAAAGACGAGATGGTGAAGGTTGAAAATTGTGATGATCAGATGGCCAGATTAGCTTTTAGAAGATGATACGGATCAAACTCACCCTTGTTTGATGATTTGTCCAAAATAAAACCTCTATCTATGACAGAAACTTTCCAGTGAGCTCAGACTTACATCATATTGGAAGAAGAAAAGAAGATCTTGTTGAAGGCAAATGAACGAAAAAAGGAAGAATCACATAAGTAAGAATGGAATTCCAGATCAGAAAGGAAGAGAACTGACAGGCCGGACAGAATGGATGAAAGGTATGGAAAATGGGAGAGGACAGAGCACCGAAGGTAAGACTCAAGTAGAGTACATCCAAGAGATAAGGTTTACACATCATTATCCCTCATAATAAATCAGATTCTTGAACAGATCAAAGACAAGCCATGGTTGAAAAAGCCAGCGCCACTCACAAAAGAGCTAAATTACAAGGATAAGGGTAAATATTGTTCTTTTCACAGGAGTAGCGGACATTATACTAGAGACTGCTTCCAACTCAAAGATACGTTAAATAGCTCATAAAAGATGGATACCTGCACCGATTTGTGAAAAGAGAAGAACAAAAGTAGTAGGTAGAGAAAGAAGACTGTGGCGATGAAAAGAGTGACAACGGGAAACAACCATTTCTCATTGTCAACACCATCATTACACTGACAGAGTAGGAGGGAACAACAAGGAAGGAAAAATCAGTACTGCAAGAAACCAATGTTAGAAAAACGCATAGAGAATCATTCACCTGAAAAATGGAATCTCCCACTGATATTTGATGATCTAGATTTTGAACATAACGGACACCATGATGACGCCCTTATCATTTCGATACAAGTCGGTAATTTCTTTTTAAGAAGAGTTTTGGTGGATGATGGAAGCACGGCGAACATACTGTACCAGACCATCAGTTACATAGAGGAAACTCTTACTCTCTCTGTAAGTGCTGAACCTTTTAATTATATGACTGAATTAGTGATTTTAGATACTTCTTCATACAATGTTATTCGGGGAAGAACATGGATCCATAAGATGAAGGTTTTACCATCAACTTTCTACCAAGTATTAAAATATCCCTCACCTAAACGAATCAAGACCATCAAAGGAGACTGGGCTACTACCCGCATCTATTCTGTGATTGCGTTTGAGTCTGCAAAGAAAAAACTTACAAAAAAGCATACCCAAGCGTCCAAAGGAATCAGTTCAATATTAATCACATGAGAACGGGTCAACTGACCTAAGGTACAAGGCAGGAGAACAAACAGAGTTGGTATGCCTAGAAGAAGGAACACAAAAAAAGATGAACATCGGCACCCACCTCGAACAAACAGAGAAAGATAAGTTGATTAACTTTCTATGAAGGAACAAAGATGTTTTTGCCATAACCACACAGTAGCTTTAGTCTCTAAACTGTCTGATATCCAGTTAGCATCACTAAATCCTTCTAACACCGTTGGATAGATTGAGTAGTGCAGTTCGTACTTTATAATAAATTTTAAGTACCTTAATACTCTTATTAATTCACTTCAGTGATCACGTCCAGGATTACTCGTATATCTTGTCAACCTTCCTATTGAGTAGGCTATATCAGGCCTAGTGTAATTCATGATATACATTAAACTCAATTATTTGTGAGTACTCCAATTGAGATACTCCAACTCATTATTCTTCCCCAACTTACAGTTTGGGTCGAACGGAGTTACTGCAGGTTTTCTTTCATATTGCCCAAACCTTTTCAAAATCTTTTCTATATAATGGGACTAAGTAATGATATATTTATTTTCAGTTCGCTATACTTGAATTCCAAGAATAACATCTAGTTGACCTAAGTATTTCATGTCAAAATTAGAATCCAACATCTTCTTAGTAGAAGATATTATATCCTTATTCGATCACACTATAAGTATGGCATCTACATATAAACATACTATGACGAATTTATCATTAGTACATTTAATGTAGACACATTTATCACACACGTTTATCTTAAATTCATTAGATAACATTGTGTGATTAAACTTCTCGTGCCATTGCTTTGACGCTTGTTTTAATCCATAAAGAGATTTAACAAGTTTACAGACCTTTCATTCTTGGCCTTTAACCATGAACCCTTCAGGCTGTTCCATGTAGATTTCTTCATCCAACTCTTCATTTAAGAAAGCAGTCTTTACATCCATTTGGTGAATTTCCAAATTATGCAAAACTGCTAGTGCAATCAACATCCTGATAGATGTGATTCTCATCACTGAAGAATAGGTGTCGAAAAAGTCTATACATTCATTCTGTCGGTATCCTTTAGCTACCAACCGAGCTTTGTACTTTTTAATAGTACCATCAGCTCTCAACTTTCTTTTGAAGATCTATTTATAGCCTATTAGTTTATTCCCACGTGGGAGATTTACCAACATCCATGTGTTATTTTGCATAATGGAATCTATCTCATTATCAACTACTTCCTTCCAAAAAGAAGCCTCAAGGTTAGACATTGCCTCCTTATAGGTTTGAGGCTCGGCCTCCATTAAGTATGTTAGAAAATCTGGACCAAATGAGGTACTCGTTTTAACTCTTTTACTTCTTCTAAGCTCATGTTCAGATTCTTCATCAATCTTTGCTCTATAAGAACTTTCTTCTAAACCTCGTTTGATAGTTTGATTGTGTCTTCCTTCCTTAAATGGAAACACATTCTTAAAGAATTCAGCATTGACAGACTCCATTATAGTGTCGGTACTTATGTTATAAATCTCTGACCTAATAACCAAAAATCTATACGCAGCACTGTTCAATGCATATCCTATGAAAACACAATCTATCGTCTTAAGCCATAGCTTTACTCTTTTTGGCAACGATACTTGTACATTTGTGAGACACCCCCACACTTTTAGGATTTTATAGGAAGGTAACTTCCCTTTCCACTCTTCACAAGGAGACTTGTTGATCTTCTTATGTGGAATCATGTTAAGTATGGTGTTTGCTGCAAGCAAGGCCTCCCCCCATAAATTTTGAGGTAATCCAGAACTGTTCAACATACAATTCACCATATTTTTTAGAGTTCTATTTTTCCTTTCAGCCACCTCATTCTGTTGAGGCGTATAAGGTGCAGTAGCCTGATGCGCAATTCCATGTTAAGCACAGAATTCAAACAGCATAGTGGAGTCATACTCTCCACTTCGATCAGATCTAAGCACTTTGATATTTTTACCAAGTTGGTTTTCAACTTCAGACTTATATGTCTTAAACATATCCAAAGTGTCATCCTTTGAACGAAGCAGATATACATAGCATTATCTACTGAAATCATCAATAAATGTAACAAAGTATTTTCTACCTCCCCTGCTGGGTATTAATCACATAAATCGCTATGTATCATCAAATCAAGTAAGACATTTGTTCTTTCTACAGATTTAAATGATTTACTTGCAAATTTAGATTCTACGCATATCCCACATTTATTTCCTTTTTCTACAATAAAACTAGGCAAAAGTTCTAAATTAATCATTAGTTGTAAGGATAAAAAATTAACATATCCTAATCTAGCATGTCAAATATTAGACAGTTCAACGATATAAATAGAAGAAGTAGAATTATTATTAATAATACTAGGAGTTACAGTAGACACATTAAGTCTAAAAAGACCATCAGAACTATAACCCTTCCCAATAAACATCCCTCCCTTAGTCAGAATAAACTTGCCAACATCAAAGATAAGCTTAAATCCACTCTTATATAAAAGAGATCCCGAAACCAAATTCGTACGAGTTTCAAGCACATGAAGGACGTCTAGGAGAGTGAGTTATTTTCTGGATATGAACTTCAGCACCACCTTTCCCTTTCCCTAAACAGCAGCTTCTGAGGGGTTCCCCATATAGAGAACTTCATCCTTTTCAACCTCTATATAAGTTGAAAAAATATTTCGGTCACTGCACACATGCTTCGTCGCACCAGTGTCAACCCACCATTCATTGGTATCAGCGACCACAGATCTCAAAAATCATAGCACATAGATCATCTATCTCCATCATATTTGCTTGATTTATTTTTCTGATGTTACGAGGTTTTATTACCATCGTTCTGATCTTTCTTGAAATGACAGTCCTCTGCCCTGTGTCTGGCTTTACCGCACACCCAGTAACTGCCCTTAATGAGTTTATCTGAGTTACCTTTCTGAGCACTGCTCGACGATGTCTTCCTTTTCTTGCTCGGTTGATTGGATTTGTATCCTTCGACCACATTAGCTTTCATTCCGTAGGTTGCCCACATTGATTTCTTTCCATTCTTTTGGTTGTCCTCCTCTATCCTCAGCCGAACAATCAGATCTTCCATGCTAAGCTCCTTACGCTTATGCTAAGCTCCACGACGACGACAACTTCTCAATGATGGACGCGACTTGGAACGGTTCATTCACGATCATCTTCTCGACCTTCATGTTGTTGAAGATGATCTGTAATTCCTCCACTTGACTCATTACCGTGTTCTTATCATCCATCTCATATTTCAAGAATTTCTCGACGATAAATTTTTTCATCCCGGCATCCTCAGTTTTGTACTTCTTCTCCAAGGCCTGCCACAGCTCCTTTTCCATCTTGAATAACGAGTAGACGTTGTAGATGGTGTCTACCAAGCCGTTCAAGATATTGTTTCGGCAAAGGAAGTTCGAATGAATCCAGGCTTAACTTGCCGATGCTAGCTCCTTCGATTGTCCTTCCTTTGGTGCAGGAGGAATATCGTCCGTCAGCAGATGTGCTAGATTGAGAGTGGTCAGATAAAAGACCATCTTTTGTTGCCATTGTTTGAAGTCATCCCCTTTGAACTTCTCAAGTCTTTCAACGTGCAAAGTCTTGATTCAAGCAGATTGTTCCATAGATATTATCTTTAGATTGTTGTAGGTCGTGATGGAACAAGATGTTTTCATATACCAAAAATACAATGAAATTAGAACGAATACAACTTAAATGCAACACAAACGATTACAACGAAAATTATTAGAATTCTTACACGAAAAATCGAACATAAATATAGAAAATAAATACAACTGAAATTTCAATAATTAAAGAAGAAATAGATCGAGATCGAGGATTGCTCGTAAGCAATGTCATAGAGACAATAATCGTCCTCCACAGGGTGCTTGGAGACTATGACAAATCGGTTCTACAGGATACAACGATCTAAGTCTGAGTATAGCAACCAATAACTAAGACTCTCTCAGAACTCTTTGTATATATCTCTCTCAATATACAGATGTTTGATTATGGTGATGAAAATGAAAATTTCTCTAATGGTGATAAAACCGAAGTTCTTCTTATGGTGATAAAAAACCAAATTTTTTATGGGTTCACACATTGCCTTTATTTAAAACGTCGACAGCTTGGAGAGCAAGTAAAAAATTGGTTAGTGCTGATAAGGTCGAAATTGGGGATACTAGAGATAAGCATGAAATTAGTGCTGATAAAGTCTAATTATCTTTTGCAAATAATCTAGGAGATATTTATTTAGCTTTGACAAATGTAAAGCTCCAAGCTTTCCTCTCCAAGTAAATAATCAAAAGAAATTTTGTCCAAGCCGAGCCGAGCCGGTGGCGGCGCGCGCGTGAGAGGAGGACCATGTACCATCTAGGTCCTCCCTTCCCCACAAAATGTGAGGTGCCTCTTGGGGTTCATGAGAGTTGGGTTTATAAACCCAACATCTTTTCCTTGAGTTTCCAATGTGGGACTAAATCTAACTCAATTTCACATCACACATTTTCATTCACAGTTTTTCTTTTATTTCTTTCTTTTGACTTCTCTTTCCTTTATTATCTCCAACACCTAAAGTCCTGCTTCTAGGCCTGACTTCTTCCAATTCGCCTCACCTGCGAATTTGTGATATTGGAAATAGTTAAGGGACCGTGCACTTTACATTATCCTCGTGTTTAATGCTCTTGTAATCAAATTATCGTGTTTATTTGGAGTAATATTTAGATTATGATGTAATCTTAATTTACGGAAAAAATTATGGTACTCTCAGGAGTACCGTACTATTACTCGCTCAAGTAAAAAATTGACATTTGACAAAAAATCAATTTTTTTCTCATGCATACTATACAATAATCCAGTGCGTTCTCTCACTCTGGTTGATGCTCTCTGATTCTCTCTGCTTCGTGCATTCTCTCACTCTGGTTGATGCTCTCTCTCCCTCTCTCTCTATCTCTGGTTCACTTTGTGGTTCGTGTTCTCTCTCTCTCATTTTCTCTCTCTCTCTCTCTCTATCTCTGGTTCACTTTGTGGTTCGTGTTCTCTCTCTCTCATTTTCTCTCTCTCTCTCTCTCTCTCACTCACTCTGTAGTTCCTGCTTTCTCTCTCTGGTTCACTCTTTGGTTTGTGCTCTCTCACTAGAATTGATGGAACTCATCGATAGAATCGATAGAACCCATGCCTGTAAAATTATTTTTGTCGTTCATGCAAAGTATTGGGAACAAAAATCTTGTCATCTCAAATATTTTTTGTCCTGCATACTATGCAATAATCTAGTTAACATCCATGTAAAATCGTTATGAAACAGAAATCTTATCAATTTTTTCTCATTTTATTTCTGTAGATTTGCCCTTTTTTAGTCTATACCAAATTTCTTTTCTAATGGCGTGCTAAATGGATCAGGAATACATGTTTTCAAGATTGAAGAGTTGAAGGAGAAAAGGATTATGAGAATAACATAATACAATTTAGAATTAGGAACAATTATTAATTTGGTCATTTATAGTTGATATTTATTTTCCATTTGATCTTCATAATTTAAAAAATCTCAATTTAATCATTCTAATCACGTTTCAATATGATTTTTCTATCACTGTCTATTAACGAAAATGTTAACATGACACGTTAAGTGAATATATGACGTGACCAATAAATGATGTCGTGCCATGACCAACTCACCTATTATTTTTATCATTTTTTTTATTCCATCTCACCTTATTTTTTACGTTTTTTACTTTCCCTCATCCCTCATCCCTCATCCCTCATCCCTCATCTCCCTCCAACTCCATTGAAAGCTTCACGAAGCTTTGTTGCTTCACGAACTCTCGGCATTTGGTAAAGAATCACAGATCGTCTGAAGGCTTCATGAACTCATCTCTCTCGGGTATTCTCCTTGAAGCAAGCAAGTTATTTCTCTTACTCAGATCGACCTTTTTGGTATGCAGTTCCAGGTAAAATTTGTCATTTTTGTTGTTCATTTCTCCTCGAAGCAGGGTTGGATCGATCTGTTCGTTTACTAAACAGAATAGATCGGTTCGAATAATTCCTTTTTTTTCTGTAAATTGGTTCGTATCGATCGGGTCAAGGCTAAATCGTGTTGAAATTCTAACTGAACTGTGTTTAATCGATCGGGTCAAGGCTGAAACCCATTAAATTTCAGAAAAATGTCTTTAAATTCTTTTTACTCTGACATTGCAACGCTGATTCGTGTTTAAATTCTTTTGTTGGTTGACCGAAGAACCCCGAGATAACCTGCATAAAAAATGAAATGAACTGAAGAGACGAAGCTCACCTGCAACAGGAAGAGACGAAGATTTCTTCATTTCACAGAAATGGAGTCCAGACGAGAGAGATTAGGAGGGGAGCGGTGAGGGGAGAGAGAAAGTGTATGGAGAAAAGTAAAAGTAAATATATTTTTTAATATTGTTTTAAAAGTAAAAGTAAAAAGAAAGAGATTTTTACTAAAGTAATTGATAATAGGTCAGTTGGAAAATGCATATCATGTCAGGTCGTTAATTAATATTCTATGTCATCATTTAACTATCACGTCAATATCTAACGTGTTATATTAATGTGTCTATTAGTGGATAATGATAAAATGATTATATTAAAACATTAAATAAATTATGATAATCAAATTAAGACTTTATAAATTATGATGGTCAAATTAAAACTACATACAAACTACGATGATCAAATTAATAGTTTTTCTTTCTTATTAAATTAATTAGAACTAATTTTAATAAAGTTAAATCATTAATTAATTCAAATTTTAGTCAAACATAATTAAAATTAGACGTCAAAATATTTTTTACATAATATAACTAAAAAGGAGAATTAAGTAACTTCTTGTTGTTTACACAGATTAGCAATAAATTTAACCTATATCAAGCATATTTATATTTTCATTTATCATTTCATAGATTATTATACGTAATCAAACATGACAATCCTGAATTGCAAGTAATTAAATTACGATGGTAATTCTAGATTGCATGAACCAAACAGTCCCTAAATGCATAAAATACTATGTTAATCTAATTTGACATATAATTTTTTCCTATCAGTTCTTACATACTCCCGTATGAACACACAAAAGAAATTCATGCGACCATGGTCGGGAACACCAGGCCTCACATGAGAAGCTACCAATAGCCATTAACTACGTAAATAATTAATTTACACCATGTTAATAAAATATCAGAAAGCAAATATGTACGTGATGTGCCTAAAAAATTTGATTTTTTGTCTGTGATTACTTAATGTAGAAAATATATTTTCTGCTGTAGTAGACTACACTACTAGTTATCTAACTTGTAAATGCTAGTTCCAAAGCATCAATAAGATATTTACATACAGTACACAATTTAGTTAGCACTTATTACATAAAAAGAATCACTATTATGAATTGAAAATCGCTTGAACAAGAAAGTAATAGTCACAAGCCGAAAAATCATATAGAAAACCGCACCTCAGGGAATGATGAACCAAAAATCGTCATAAAGAAAATCACGAACTTAAATTTGTAATGGTAAGAATAAAAAATATTTCTTGCTTTTGTTCGGGGTTTATTTTTTTTTTAACATTATTGTATTTGTGTAATGCACGGCAATTTGGAGTTTATGGAGTATTGGGAGCGACGCAAAAGCCTATAATAATTTGGAGTTTATTGAGAACAAAATTTCGAGTGGACAGAGATAGTAAGAAGTTTATTTAGTCTACAAATTAGTTACATGTTATACATAAAATATAACATTGGGTGTATAATGCATTGTATATAACTCTTTTATCTATGGTACAATCAACTCCTATAAAGAAAATTTCCCAACAAAAAAGACAAAGAAAACCAATACTCAGTAAAGCAATCCAACATTCTTCACTACTCATTTCCCCCAAATAACATCAAATACACTCCCATCGCATCACAACTATTGTTTCTACAATAGCCTTGGCCATAATCACAAACGCACCAAACTCTCCTTTCTAATCTGACTTTGGTACAGAACATCTTGGCTGAGATAAATGGAGACTCCTAAAGCTTGATGAGGCATGGCCATTGCTAGGTTCTTGAACAGATGATGTCTTTTTAAAAAAAAAACTAAAGATTGGGGTTCTTAAGTACCCATTTATGGTAGTTAGGATGTTCACAGTTCGGTTCGATCAGTTCAGCAATATGTCACACTAAATCGAACTGTAAATTTCATATGAACCGAACCGTGATTTACAGTTCATATGAAATTCACGTTTCAGTTAAGTTAATCTCATCATTCACCAAAGATTAACTGTTAAAGCCATCAACCCTAGCAATAGGGATATTTTGGGGTCTAAGTCCCCATGGTACAATTAAATCACGTATTCAGACTAGCGGGCATAATCTCAACATCGACAATATAAGTGATTAGTCATACAAGAGTTGTGATCAATCATGTCAATGCCTTTTCCATTTTAAAAACTACGAGAGGATTCAACGAATGGGTTAGGCGTCAACAGTAGGTGAGACGTGCGCGTTGGGCACGCGTTGGCATGGAATGACTCTGAACACCGACGCATACGTTCGCATGGACATTAGCGCTAGGCCTTGTCCTTATCTCTTACCAAAGGACGGATAGACGTAATGAAATCCCATATATCGTATATCTTAAAAGGAAAGATTCGTCAGGTTCAGGATTGATCTCTAATAATGAGTAAGATCGCACCAATAACAATCCATTTTATTCTATTTATTCCAAGGCAAGGGTTCAACAATCCCTTAGTCAAAATCAAGGAACCATTTGTCATTCCTCCTTTGCCAAGAGACATGAACGAGGCCCAACACCCTCGTCATTTGCCAAAACGACTCACATTTAGAAGGCAAGGAAATTAGTTGTTCAGGGCTTCGCACTCGTGAACAAATGTAAAACAATTTCGTTTTACAAGTAGCAACTCCCTAGGGTCAGGAATGTTCTCTCTCTCACAGTTTTTGAGCTTTAAAACATTTACAACCAAACTACTAATATATAATAGTCTTCTACTAGTAAAAAATGTTTGATTTTCTAATTTTTCGGTAAAAAGGTTTCTTATATTTTATTATGAAGACAATTCATTACTATATCAATATTCATCAATAATATGAACTTTCACTACATAAATAACTCGGTTTTGGAGCTTTAAGACAATTATAACTAAATTACTAATGAATAAAAGTTTTCTCACCATATCAATATTTAATTTATCATTTCTTGTAAAATCATTTTTTTATATTCTAATTCAAAAAAAAAACTTATTACCATATCGATATTCATAAATAATATGAAGGTTTAGTGCATAAATAACTTGGCTTTTAGCTTGAAAATATTTATAACCAACCTACCAATGTATAAAGTCATTTAGCGGTAAGAATCGTTTAACTTTCTAATTTTTGTAAAATAGTTTCTTATATTCTAAGTTGAAAAAAAAACTTATTACTATATCAATATTTATCGATAATATGAATTTTCAGTACATAAATAAGTCAGTTTTTGTGCATTAAATTCTTTCGATGGTAAGAATTATTTAATTTTTTGTAAAATAGTTTATTATATTCTAATATGAAGAAAACTCATTATTATACCAATATTCATCAATAAAACTCATTATTATACCAATATTCATCAATAATATGATTTTTAGTACATAAATAATCTAGTTTTTTAGTGTTAAAAAATTTATAACCAAACTTCTAATGTATCAAGTATCTGTCCCACGAGCTCATGGTGCATGTGTGGAGCTTACATGAAGTTTTTATTCCTAGTTTGTACAACTCTATAATATTTCCATATACCAAGGATAATTCAAATTCAACTAAGTTAAATAACCGTTGGATTTAGATAATATTACTTTCATTTAAATCTAGCACGTAATTTTTTCTTTTTACATAAAATTTGTCAATGTGATTTTGATAGGAAAAATTATCAAAACTTATAGGTTCTGGTATTGACTCACAGGTGAAATGCCTCGATATCTTTAGACCAAAATCTTGTGGTGCGATAGGTAGGAGTTTTGGTAAAGTGAGACGTGAAGATCCGAATGAAATACTGTTGTATTTTCATTAAGCGAGTTGGCAGGCTTGTTTGATCTTTAAGCCATAGTTTGGGCAATAATATTACAACTAGCTTCAATGCATCATGAGGTTGGTATATAGTTTGAGCAATAATGCAAACAACTTAAGTATAATAATTTTTCCTAGTAAAGCTCCATAGAGGTTAAAAAAGAGAATACGGTGTTATGAGGGAGAAATTTGTGTGATACCTAGGTTAGTATGGAGGCCAAAACAGAGAAGAATATTATGATGAAATATGGGTTTCTATGACTATTTGTTGTTCCCCTTTTACCTTACGACATAATAGAAACTCGAGGTCTAGTGAGTGTTAATTATGAACGGCCGAAGCTCTATCAAGATCTAGCCGTAATTTTTTTAAAACTATGTCTAGCACAAGATATTTTAGTCTTCTCTCTTAACAAAAAGATCACATTTCGTTGAAAAAATTCGAACAATCTAATATCATTTTCTGACTTTGAGACGTCTTTCTTGCATGAATTTTCTAGGGCATTTCTCCTTTTACAGGCCCCATTTGAGCTTGTCATGACTTGTGACCACTATGTTGTCAATTTATGCAACATCCTATATAGCTGTCGTAGTGCGGTATCAACAGATAAACATTTTTACTTTTCAACCTCCATCTATTAATCCAAGTCTCTGGCATGGTTGATTCATTCGAGACAATACATACGAGTTTTTCACCGGAATAACAATTTGCGTGTGAGGACTTCCTCATCTTGGAGAAACGTGAAAACAGAAGAGATAAATATCATATATATATATATATATAAGTGTCATCGTGTGATTGAGAAATCTTTTAACCTTCTGGGTATTCGAATGATGTACATGTGAAAATGGGATTGATCAATTGGTGGAAACATGAACCACTAGTTAATTCCAAAAGATTAGTTAGTGTCATAGAAGCAAAATTTAATGACATGTATACTCACAAGGCTAATACCGTAATTATGCATATCATAAATGAAGTTGAGGTCAAGTAGGAATGAGCAATAGTGAAGAGGACATATATTGGAGTGATAGATTAAGAGTGGATTGGCTAGTGGAGGGTGATAAAAATACAAAGTTTTTTCCTTCTAAGGGGAAGAGAAGACAAAATAAAAACCTTGGTTTATTGGATTATAATGGAATC
The DNA here is from genome assembly GCA_003255025.1 of Datisca glomerata. Classification (NCBI taxonomy): domain Eukaryota; kingdom Viridiplantae; phylum Streptophyta; class Magnoliopsida; order Cucurbitales; family Datiscaceae; genus Datisca; species Datisca glomerata. Next base: position 694,365 of record QANY01003195.1, read on the forward strand.
TGGATGAGGACCACCATGAGCTTAAACGAATGGCCCAATGTTACTTTGAGAATTTATTTCGCTCTTCTAAGCCTAACTTTTTTTTATTCAATTCTCAGTTCAATTACTAGCAGGCTGGATGAAAGGGAGGCTGCCTTGGTGGGTCGGCCGGTGGAGATCTGTGAAATTGAAAGGGCTATGGGCGAAATAGATGTGCCTTTATTCTAGGATATTAATTTTTTTTTGAGAATTTTTATTTGTAGAAGGATATTAATTATACGCATATTGTCCTAATCCCAAAGATAAAAAAGTCCTCAAACCATGGTTGATTTATGACCCATAAGCCTTTGCAACATGTCCTATAAAATTCTCTAAATTTTTTTAACAAATAAGCTATGTGAGGTAATCAGGAAATTGGTGAATCATTACCAATGTGCCTTTATTCTAGGTTGAAGTATTGGTGATAATGTCTTGATTACTTATGAAATTCTCCATTCGTTAAGAATCACAGGTAGGAAAGGATTGAAAGAGGCTTTTATTAAATTAGACATATCCAAGGCTTACAATAGATTGGAATGAGATTTTATCATAACTATTATGATCGGGTTTCTTAAAAGTTGGTGTGAATGGATCCGGCTTTGTATATATTCTGTTTTATTCAGCGTTATCGTGAAAGGAGATATTTTGGACACTTTCTTTCCGGAAAGAGGTATAAGGCAAGGGGATCTGCTATCTGCTATCCTATTTATTCTTTGTGCTGAGGCTTTATCATCGCTCTATGTGGCTGCAGAACGGGCTTGGTTGTATCTCACCTCTTATTTGGAGATGATAGTTTACTTTTCTGCCGAGCAAAGGAATCAGAGCTCAAACAAATTGTAAATATTTGGGTCAGATCATTAATTTTCAGAAAAATAATGTTATGTTTAGCTCTAATGTTTTTGTTCCGCGCCAAAAATAGTTGGCTGCTATTTTATATATAGAGACCTGTAAGAGTCTATGAGAGTACCTAAGCCTGGAGACCAATTTTTGGTGATCTAAAAAAGGAATTTTTAAATGATATTAAGGATAGAGCCATTAACTATATGGATGAATGGTCAAAAAAGTGGCTCTCAGCATCAGGAAAGGAGATCGTGATTAAGGCTATAGCCTAATCAATACATGTTTATGCCATGTCTTGTTTTAAGCTTCTGGTGACCTTTATCGATGATCTTTGTATTCAGCTAGGGAAATACTGGTGGTCTTCTTCTGCTGATAAAACTGATATTTTTAGGGTTTCATGGAAAAGACCGACAGTTAGTAATAAGAAAAGTGGAAGGGCATTCAGAGATTTGCATTGCTTTAACCTTGCCATGCTGGTCAAGCAAGGATGGAGATCAATTCAACACCCAAAATTCCCTTATAACCGCTTTTCTACGTGGGGGTGGCGAAGCATTTTAGAAGGAAGGAAAATTCAGGTCAGGGGACTCTACTAGAGGATAGGCGATGAGAGCAAGGTGGATATATGGAAGGATCCATGGATAAACTATGCCTGAACTTTTTAAAGGTATATCGATACCAGTCCAGAGACTAATGAAAGTAATAGAGCTTATTTATCCTATGGGCAACTGGAACGACAATATGACATAGCAGGTTTTCTGCAAAGAAGACTCAGATATTATCTGGTCCATTCATCTAAGCTCATTTAATAATCAGGACATGCTGATATGGTTCCATACTAGAGATGACAATCATACATGGTATAAAATTGCTTACAACATGCTTCAAAATGAAAATCTAAACAGGAAAGGAATGGGTGATACCAGCAAGCCAGTGGATGATTCAATCTTTTAGAAGAAGATTTGAAACCTCAAGGTTCCACTGAAAATAAAAGACTTCATATGAAGAGTTTCAAAGGATTTTCTTGCCCTAAAGTCGAATTTAATTAAAAGATGGATGAAGATAAATAGAATCTTTCCCTTATGCATTGAAGAGCAAGATTCCAGCCAGCACGTTTCTTTCAATGATCTTTCAATCGTAGATCCCGTTTTGCATGCCATATGCACCTACATTTAGAGAGATTAAATGGGAAAATTTCGTCTCAATTTGGAAAAAAATCTGCTCGGCTTTGGAAGGAAACCAAAATGAAGCGGAAGCTCTTGAGTGGATTGCGTTTGGCCTGTGGAGAATATGGAAGGTTAGGAATTCTGCATGCTTTACAAATACTTTTCTTTCCCTTTTAGAAGCCATTTTCCTTGCAAATAAACATTATGCTGTGTACACCAAATCAGAGATAGATTCGGGTGTGAGGGCTAACAAGGAGACATGCATCAAGAAGGAAATAGAGGGATCCATTGAATCAAAGTGGATTTTATACGCTGCTTTATCATGGAAGGTGGAATGGGCTTTATGATTCGGGATCTTTCAGGGGATGTTTCGTTTAGTGGGTGTAAAAAGATTGATCAATGCATGGATGTCTGCTCGGTAAAGGATATGGCTATTTATTGGGGGCTCAACAATGAAGGATTACCCGATAGGACTAAAATTGAAGTTCATATTGGTGCTTTGGAACTAATTAAGACTCTTCCAAATAGGGCTAATACGAGCATTGAGAGTGATCCCATTATTCCACAAATTTTACATTTTCATGAAAAGTTTAGGATTAGTTTTAAGCACATTAGTAGGAATCTTTATGGTTTAACTCATGAATTAGCTAACACATGGTGGATCTGGTTGTGCAAAGTTTAGAAAGATAGCCTTCCTTTGTGGCTATTCAATGGTTGTAATTCTTTCTCTATTCAATCTTAGGAATAGCCTTTTTCCTTGGAAAAAAAGAATGATGTACACGTCCCTCTTTGAATTTGTAGCTGGCATACAGAGATTGTTCAAGCTCCGTAGCACTAGCACTCCATCTGTAGTGGGTTTGCGATGTAAAGGTCCAATTTGTAGTGGGCCTACGGAGCTTGTTTAGGTCTGTAGTGCACCTGTAGTGGGCTTGCTTTGAGGCCATAATGTTGCAGTTGTAGAGTTTCTTAATGGACTCTCAGGTCTATAAAATTAAAGGAGAATTACACAAAACGGGTCATCGTGTAGTTGCATAAATAGCCGAACTCGCCGACAAAAATTTTAGTTGGTTTTGTCTTTGGCTCATTTAGGAAAATAATGTATTTTTAAAAAATAAGTAAGAGAATGATAAAAAAAATTGTAATCGTAAGATTGACCAGTTTATTAACTGTAAATTTTTTTGATAAAACTGATATTTTTTTATGTACAAGTGTATTACGGTATAAAAAAATATACTTTATATATACCATAATATATTTTAATATATCATCAATTTACCGTAGTATATTTTTATATATCATTCGTGGTATACTATCGTATATTTATATTGTTAGAATATGTCCATAAAGTAGTGTGTAATGACTATTTATTTGTATTTAGTTATTTCTCAGACATTTGTATTACTGAATTTTTTATGAATAAAATGAAAGATTTATTTTAAATTAAAATGAGTTTATAAATTACTTAAGTCCTGAAACTATTGTCAACGAACGAAGAGTAAAGACGGAAGCGTCTCTACACGAACTCTTCTAAAATAGTTCAAAATGATATTTTCAGTTTTATGATCGACTGAGAAATCAAATCTGATTACGACTGTTAGGTTTAACCGTTGGATGTCGGTCTTGAGACATAAAAGTGGAGACTCAAATGGTTAACATAGAAATGTTATGAACATGTGAATAGACCAGTAACAAATTAGTTTATAGCCCAAAATCGTTTATCTAGCTCTAAATCTAATCACTACACCTTAAGAGTATTTTCATAATTACATCAATCCTGAAGTGAATACATAACTTGACTTGGTTAGTTGCAATCTTTGATATGTCAAATGAGTGAGTTCGAATTAACGGGTAATACCTTAGCTATTGGGATTGTAATTTAATTAAGTAGTAGTTGCATGTTTCATAGATATGAAAATTCGTGGTTGAATTGTGAAAGCAACAATGTCACCTTATGCTTTATTGATGAGTTTGTGAATAAATTAACTTGACCAAGTAATCGATGAAATTAGTCATTGAATACGACTTATTAATTGTACGAGACAATTCACTATAATGTCTTTCTTATTCACAGTCAATAAATGAGTTAATGAAATAATAACAAGAGAGGTAAAATGATATTTTACATTCCGCTCTTGTTACTGATATTCACGATGGGTATTATGTTAAAATATTTCATGGATCATTAAAATAAATAGAGTTTATTTACACCAACAGAAAAATGTAGCGCGTATAAATCGAGAGTTGATTCGACACCGAACTTATAGTGGAGTCGTACGATATCAAGATTAAATAGGTTGATAATTTATGGAGATAAATTTATCAGGTATTTGAATTCTAAGCTTTGTTCATGTGGGTTCATTCGATCTCAGAAATAGCTATGAGAATAGAAATAGAAAAACGAACTAAGTTAGACCAAAATGTGTTTTGGTGCCAAGACATATTTCCTATACCTATATGTGATAGGTGATGTCACTTAAGTTAGTTAAGTGTAATTGTTGTATTGAATTAATTATTTATTATTTTCTAATTATTCGATAATTAGTTAAATAAAATAAATTAATTGATTAATTGATAATGATCAATTATATTGATAAATTGTATTGATGAATTTCAATACAACTAAAACTCTAGGAGATCATCTAATTTTCAGCAATAATAGATAATTAGGGGAATTCATGACTATTTTATAATATATGAGTATATTTATAAATACCAAAAATTATCTTATGATGAATATCTAATAGCGATTTGATTGTGAAAAGATAACGAGTATTGGATACAGTTGTGTTATCAACACACAAAAAGAGAGAAACATGTTTTCTCCTCTCACTACTGTTGCCGCAGAAATTAATCTGAAGAAGGAAGATTTGATTCTTGTTCAATCGTTTTGAGAGCTCACACTCAAATTTATACGTAAAATTCTTATGAGATATATTTCTGAAATTAATGGGTGGTTATTAGTGGACTAATTCAGAAATCGCTCGTGGAAGATCAAGTTCGTGATTTTGATCATAAAGTTTGAAGAACACGAATAACGCTCGAGGGAGTTCCACCAGTTCAGAAATTCTCCGATACAGAGTAAAAATGATTAAAACTAAAATTTGTTTTAAATTATTTAATATGATTAAATAAGTTAAATAAAAAAAATTTGATATTCCGCCCACGAACTGTACGTGATTCAAATCTAATTTTCTTTCATTTGAAAACCAATTAATCCTACGATTGGTATCAGAGTGTAAGTTTAAGATTATGCATATAGATAATTAAAATGAACGTATCGTGATTTTTATGAATATTGTCATATGTTTATATGATAGATTCAAAATTGTTTTGAATATGTTTTGTGATTGGATCCCGAACTATTAGCTCTAGGCGTTTTTTTATTTAGAATTGATTTACGCTGAATTTGAGGTATAGGAATTTATGTAATTTAATTAGTGCAATTGTTGTAAATTTTAATTTCATTGAAAATTCATCGCTGCCTCGAAATCGTCACCAGAATCACTCGAAACCACCACCAAGAAGTCGCCGGACAGCCAACGAGAAGTCACCGGGGCGCACACTGTTCATGCCGGCACTGTTCACCAGTGGACGATTCATGCCGGTACTATTCATCACGTGTGGTACTGTTCACCGCTGGCCGCCGCTGTCAAGTGTTGTCACTTGCACGGTAGAGTCCTAAATGGATTGGGAAAACTACAAGTTTTGGAAACCCATGGTTTTTAGGAAATCTCGGGTTTTTGAAATTCAATTTTTGAGATATTATTTCAAAATCAATTTTAATCCCTTATTTAATTTTAATTTAATTTGATAATATTTTCAACACTTGTATAATTATAATTTTTTTAAATTGTTTTAAAAATAAATCAATTTACTAATTACTCAGTAATTTGTTTATCAAAGTAAAAATATGTTGAAAAATTAATTTTTTTAAATTGAACTTTTTTTTATAAAAAATTGGGACTAGTATTTTGTAAAGTGTTACAAAATGATGGGACAACATGGAGACAAATGAGAAAATTGTAGACGGCATAGAGATTAGTTCATAAATTAATTTCTAATTTATTTATTATTCTTTTATGGGTTGTAATTAGAAACGAGCCAATATGGATGTTAAATTTAAATGTATGATTTAATTTTAATCACGGATCATCATATAACATGTCATATAGATTAGGGATATGTCAATATCACATTTTCATGTAGAATGTACATGCATCATTGTAGAATTAATTGATAATGATTATTATTTAATTACAATGCAAAATTTATAATGGTTATGGCTTTAAATTGAGATTTAAAATTAATAAAGGGTTTATAAATTTCATCACGTTCTTTTCAAATTAATAAAAGTTATGTTTTTTTGAAAAATAACCAAAAATCTATTTTTTTTTTCAAAAATTAAGTGGGAGATTCGTTTACGTTGAAACGTTCCCAAGGTCTCCAACGCAAATTTGATCGTGCCACAAGGAAGGGTTAGAATCGCCCATAGTGGTCCTCACTTGAATGTGAGAAACTTTAGAATTGTGTCACTTTGAGTCATCGAGTTAATTTAGAAGCTAAGACTTCTAAATGGAGTGGTGGGGCAGGGCCGTCCCATAGACTGACTGTTAGACTACAGCAACTTTTAAGAGTCGATGCGTTGGTTAAACACTTAGACTGAAGTACATTGGAATCTCCCAAGAGGGGTCAGTCAATGGGGCCTAGGTGACCAAAACCATTTGTGATTGGTTAAGCTAGATGTGGAGACATTTGAGCGTTAACCAAATGAGAGGAGTCTCGATGCGATAGGAGATAGGTTGGACTTCATCTCTCGATGAGAAAAGCTATCATTTTTATCATAAAATTATGGAGGAAATATTTTTATAATGGATTTTAAAATATTTAGTAGTTGCATCATGCATCATATTTTTCTAAACAATTGAACATTTATTACAAACTTTATTTATTCTTTTCAGTAATCATGTCGTTATCCACTCTCTCAACTATTCTTAACGCGAACAAATTCAACGGTGAAAATTATGTGGATTGGAAATGAAATCTTGATATCGTGCTGATAGTAGAAAAACACAAGTTCGTGCTCAGTACCACTTGTCCTGTTAGGCCTATTGTTAATTCAACTCAAGAGGAAAATGATGATTATACTTCTTGGCTGCGTTTTGCTGAGATAGCTAGATGTTACATCTTGGCATCTATAAGCAATGTGTTGTAACAACAACGTCAGAACTTTAAGATCGCCGCTGTTATGATGTTAAACATCAACGAAAATGTTCAGGGATCAGGGTCGTCAAGCCAGCCAGACAGTTGTGCGTAATTTCATGAACTGCATGATAGAACCTGGAACTCTTGTCAGAGAACATATGATATCGATCATAAGTTATCTGAACGAGATGGAGATCATGGGTGCTAAGGTCGATGGCGAGACTCAAGTGGATATGATCCTAGAGAATTTTCCTAGTACCTTTGAGAACTTCAAGCTTAACTATTCGATGAATAAGCTGAACTACTCACTTTGAGCTCATGAAGGAGATGCAAGCTGCGAGACCCTGTTTCTGAAGGGCAAGAAGAAATCTAGAGAGGCTAACTTTACAGAAAGTAGGCATTCACCTCTAGCTCTAAAAAGAAACAGAGAAAAGGTCTAAGGAAACGAAGAAGCAGAAGCTGAGAGCTACCAAAGGCAAGAGCACCGCGAGAGTAGACAAGTCGAAAGAAAAATGTCATAATTGTGGAGCTGCTTGTCATTGAAAATGTAACTGCCCAGAGTATCTCAAAGAGTTGAGATCTAAAGGTATAGTAATGGTTATTGAGGCCTGTTATGTAGCTGACTCTAATTTTTCTTGGATTGTAGACTTTGCAGCTACTAACCACATATGTTGCTCCCTGCAGTGGTTTAGGAAAATCATAAGGCTTGACGAGGACGAGTTCAACTTCCGCTAGGAGAATGAAGCACTATTATCTTCAACATCAGTGAGAACTTTTAAATTAAGTTTTGAGAAACATTTATTATTTTGCGTGATGTTTATTATGTCCCGAGTTTTGGAAAGAATTTTATTTCTATTAGTGCATTAATTGAGCAAGGATTTGATCTAAAATTCGTTGATAAAGATATTGGTATTTTTAGAAATGAATGCTTAATTACTATTGGATGAATGATTACTAAATTGTATCACGTAAAATCTGTAGTACCTATGATTTGTGACACTGAAGTGAATATCAATTCACATAGGGATAATAAAAGGTTGAACTATGACTCAACCGATCTAACATATCTGTGACACTTACGTCTTGAACATATTAGCCTAGAAAAAATTAAAAGATTTATGAAGGATGGTCCTTTATAATCTTTAAGTGTGGGTTCACTACCCACATGTGAATCCTGTATAGAAGGAAAAATGACCAATAGACATTTTTCATCAAAGGGTGAAAAAGTCACTCAATGTCTTGAACTCATACATAGTGATGTATGTAGGCCATTGATTATCTAAGCAAGAGGAGATTATGAATACTCCATAACCTTCACTGACGGCTACTCAAGCTTGGTCATGTTTATCTTATGCATCAAAAGTCTGAAACCTTTGAAAAGTTCAAAGAATATAAGGCCTTGGTTGAAAAGCAATTAGAAAAAAAATCATAACATTACGATCTGATCGTGGTGGAGAGTACTTGCTAGGAGAGTTTGAGGACTTTCTTAAGGAAGAAAGTATTCTTTCTCAGCCTAATCACCTAGTACACCATAGCAAAATGGTGTATCAGAGAGAAGGAATCGAACTCTGATGGATATGGTTAGATCCATGATGAGTTACTTATCCCTCCCAGATTTGTTCTGGATATGCCTTAACAATGACATATATTCTGAACCAAGTTTCGCCAAAGACGGTGCCTGGTACACCATATGAAAGATGGTATGGGTGAAAGTCGTTCATTCACCATTTTAGAATATGGGGTAGCCCATCACATGTTCTAAGACCGAAGATCAGCAAGTTGGCAAGTCGTTCATAATTATGCCTATTTGTAGGATATCAAATGGGAACGAAAGGGTATATCTTGTATAGTATGGTTGACAAGAAGACATTCATTAGCACAAATGCTCATTTTCTCAAAGAATATTATATTAAAAGTGTACAGCCAAGAAGCACAGATGTGCTAGAAGAATTATTGGGTGGGAAAACATCGACTCCCCAATCAGAAAATGTTTCTGATTCAATAATGAAAGAACCACGATAGGAGCCAGAGATTGTGGAGCCTCAACACAGTGCGAGAGTTGTGAGACAACCTAAAAGGTACATGTCTTATGGAGAAGCTTTGACAGTTGTCTCAGACAAGGACCTAGATGAACGACCAATCTCTTACTCGGAGGCCAAGCTGGTCCTAAAGCAAACTTATGGTAGAAAGCCATGAACGTTGAGATACATGCGATGTACTCGAATGGAGTCTGAAAACTTGTAGGTCCTCCTGAAGGGATAACCTCATAGGATGCAAATGGATCTATAGGAAGAAAAGATGTCTGAATGGAAATGTAGAGACATTCAAAGCTAGGCTAGTAGCCAAGGGCTATGCCTAAAAGGAAGGTATAGACTACAAGGATACCTTCTCACCAGCAGCCATGCTTAAATCCATTCGAATCATTTTGTCCATTGTTGTTGCCAGTGATTATGAAATCTGCAAATGGACGTCAAAACTACCTTTCTGAATGACAATATGGTTTTGAATAGTTGGTAGACGAACCTTGTGTGTATAAGTTGATACACAAAGGGAATGTGGTTTCAAGTCTTGTATATAGATGATATTCTACTAATTGAGAATGATGTATGAAAAATGTCTGATGTCTAGTTTTGGCTTGCAAAGCAATTTGACATGAAGGATCCTAGAGAAGTTTCATTTGGCTTCGATATTCAGATCTTTTGAGATCGAAAGAATAGACAGATAGCACTAAGCATCTTATATTCTTTAGTATGAAAAACTCCAAGAAGGGATTTTCTTCCCTTTAGACATGGAGTCAACCTCTTCAAGGAGTAGTCTCCCAAGACTTCTCAAGAAGAGGAAGACATGAGAATGATACTTTATGCCTCGACCGCAGGAAGCCTCATGTACGTGATACTTTACACTAGACCTGATATTTGCTATGCTGTGGGCATAGTAAGTCATTTCCAATCTAATCCCAGAATCGAGCATTGGAATGCCGCCAAACATATCTTTAAATATCTTATGAGAACAATGAATTATATGCTTGTGTATTCAGGTAGTGACTTGAATACGACGGGGTATACAGATTCTGCTTTTCAAGCTAATAAGGACTCCAGGATTGGTGTTCATCTTGAATGGTAGAGCAGCTGTATGGAGAAGTATCAAACAATTTTGCATTGCTGATTCTACCATGGAAGCTGAATATGTGGCAGCTTGTGAAGCTGCAAATGAGGTTGTACGGCTTAGGAAGTTCTTGAAAACTTTGGAATTTGTTCCAGACGCTGACAAGCCCATGACACTTTATTGTGATAACAGTGGGGTTGTAGCGAATTCCAAGGAACCTAGAAGCCATAAGAGATCCAAACACATAGAACGTAAGTATCACTTGATTAGAAAAATTTTTTAGCGTGGAGATGTTGTGGTTACGCATATTTCGATGGTCGACAACCTGGCAGATCAATTCATGAAGATTTTAAGTAGTAAAATGTTTTATTGTCATCTTGAGGGCTTGGGGATAAGAGATTGTACACACCTATTTTATTGCAAGTGGGATATTGTCGAAATATGTCTATAAAGTAGCCTGTAATAACTATTTATTATTATTTAATTATTTCACAGACATTTGTATTACTGAATATTTTATGAATAAATTGAAAGTTTTATTTTAAATTAAAGTATTTTTATAAATTACTCTAGTCCTAGAACTATTGTCAACGAAAGAAGAGTGAAGAGAGAAGCGTCTCCAGAAGAACTCTTCTAAAGTAGTTCAGAATGATATTCGTACTCTTAGGATCGACTGGGTAATCGGATTCGATTACGACTATTAGGTTGAACCGTTGGATGTCAGTCTTGGGGCATAAGAGTGGAGACTCAAATGGTTAACCTCGACATGTTATAAACATGTTGAATAGACCGTTAATAAATTAGTTTAGAGCCCAAAACCGTTCATCTTGCTCTAAATCTAATTGTTACACTTTAAGGGTATTTTTATAATTATTTTAATCCTGAGGTGAATACGTAACTTGACTTGTTGGTTGTAATCTTTGATATGTCAAATGAGTGAGTTCGAATTGGCGGGCAATAGCTCAGTTGTTGGGATTGTAATTTAATTAAGTAGGAGTTGTGTGATTCACAGATATGAAAATTCATGGTTGGATTGTGAAAGCAACAATATCACTTTTTGTTTTATTAATGGGTGTGTGAATAAATTAACTTGATCAAGTATTCGATGAAATGAGTCATTGAATAAGACTTATGAATTGTACGAGACAATTCACTGTAATGACTTATGAAATGAGTATTATATTAAAATATTCTATGGACCGTGAAAATAAATAAAGTTTATTTACGCCAACCGAAAATGTAGCGCGCATGAATCGAGAGTTGATTCGGCATCGAACCTATAGTGGAGTCGTACGATGTCCGGATTAAATAGGTCGAGAATTTATGGAGATAAATTTGCCGGTACTTAAATCCTAAGCTTTGTTCATGTAGGTATATTCGATCTCAGAAATAGCTCAGAGAATAGGAATAGAAAAACGAACTAAGTTGAATCAAAATGTGTTTTGATGCCAAGACATATTTCTTACGCCTATATGTGATAGGTAATGTCACTTAAGTTAGTTAAGTGTAATTGTTGTATTGAAATAATTATTTATTATTTTTTGATTATTAGATAATTAGTTAAATAAAATAAATAAATTAATTAATTGATAATGATCAATTATATTTAGGGTAACTTCAAAGACACCCCTCAACTTTGACCAATTTTAAGTACACCCCCTAAACTTTAAACTCCTTCCAATTTCCCCATCAACTTTCGATCACACCCATTCTTTCAAATTTTCCATCCTAAGCCTGTTAAACAAGTGCCGTGCACATCACGTGATCAACCTTGGAGAAATGTCGAGTTTTGATTATTAAAAAAAAAACTAAATTGAAATTTACGTTTTGTCTTTGTGGGACAAAACGCGCGTTTTGCCTCAAAATATTTCTCCCAACTCGAAATCCCTAAGAAAAATCCTCCATTTCCATTTCGCAATTGAGGGGGTGTCTGAATCAGTGAATTGTGAGGGGGGTGCTTCTTCTTCACTGGTTAGCTTTGATGCGCTAGGGTTCTTCGCGACGCATGGATTTGCAGGGCTTCTTCATGATTTGTAGGGCTTCTTCGTGACGTAGGGCTTCTTCACGAGTGCTTCTTCTTCGCTACGGTTCTTCGCGATTCACAGGTCATCTTCTTCATCAGTCGTCTTCTTCTTCGACTTCAGGCTAGACAACACTTTAAGAATAAATGTTCCTTTGTTAGTTTATGAACATCTTGCGATACTTTCTCAGTTTTTTTAATTGTAATTTCTCGATAATTTTGTAATTATCGAGAGTTTTATCCTTTTTTTAATTTAAGTTTTTGCACCAAAATCATCGGTGATTAATTACAAGTTTTGGGGAAATAGAGAAATGTTGATTTCATTTCTCAGTTTGGCAAAGTGGGGTTTGGATAATAATGTAGATAGATCAACTTAATAAAATTAGACTTGAGTTTTGATTATCTGTTTTGTTGCTTTGAGTAAGATTACTGTTAGTGTTACTGAGATTAGTGTTAATGAAAGATTACTTCTTCTGTTTTGTTGCTTTGAGTAAGATTACTGTTAGTGAGGTTGTCAGGTTAATTGAGAGGTTAATTTTCATTTTTTTGCCTCCTAGAATCCATTTAATGGCTGTAACTTCTAGTGCTTCTTATGGAATGAGAGAGAGAGAGAGAGAGAGAGAGAGAGAGAGAGTACTAATTAAGTATTGTTACTGTGACATTAGGGCTCATTCAAGATTTCTTCGACCGATGAGAATCTAGGACAAAGGTTCTTCGGGTGCGGCAGATTTGAGGTTTAAAATTTTGAATAAATTTGAGTTATTCAATTAATGTCTAATGGCGTTATTAATGAATCCTAGTTTATTGTATAACCAATGCGGGGAAGGCTATAGATGTGATTATTTCAAATGGTTTGATCCTCCATTCGGTAGTTATAGAGGCAACATGATCACAACCATTAAAGAAGATATAAAATTGTTAAAGATTAAAACGCAGATGAACAATGAGAAAATTACAAGGTTGGAGAAGAACCAAACATATGTTATTGTATTTTGGTCATCGTTAATTGTCTGGGCATTTTCAATGTGTCTACTAAAGAATTGACATTTTCTCATTTATTGTTGGGAGTATATATTGAAATTTTCTATCGTAATGTTGGGAGTATGTATTGACATTTCTATTGTAATGTTGAGAGTATGCTTTGACATTTTCTCCTGCACTTACTATAACAAATATTTATAATTCACATAAATAATAACACAACAGATATTTTAGAAATATTCACATATTGTTGACCATTAACATTAACAACCAAATCAAATAAGGTCAATACAAAAAGATGTTGGCCATCCATGTGAAGATCAACACAAAAAATTCCCTGTAAATAAGGTCAATACAAAAAATACTTATTCAAAGGTTTCCAAAAATGTAAGTACGTAGATTAGATAATAATAGTTTGAACTACAGAATTATTCCTCTTCTTCCAGCTCGTCTTCTTCTTCAAGTTCATCCTCCCCTTCCAAATGCTTGGGCAGATCTAGTTTGGACAGATTGTCCTCGTCTTCCAGAAGCTTGGGCTGCTTGGGAAGCTTGAGAAATAGTCTAGCCAATAAGAAAAAGTGTCCAGTAGCCAACATCAGTATATGCCAAAAATCATTCCAGTAGCCAACATGAGTAAATGCCAAAAATCAGTCAGTAAGCATTATCAAATACAGAAATTAAAGACAAAATTTAAGTACATAATTAATACCTTTTCTTTCCACAAACTTTTTATATTCGGGTTTCGCGGTTGCTTACAGGACCTCATATTATGTCCTTCCGTAGAGCAGTTTCACATTTCATGATTCTGCCGATCCCAGATGCTCTGTTTTAGTTTGATGTTTCTCCTTCTTCTCGTCATCTTTTTTGTTTCTTGGGTCTACCTGGTTTCTTTCTTATACTAAAGGTATGATATGTTGCTTGCGGTCCACTGTCACCCACTGTTCAGATGATGGAACGGGCTTGATTAGGTTCTCACACGTTTGTTCAAACTTCCCCTTGGTGTAAACCTCGTCGACATATAATTCTTGATCTTCCCTATTTTCATGGATATACGCAATAACATGTCAACAAGAAATTCCAGATATATCCTAGCCTCTGCTCCACAAGTCCATTTTTCAAGGTCAACAGCGAACCTTGCACCATACATGTGCTCAACCTCCCACAAGTGGTTCCCAGCTTAATGTGCAATGCATGAAAATGAATCCTTGTTGGCTTGATTCAATTTTGTCACAATTCTAGGATAAATTATTCGATAATATTGTCAAATGTCATCTCTCTTCATTTGAAATCGTTTCATCATAAGTCTCCGAATCAACTCCAACATGGAAATGATTGGCTTGTCCATTGCCTCCTTGATGAATGCATTAAAACACTTTGCCATATTATTTGTCAAAATATCACACTTTAACCCTGGCCAAAATGCATGCCTTGACCAAGACTGATCCTCTAATTTCTCTAAGTGTGCATGCACTTTCTTATCTATTTCCTTGATCCGCCCGATAAAACTCTTAAATTGATTTTTGGTTGTTGCCATCGCTGCACCCCACATTAGGTGCTTCAAAACTCTTCCATTGTATGTTTTAGCGAAATTAGCTGAAAGGTGCCTAACACACAAACAATGCCTTGAATGAGGCATCAATTCCTTGAAAGTTTCTATCAAATCCTTCTGCTGATCAGACATAAACGTCCACGATCTACTGTTGACACCTCCAATATCTTCCAAAAATAACTCTATAAACCACTTCCATGTTTCTCTAGTTTCGGCCTCAACCACTGCCTATGCAATCAGATATATATTGTCGTTACCATCTATTCCCACATCAACCAACAATTGATCCCCAAACACCCATTTCAGGTGGAAACCATCTACGAAATAACACGCCGACAACCATGAATGAAGCATGTCTACAAGCATGTAAAGAAATATAGCATCTTAGAAAACAAACTAGATTTAGAGAAATTTCGTGAAGAACAAGAACCTCCATGCGAAGAAGACCTAGATAGCTTACATATTTATGTAAAATAATCAGAGAAAAGCTTAGGGATTGCACGAAGAAGAACCTGCTGTGTGCGGAGAATCCTTAAATCGCGAATGATTTTGAAAGCTCTTCCTTCTTCGCAAGCCCTGCGTCTAAGCTAACCATCGAAGAACCCTAGCGAATTTAAGCTAACCAACGAAGAAGAAGCACCCCCGGTTGCGAAATGAAAATGGGGCATTGCTTAGGGATTTCGAGTTCCAATTTAGTTTTTTTTTATAATCAAAACTCGACGTTTTGCCAAGGGAGGGAAAAAATGTCCAAAAGTTGATCACGTGATGTGCACGTGACCTACTTAACGAGTTTAGGATGGAAAATTTGACAGGAGGGGCGTGATTGAAATTTGAAGGGGAAATTGGGAGGAGTTTAAAGTTGAGAGGGTGTCCTTAAAAATTGGTCAAAGTTGAGGGGGTGTTTTTGAAATTAACCCTTATATTTATTAATCGGATTGATGAATTTTGATAAAACTAAAACTTTAGGAGATCATGTAATTTTCGGCAATAATATATAATTAGGAGAATTTTTGAAAATTTTATAATATATGGGTATATTTGTAAATACCAAAAATTACATTTTGATAAATATCTTATAGCAATTTGATTGTAAAGAAATAACGAGTATTAGATACAATTGCTGTTATCAACACACAAAAGGAGAGAAAAACGTTTTCTCTCTCACTATTGTTGCTGCCGAAATTAATCTAAAGAAGGAAGATTTGATTTTTCTTCTTCAATCGTTTTGAAATTTCACACTTAAATTCTTACGTAAAATTCTTCTGAGATATATTTCTGAAATTAGCGGGTGGTTGTTGGTGGACTAATTCAGAAATCATTCGTGGAAGATCAAGTTCGTGATTTTGATCTTAAAGCTGGAAGAACATGAAGAACGCTGGAGGGAGTTCCACAAATTCAGAAATTCTCCGATACAGAGTAAAAGTGATAAATTATTTTCTCTTAATCTATTCATTTTAATATCGTATATGCATAATCAAAACTAAATTTGATTTTAAATTACTTAATATGATTAAATAAGTTAAATCAATTTTTTTTATATTCCGCACACGAACCGTTCGTGGTTCAAATCTGATTTTCTTTAATTTTAAAATCAATCGATCCTAGCAACCATAGTATATTTTAATACATCATTAGTATACCGTAGTATATATGTAATATATTTTTATATATTATATGTGATAATAATATATCATAACAATATCACACCCCTTATCACATCCAAACCCGTCTCCTCCTCATTTTTCTTCAACTCTCTCTAGTGTTTTTCTTCAACTCTCTCTAGTGTTTTTCTTCAATTCCTCATCTTAATTTTCCAAGTTTTCCTTCAATTCTTCATCTTAATTTGATGTCTATAATTTCTTTTGGGAAATTAGAATAGATTTTAGAAGGAAAAGAAACCAACTTGTGGTATAAATGGTAATAAGCTGAAAAAAGAGAAGACCGTGCAAAAGTCTTGTTTTTCCTGACCAAATAATTAATTGGTCCGTAAAGGTCATCTTTTGTTGCTGGGAAATATGCTGCTTAAAAACGTTGTCGTTTCTTTAGAGGATTAAAACCCTCTCATACCCTCTCATTATTTCCCCTCAGCTTCCTTACAACAGAGCTCCCTCCTGGCCTCTCACCCGCTCGCGACAGAGCTCACCACCTTCGCCCTTTTTAGCTGGGTTATCCTCCTTCTTCGTTGTTTGTCGCTAAGGTTTATGTAAGAAAACCTCTTCCTTCTTCTTCTTTTTCAACCATTATTTCTGCAGATTAAAATCTAGGGCTTTGTTTTTACAATTTTTTTTTTGAGAAATCGACGCTTGGGTCCCGAATTTCTTAAGATATTTCCTATTTTCTCTTGTTCAAACTTTTTCTTTTTGCATGTAACAACTACAGGTTATGGAATCCTAGATTTTACTATCCGTATCAAAGCTTAATTTTATTTTTCCCATCATATTTGATTAGTTTCACTTTGGATGAGAATATAGTTCTTCATCTAGCTGATGATGAATATGGCCCATGGTGTATACCTATTCCTAGCACTTAGCCCTTTGATTCTGCAAATATATATGGAAGGATGCTTAATGTTAAAATGATTATGGCCTTTTTTTTTCTGTTTATCCTTTTTCAACCTAATGAAAGGTTTAACTCATACCTTTGATTTCACACATAAGAGAGATGGTAACTACATCACTGTTAAATTATTGAGAAATCAGGTTGCTAGGTTATGAATATTGACCAATTGTGTATCATTCTCTATTCTATGTAGTGTATGTGTTCATTGTATAGAGGATTCATATGGTAAACTGTTGAGCTGATTGTGTAAGTAATGTAGCAACCAGCAATTAGTATTCTGGCTGCAATCTAAGTCTTCCATGAAATCTTGCATCATTTATAGTCTATATTCATTTCCTCTGTGATTTTAGTCTCAGAGATGATAAATAGTCTGCAGTCTGCTCACAATTACAAATTTGTTGTGAACCATAGTTACATTTTGGGGGTTTCCGTATATTTCCGTTTTAATGTTACATGCGGATGAGCTAATTTTCCCAATGTCTCATTAGTGTTGACCGTGCTATTATATATGATCATGATTCAAGATTACTAAATTGCAGAGTTTCAACTGGAAGGAGATCGGCATCCATCATGCAATGTCAATTAATGAAGGGAAGGGATTGAAGGCCATTTGCATTAAGCCTTGTTCTTGAGAAATTCACAACATGAGCTATCTTATGTTTTTTTTTTCCTCCGTATTATGCTTTGTGTAACTGTAAGGAAAGAGAGGCTGTCAGGAAAATCAGTTGTGCCACTACAGAAAATACTGAGCCTATAATAACACAACACTCATCACCATCACAAAGAGGACATGGATAAGGAAGCCGGTAATTTTGATCCATCTGCTAGAGCGGTATGGCTTTCCCATATATATGGTATGGCTTTCCTATATATATATATATATTATATCCATTGTCACAATATCCAGTAATTTCATATCTTGCTATTTTAGTAAAGAGCATATAGATCCTTCCATCCAAAATATCGAATACAACTAGTGACGTGACCCGATAAGAACTTTTAAGTAATGAAATATTAAGCAGGAGATTGCTGGATATGTGTGATGTTCAGGCCGTTAAGACAGTAATATAGTTAGTTTAATCCAAAGTTGGTGTTTTAGAAGCAAGGAAATACAGACGTTGGTAATGTTGCTGAGTTCAGAAAGGAGCATTAGTGTAGATGGGGTAGTGAAAACTAGGCTTATTGGTTTAGTTAGACGTCATCAGTCTTCACATTTGTATGGTCATTAGCCTGCTTGAGGAATTTATGTAGAAATACAATGAATCCTAATAGAGATAACAATGTACGTTGTTGTGGTATAACGGTGATCACCGTGATGTTATACAAAATTCTTCGGAATTTATCTCTTTAGTTCTTTTTGCTGTGGAATTTAGCATCCGGGAAATTAACAAATTACTTAATTTGTTTAAGTAAATGCTTACATCTAATGCCACTAACTTGAATTGAATGCTTACACCTAATGCCACTAACTTGAATTGAATGCTTACACCTAATACCAGTAACTTAATTGATTACAATTTTAACATTATAGAATATTGTAGGTGTGATCAACTAAGTTATCGGTGATAAGTGTAATCATTAAATTTAGGTCAAAGTTTAAGAAATAAGAAAATAAAATATTGCATAGTCAAAGTTTATGAAAATAAGAAAAGAAAATATTGCATAGTCAAAGTTTATGAAAATAAGAAAAGAAAATATTGCACACTAAGGGTCGCCTGAGAACGTGGCGAAGAAAGCCTGGGGTGAAGGAAGGACGAGCATTGAGGTCAAAAGATGGTGACAATACTTGGATGTAACGCGGTGGTCAAGAAAAAGCACGAATCACTTCATAAATGTGATAGAGGTTTTTTATTTATAGGTGACGTGTGAAGACCATCAATTAGTTAGGAAGGTCCTAATTAATTATAATTGTCTCTATTGATCGTGCAAACGGTTAAGGCAACTCTCATGCATCCAATCGCCATAGTACATTGCGGGTATATTTATGAACCATTTTTTATGAGTCTCTTTTAAATATTCTCTTTTTTATTTATCTGTTTTGAATATATTTATGAATCACATTACATGTATTAATGATTAATATATTATTTCTTAGAAAAATATCGGGTTTGATTAATTTTTTGATGATGTTATTACTACACGTGTATATGAAAATTAAAAATTTAATATTTATTATTTACACTCTGGAAATGTAAAATTTGGTCGCCAAAAGATATTTCGCGACCAAATATAATTGGTCGCAAAAGAGTTTAGACGACGAAGAGAAGTATTGTTGGTAAAAGGTTTTTTGCGACGGAAATTTTTTTGGTTGCAAAAGTTTTGTACGACCAACTTTTATGTTCGTCGTGAAAACTTTTTGCAGTCAAGTTTTCTTCGTCGCAAAAGCTCCAATGCAACAAATTTCATTTTTCATCGTCAACGGTTTTCGTTGACGAAATGAAAGCGAGGTTCGCAACGAATGTATACCTTTAGCGATCAAATTTAAGAGCTTCAACGATCAAAATATTGGTCGCCAAAGCCCATGTTTCTTGTAGTGTACATCTGTAAATTGTTTATGTACCTCTTGAACTACCATAACGAATAGGGTTAATATCATAGGACCCTCTTGCAGTCTACCGCAAAATCAACGTACCCCTAAACTAATTTTTTTTCCTAATTGGTCTTTCAACTTTCTTCATCCATCAACTTACCCGCATGACCGTTAAATGGCCGTTAGATGGTCACATGCATGGCACCTGTCTATTTTTATCTCCAATTTCACTCTTTCAACCTTATAAGTTACTCATCTCTCATGTTTTTTCATCCAAAAATCACCCACAAATTACATATTTATCAATCATATTTATCTTTCTCCTTCATGAATAAATGTTGTTATTTATTGTAAACCCGAACCATTACTATTTTTTTAAACCCGAACTATTGCTATTTTTTCTAATCCAAACCGTTACTATTTTTTATTAATCATATTTATTTTTCTTCAGCATAAATAAAATGTTCCTATTTTTTCTAAACTCGAACCGTTACTATTTTTTTTTCTAAACCCTAACCATTACTATTTTTTCTAAATCTGAACTGTTATTAATTTTTATCAATCATATTTATTTTTCTTCTTCATGAAGAAATGCTGCTATTTTTTTCTAAACCTGAACCGTTACTAATTTTTTTTTCTAAACTCGAATCATTGCTATTTTTTAAACCCGAACCATGTTATTTTTTATCAATCATATTTATTTTTCTACAACATGACTAAATGTTTGCTATTTTTTTTCTAAACCCGAACTGTTGCTATTTTTTCTAAAACCTGATCCGTTGCAATTTTTTTCTAAACATGAATTGTTGCTATTTTTCTAAACCTGAACCGTTGCTATTTTTTATCAATCATATTTATTTTTCTCCGGCATGAATAAATGTTACTTTTATTTCTTAAACCTGAATCGTTGCTATTTTTCTAAACTGAGCCGTTGCTGAAATTATATGAGAATTTGTTAAAAAATTGACAGATCAGTGAAGAGAGAGATCTAATTTGTAGCTGATTTTTTTATGAAAACACATGGGAGATGTGTAACTTATAAGATCGAAGAAATAAGTAAAATTGGAGAAAAAATAGGCATGTGCCGTGCATATGACCATTTAACGGCCGTTTAATGGTCAGAGAAATAAATTGATGGATGAAGAAAGTTGGAGGACCAATTAAGAATGAAAATTAATTTATAAGGTTAAGTTGATTTTGTGGTAAAGTGTAAGGGATCCTACGATATTAACCTAACTTATATAAACAACAGAACAATCTAAATTGGATGTTTGATTTCTGATTTTGTGTAGAACAAAAAAAATCTATAGAGAAAAGAAGAATCAATTTGAACAACAGAAACAATATGAACAATGGAAAGAAGTGAAGAATTTTCATACACCAAGTAATAATTTATGTACGCCAAGTAAAATAACATGAACTGTAGAGTTCAACTTACATTTTACCAAAAAGATGAATATAAAGGAGAAGAATATACGCTATACCCTTCATTTAATTTCTTCTTCATCGACCTCACACCCTCACTCCCCTCTTGCACCCATACATCACACTCTCTTATATCTTCTCGTCTCTAGATAAAACACGGGCATTTTGGCAGATTGTAGCAAAAAGAGACTGGAAAGAAGATAGAGTATAGAAAAACTCTCGCCTCCACCTGTTTCAAAGCTCTCCTCTCACTTCTATACATCCGACCTCCTCCCCTTGTGCAACAATCCAACTAATCCTGGTGAACAGAGCATTACATCTTGCACAACAATAAATTACAATGCCATCTTCGTCACTAACACTACCGATTTCTAGATTTCAGCTCCATTAGACGGTTGGTTGTGCTTTTATCGCCCTTGTAGGCACTACAACAGAATAATGTTACGATAGCGGTAAAAAAATGTCATCATAGTGTTTTTCCAAACGCTATGTTTGTCAACGTTATTAAAAGTCCGATCATACCATAGCGTTTTTTCGCCGCTATGAAAAATGTTAACAAAACACTTTTTATAACATATTTAAATGCTCTGAAAGACGTAGTAGACCTATCATAACATTTTTTCAACGCTGTTAAATATCTACCGTAGTATTTTTTTCAACGCATGACAGACCTACCATAGTGTTTTTCCAATGCTATGACGACCTACCATAGCATTTTTTCAATGCTATGGTAGATAGATTTAGAATTTCTAAACCAATAGTAAAAATTTACCATAACGTTTAAACGTTGTCAAAGACTTTTCATAACATTTTTATGCTATATGATGTGCAACATATTGTTATTATATGTTTTTTTGTATTACCTATTCTTCCCATTGTACAAACTTAAAAAGTAATATTTTTGACAAAATATCAAAAAATAATAAAATCACATATTTTTATTTTATTACTAAAAAAATTGTTACAAGCTATTGTCCGCTAAAAATCTAGTTTCAAATGACAAATACATATTGAATTTTATATAGAACAAGCAAAAGTAATATCCTATAGAGAATGATTAAAATCTAATAAGACTCCAAATCTAATTCTGAAGCATCAGAAACTGATGTCGAGACAACATGCGGCTTGCTTATTTCCGTTGACTCTATTTTGAAGTATAATTGCAGCTGCATATTTTTAAACAATCCAAAAAATAAGGAATTCATTTATACAAACTGAATCTAGAAAAATACCATGGAAAAAATGTACTATTCAATATGATAAGACTAAAGGGAAATAAATTAGTAAAATAATTATTAATGATTAATAACACACGGAAATTAATGATGAATAAACTTAACGTACAAGAACAAATAAATACTCAACACTCATCTATGAGCTTTTGTTCTCCACCCCAACAATTCAATCTGACATTTGCTCCCTTAATTCAATCATTTTGCTTCCTGTGAGACATTTACAAACAAAGGGCATATGAAATTTACTGTTGAAGGTTATGCGCTCAAAACATGTGTGTTTACATTTTGATATAAAATTTAAAGAGGATTACATTTTTCTTATAATTGCTCTTTTAAATTATTGTTCAATAATTTATATAAATATCTGAAAATTTCATATTCATTAATGAGATTATAATCTTGTATTAGTACGAGAGGATCAAGATAATAGATAATGAATAAAATTGTCAGCAACATAATAAAGTATGGAATTTTTAATGAATGGTTACTAGTATGGTTCACTAAGTATTATGAATGCGTGTGATCTAGGTCTGGTTGATTGATATGCATAGACATATTAATGAATATACTTTATATAATAAGATTATATATGACATGACCGATGTGAATTATTATATTTATTAACGTGTCATTAATCATAAAGATTTAATATACATCAATTCGATGATCATATGTAGATCAGTATGAATCCTGAGTAGTCATGAACTCCTATGCATGTCTAGTGGATCTTTTGATTCACCCGTTAAAGTCTAATCAGGTTAGTGGCTTTTATTTTGGAGATTCAGTGATGTGAATGGCTGGAGATATGATCTTACAAGATTTAGAATCTAAACTTTCCTAATGAATCGTATATTGGTTCCCTGAAGTGTTAATTCTAGAACTGAATGATTATTGAGTTCAAATTTATAATAAGATTATAAATTAGTCATTCAGTAGTGCATTAATGGTACTTAAAAATCAATAGGTAATTAGAATGGTAAAACGGTAATTTTCACCCATTCTAATTTACGAATCAATAATTGGAGGACAGAACTACATGAAATATTATGTTAGTGAACTACATGAAAATACTCTGTAAATACATTCTATGATCTCTAGGAGTGCAATTCTATATTTATAGTGGAGTAGTAATGAAATTAATAAATAAGATTATTTATTTAAAAAATTTAATTAATAATCTGATTTTAGAGCTTAGGTTTATAGGTCTATGATCCCCAAGTCACATCTATACTACGATGTTTAAGCTGTGAATATTTCAGGACATGAGAAAATGACTGACTTGTAAAAAGAATTTTTATTCTGGGGCAAGTGCATAATTATGAGATAATTATCTGAGATTAATTAATTAAATTATTTATATAAATATAATTTTCAAAAATTATATATATAAATAAATATCGATTTTTTTTATTATCGATAAGTGAGAGAGAATCTATTTTGTGAAATTAGATAATTAAATTATTATTAGATAATAATTTAAATCAACTAAATATATTATTTGTGAAATAACAGATAAGTTAGTTGACAGGGATAATAAGATATATTAATTTTGAATTAACTGATATCTAAATAATTATCTGATTAAAATAAATATTAATTCACAGTAATTGCCACGTATCAGTCACTGATAGGATATCAGAAATTGACATGGACTACTGTGGTGCCACATGACACTATAATAGTGAGTGTGCAACACTGTAGTGCCACATGACACTACAATGGTACCGTGAGGCACTGTGCCGGTTCACGACACCATGCTTACGCCAGAAATTTACTGTTCCGGTGGAGGTGAACAGTGCCAGCGGTATTGTACCAACGGTGAACAATGGTTGTTCGGCGCGACTGCCGGTAGTGAGACGAGCAACGGTAATGATGGGCGGCGATCGGAGAGTCCTCTTATCGGTGACAACTGTTGTCACGTTTTAGGAAAGTTTTCAACAAACCATGCAACCAGCTCTATCACCTATGTGTTTCATTAAAACTCAAACTCTTTAAATTTTCCATTTAAAATTTGAAATTAAAGAAATTTTAAAATTAATTATTAATTTTTTATTTATGAAATTTTAAAATTGATAGGTTTATTGGGTTTGATCCAAGTTTGACCAAATAAAATAAAATATTTATTTGATTAAGTGAAAGTCAACTATATTAGAAGTGTAGAAATTATTTTAATTAAGAAAAATAATTTTTTTTATTAAAAATGGTTTTGTTCAAAGCTTAAAGATTAAAAATGGTTTTGTTCTAATTAAAAATGATTTTGTTCAAAACTTGAAGATTGGGAAGTATGTATTCTTGAAATCTGCTTTATAATTTTATTTCTTTATTTCAAAGGTTGCAATTTAGAAATACCCAATAGTCATTCGGTCCATCATTAATTTATTTAATTGTTAATAATTATTTAATTGTTATATTTGATAACATGTGCATATATTAGTCGATCACATAGCATACATGAAAAACTCACAGTTTTATTTAGTCATGCATCTCATCTGTAGAAATATGATTTATTAGAATTGTCTTAATATGTTTATATGTATTGCTTTATGAAATCAATTGCATATAAACTGCTAGATTTTAACAAGTTAAAACTTGGTAATCACACCACACTAAATGCTATAGTAACATTTAGGTTAACCAACTTTAGTAAAAGAGTTTTATTAAAGTTTGACGAATATCATTAATTAATTAATCTAAGTTCACCTAATTATGACTTAGGCAGTTTAGAAAGTTAAATGAACTTAGACTAATGAGATTGGATTAAATGATAACAAAATATTCATAGGGTTATTATTTTAACTAGTAATTAATTTGGACTTAATTGATTAGTTAAAATAGTAACAAGTTATCCTAAAATAGTGAGTGTGAGAGTGTTGACATGTCAATGTAATCTATGGTCTCCATCATTAGTATAACACCGTGAGGTGCAGTGAGAGACTCGAGATTTATTTTTATCCCTCTAAGGAAGGTTTTAAGCTGTACCAATACCAAGGTTGGATTTCTTAAGAAGATATGAGGAAGTGATGTAGTTTAGTTTTGACCGACCCTAAAATGACATATTTTAAATGAAGTCATGAAATCTGAAATGATGGGTTACATTTACAAAGTCATAATTAAGTTTTCATGTGGATAGTAGTGACTTGACCGAACAAGCGATACATTATTGTTAAAAAAATGAGATATTTTAAGTTTTAATTAATAAGGATGAGAATATCTTATAGACAGTATGATGTTAATCTGACTGACTCTAAAGCCACACATTAATCGTTGGGTTGTTTTATCGTGATTATTAGTAAATGTTAAATTTATGTGCGTTATTATTATGATTACATTCATGCATCACGTTTATTTTTAAAATTCTAGATATTTATCAATTATATTGAATCATGTATGTTTTAAATTTCAGTTATCAATATTATGTCTACCTTGGGCAACCATGTTACTGCTTTACTCGCTCTTGAGAAATTGAATGGTGATAATTTCATACGTTGAAAATCGAATATGATCTTAATGCTGATTTGTGAGAATCATAAGTTCGTTCTTACTGAGAAATATCCTGAGCAGCCCACTGCTAACTCCCCTAAAAATGTTAGGGATAAAATTGATGCTTGGATCATATAAAACAACAAGGTGAAGTGCTTATGCTTGTGATCATGAATGATGTTCTGAGAACATGCATGAAAGCATGGAGAAAGCTTATAAGATATGGAATCTTTACAAGCAATGTTTGGGCAGCAGTCCGATCAAAGTTGTCATGAGGTCACTATGAGCTATATGACAACTAAGATGAGGAAGGGTACTTTTGTTCGAGAACATGTTTTGAACATGATCAGCATAATGCACGAGGTAGAAGTATATGAGGTAACCATTGATGAGTAGAATCAAGTTAGTATCATACTAGAGTCACTCACACCAGTTTTTTTTGTTCATAACTAACTATGATATGAACAAGTTGCAATTCAACATGACCCAATTATTGAATGAAGTGCAGACTTTTGAGTCACTCAATCTTAGAATGACCAAAGAGGGCGAGGCAAATGTTGTTGAGCAAAAGCATTCTTCCAATATTGTTAAGAACAAGAAAAGGAAGAAGAACAATGGTAAGGACAAGAGTGAGAATAAAAGAGTAAAGAAAGGCAAGACATCACCGAAAGCCAAGAAGAACAAGAAAGACATCAAGCCAAAATGAAAGTGTTTCCATTATGGGGTTGAAAGTCATTGGAAGAGAAACTGTAACAAGTATCTCTCTAAGCTGAAAAAAATGCAAATATGATTTACTTGTACTTGAAGCTTATTTAGTGGAATATGATTTGTCATCCTAGATACTTGATCATGAGTCACTAACCATGTATGTTCTTCTTTACAAATGTTTGATTCGTCAAGGGAGCTAGCTGATAGCGAGAACGTTTTGAGAGTTGGTACTGGTGTGCTCATGTCAGCTAAAGCATTAGGACCATCTGTTTAATTGTTAGATATAATTACTGAGTTTTGAACGATATTTATTATATTCCTAGTTTTTCGAGGAACTTGATTTATCTTTCATTTTTACAAGAACAGTTATTCGAAGTTTCTTTCATTAATGAGGAGTTTATTATTTTTAAGAATGGATTTAATATGTGTCATGCTAAAATTATAAACGGACTGTATATGCTTAAACCGAACGAACGCGCGTTAAATAATTCTGAATTATTTAAAGTAGCAAAACCTAAAAATAACAAACAACATAGAGTTTCTCATAATGTTAACACATATTTATGGCATCTTAGGTTGAGACATACTAATATAGATAGGTTAAACAGGTTAATAAAGCATGGTGCTTTGAGAGTGCTAAAAGTTGAAACTCTTCCTGTTTGTGAATCCTATCTAGAAGGTAAAATGACCAAGAGATATTTCACAGGAAATGGTCAAAGAGTCAAGAAACCACTTGAGTTAGTACATAATGATATCTGTGGACTGATCAATGTACAAGTTAGAGGTGGGTATGAGCATTTTTTTCACTTTCACTGGCGACTACTCAAGATATGGTTATAGTTACCTAATGTATCGGAAGTTTGAAACTTTTGGAAAGTTTAAAGTCTTCAAGGATGAAGCTAAAAAGAAATTAGGTAAATCATTGAAAACCCTTCGATCTGATCGAGGTGGTGAATACTTGGATTTAGAATTCAAGGATTACTTGCTGGAGTGTGAAATCATATCTCAACTCACAACACCTGGAACACCACAGAAATATAGTGTTGCAGAGAGGAGAACCGAACCTTATTGGATATGTTAGGTCAATGTTAAGCTACTCATAATTGTCACTTACATTTTGGGGATATGCACTACACACGGCAACTTACATTTTGATTGTAGTGTCATTTAAGTCTGTAAGCAAGACACTTTAGAGTTATAGAATGGCTTCAACCCTAGTTTGCATCATTTTCATATATGCAGATTTCCAACTCACGTTCTTAGACCCAAGCTTGGAAAGTTAAACTCAAGGTCTGAGGTATACATATTCGTTGACTATTCTCTAGAGACTAGAGCTGAGTACTTTTATAATCACAATGATCAAAATGTGTTTATGTCGACAAATGCAACCTTTATTGAGCATGACTATATGGAAAACTACAAACCTCGTGGAAAAGTAGTTCTCGAGGAATTAGTGACTGATGAGATCAGACCACCTTCAATTTCTACTGATAAACGACAAACCATAGAAATCAATGTTCCTGCAAAGGAAACCCCGGTGCAACGTCGTAGTGGGAGGGTTGTGAGACAACCAGTTTGCTACGAACTAGAGGCACATATCCTAGTATCAGATAATAATAAAGACGCTTCATTATGTTATGAAGAAGCAATGGATGATAGTAGAAAGGAGAAACGGCAAGATGCCATGAACCAGGAAATGAAATCCTATGTATTCCAATTCCGTCTGGGAACTGGAAGATGTCATGCCATTTGGATGTAAATGAATTTTTAAGAAGACAATAGGTGCAGATGGAAAAGTAGAGACTTTCAAGGCAATGTTAGCAGCCAATGGCTATACACAAAGGAAGAGAGTCGATTATGAAGAGACATTCTCCCCTGTGGCCAGGCTAAATCCATTCGCATTCTTTTATCCATAACCGCTAGTTTTGACTATGAGATATGGTAAATGTACATCAAGACAGCTTTTTTGAATGACTCTCTATGATGCAACGAGAAGGGTTCGTACAAAAGGAGGAAGATAAGAAAGTATGCAAGTTGATTAAATCCATTTATGGATTAAAAGAAAGCATCTAGATCTTGGAATCTTACCTTTGATGAGATTATAAAGTCTTATGGCTTCCAGCAAAATGTTGACGAAGCTTGTGTTTATAAATACACCAAAGATAAAATAATGATTTTCTTAGTTCTTTATGTCGATGATATTCTACTCATTGGGAATAATGTATAAACTTTGTCAAAGGTAAAGTAGTGGTTAGCTGAGAAATTCCAAATGAAAGATTTGGGAGAAGCGAGCTATGTTCTAAGCATCCAAATCCTAAGGGTTAGAAAGAACAAGTTCTTGACACTTTCTTAGGCATCTTATATTGATAAAGTGCATGGAGAATTCCAAGAAAGGTCAACAACCGACCAGACATGGAATTGTCCTCTACAAGGTTCCTCATGTTTTAGCAGTTGGAAGTCTCATGTATGTCATGTTGTGTACGAGACCGGACATCTGTTATGTAGTGGGAATTGTTAGTCGTTGTCAATCGAATCTAGTTTTGGAACACTGGATTGTAGTACAGTACATTCTCAAGTATCTTAGGAGAACGAGAAACTATATACTTGTTTATTCAGGTGGAGAGACAGTCGAAAGTTGACATCTAGATCAATATTCACCCTAGGTGGATGAGCTATAGTCTGGAGAAGTATTAAACAATCTAGCATTGCAGATTCTACTATGGAAGCCAAATATATAGCAGCTTGTGAAGCTGTGAAAGAGACGGTAGGGCTGAGAAAGTTTTATTCTGATCTGAAAGTAGTTTTATGTATGGACAAGCCACCGATCCTATAATGTGATAGCAGTGGAGCGGTGGAAAATTCCAAAGAACTGAGGAGTCACAAGAAGGGCAAGCACATAGAGAGGAAATATCATCTTGTAAGAGAGATCGTAGCATCAAAACAAAACCTTGCTGATAATTTTACAAAGACACCTCCTGCAAAATCATTTGAGGGTCACGTGTGTAACATGAGATTAAGAGAGATTGCACATTTACTTTAGGGTAAGTGAGAGATTGTTGGGGTTTATGACCCAAAGCATGTGTATTGATATTTTGATATGAAATTTAAAGATGATTACATTTTTCTTATAATCGTTCTTTTAAATTATTTTTGAATAATTTATATAAATATCTGAAAATCTCATATTCATTAATGAGACTATGACCTTGTATTGATACGAGATGATTAAGATCATAGATAATGAATAAAGTTGTCAGTAAAATATTAGAGTATGAAATCTTTAATGAATGGCTGCTAGTACGGTTCGCTAAGTATTATGAATGCGTGTGATCTAGATCCAGATCATTGATGTGGATAGATATCTTAATGAATGTATTTTATATAATAAGATTATATATGACAGGACCGATATGAACTAATATCTTTATTAACGTGTCGTTTATCATAAAGATTTAATACATATCAATTCGATGATCATATGTAGATCAGTCTGAATCCTGAGTAGTCAAGAACCCCTATGCATGTCTACTGGATCTTTTGATTCACTCGTTAAAGTCTGTTTGTTAATCAGGCTAGTGACTTTTGTTTTGGAGATTCAGTGATGTAGATGGCTGAGAATATGATTTTACAAGATTTGGAATCTAAGTTTTTCTAACAGATCGTATATTGGTTTCCTTAAATGTTAATTCTGAAACTGAATGGTTATTGAGCTCAAATTTATTATTAGATTATAAATTAGTCATCACTAGTGGAGTAATGATACTTAAGGATCAAAATGTAAATGTAAGGGTAAAATTGTAATTTTGACCAGTTCTAATTTACGAATCAATAATTGGAGGACGTAATTATATGAAATGATTATGTCAGTGGACTACATGAGAATACTCTGTAAATACATTCCATAATCTCTAAGAGTGTAATTCCATATTTATAGTAAAGTAATAATGAAATTAATAAATAAGATTATTTTAAATTAAAAAGTTTAATTAATAATCTGATTTATTAGAGCTTAAGATTATAGGTTCATGGTCTCCAAGTCACCTCTATACTACGTTGTCTAGGGTGTGAATATTTCAGTACATGAAAAAATGACTGACTTGCAAAAGAAATTTTTATTTTAGAGCAAGTTGTAATTATGAGATAATTATGTGTGATTAATTAATTAAATTATTTGTTTATATATTATTTTAGGAAATTATATATATAACTAAATATTGATTTTTTAATTATCTTTAAATAAGATAAAATATCTAATTTGTGAAATTAGATAATTAAATTATTATTAGATAATACTTTAAATAAACTAAATCTGTTATTTGTGAAATAACAAATAAATTAGTTGATAGGGATAATCAAATATATTAATTTTGAATTAACTGACATCAAGATAATTATCTGATTAAAATAAATATTTAATTCACAGTAATTGTCACGTGTCAATCACTCAAAAGTATCAGAAATTGATATGAACTACTGTGATGTCACGTGACACTACACTAGTGAGTGCGCAACACTGTAGTGCCACATGACACTACAGTAGTGCCACATGACACTACAGTAGTGCCGTGAGGCATTGAGCTAGTAGTTCATATCAATTTCTCACGGCAGACTACAGTGCCAAGTGACACTGCAGTTGTGCTCAATTTGTAGTGGGTCCCACTGTAATTGATAATTTTATAATTAGATATTATTTCAGTTTATCCTTAAAAATATGATATGCAATTATCTAGAATATATAGAGATATTATTCTAATGGTTTTAGTTGTTGAGTGAAGAGGAGAGAATTAGTTGATTAGATTATCAGTTTATCAATTAATAGTTGAATTGAGAACACGATTGGTGTCAAAGAGATTTTCTTTTGTGATTAAACATTAATCAAATATTTAAAAGAATAATCATAACGTTCTTTTAGAGAATCGTCTCACTAAAGTACTTCTCAGTAAATCTCTAGATCTCATGTGTTGAGAACATCTAAAAACAGAAAAGTGTTTTATAATATTCTACGTATTCACACACGTCCTAGTACGTTTACATTGGATAATCAACCAATGTAAAGAGTCTCTTAATATGCCTAGATATATAGCATTTTAAAAAGTTATTAGTATCAATAAATTATAAGAGAAATAATACAAAGTTGATATAAATCAACCAAGAAAGTGATGCACAGAATTCAAGAGATACAAAATTTTCAGGCGGAAAAAAACATTTGAAAAAGTTATCGATATCAATAAATTATAAGAGAAATGATAAACAAATTCCACATCAATAGTATAAGATTAAGACAAAAGTCATTTGGAAAAAAATGCATTAAAATGAGAGGTAATCTACTTTGCTTACCAGTAATCCAACTTCATAAATTTTCCACACAGTTACTGAAAAACTAAAGACATAACTAAGACAAAAGTCATTTGGAAAAAATGCATTAAAACGAGAGGTAATCTACTTTGCTTACCAGTAATCCAACTTCATAAATTTTCTACACAGTTTCTGAAAAACTAAAGTCATAACTACATACACTTTACCTACTTCCCTTTAAAAGAAAATATCATTCTTGCTTGCAGCCTTCAACATTCAAAGAGTGGGTATTGTATCTTTACTAAGACCAAGTATCCTAAATAGTTATATAACAAGATTCTGAGTATTTACCCTTTTCAAAAGAGAATTTGCTTCATTTGACAAAAATGCTAGTAGCTTGATCTTATCTTTCATAGTCTTTAGCTAGACTTTCTTCCTGTCCCAGCAAAATGAGTCTAAATAGAAAAATAAATCATAGTGTAAATCAATTGGTATCTTAGACCATTCTTCAATATGACCATGTTTATATCAATGATTCCAATTTTGTATCCTAACTCCTAAGACCTACGAAAACTGACCAAACAATATAAACATAACCCCTCACCCCCCCTTCATATAAAAATAGAGAAATGAATCTTGGAACCTTTATCCTATTTTCTGAACCTCATTCATAAACCAAATAACTATACACTACCATTCATATGAAAAGTACAGAAATGAAGGAAAATATAACATTTATAACTTAGCTTTTCTTTCTTTTTATGAAAGGGAGAACTTTAGCTCAAGTTCTGAGCATCATGAAATACAGGGTAGTAGAATACGGAACCCAAAATACACCAACCGACATGCAACTAGAAAATAAATTTGCTAAATGGAGAAAATGGTAAAAGGAAAATGACATATGTTGTTGTTACACGTAAAAAATAGGCTTTTAGCAGTTTAACAAATTCAATGACATAGATGTTTTAACAGCTTGGTAAAAACCATATTTAGCTCATGGACTAAGAATGCAACTTCATATAACTCCTGGACTAAGAATTAGAAAGACCTTATTCAACTACATTAAATCATAGAACTCATGGACTAAGCCATTCTACATTCAAAAGTAATTTCTGCAGATTGAATTTAACTCATGCAAAAGACAACAATCTATTAGGTATAACTGAGCAGCAAGTTACATTTATCACCACCTTAAGCTCTTACACTTTAATGAAGAGCCTTTCTTGGCATTCTGTGATTCATAAATGTATTTTTTGAAAAAATAAATCCAGAAATTCATAATCACTAACACAAGCAACACAATAACACTTTCACATGCCAAAAAAGTTATACCTTCATAGTTCGGGTGTCATTACTTGGATCTTCTAGAAAAGTAACAATTTTTTTAATAACAAAGAATTTATAATGAAACCTTTATCATACAAAACTTATAGAAATCTTGATAGAATATGAAGAGAATAAAGTGAGAGAGCTTATAAAGGGAGAGCTCATGAGAGAGGATGAGAGGCCATGAAGGGAAGCTGGTTCAGTTCTATGATTATAGAGAACAATTTGTGAGGGTTTAAGTAAATGAGGAAGCAGAATGGATAAGAAACAATTTGTATCCACCATTCTATTTCACATAAGGTAATAGATGTGCCTCAATATTCCCTACTTTTCACACAGAATACCACCAACAGCTAATCTAAGCACACCACCGGCAGTTAATTCTGCAAATAGAATAACACAAAAGATTTCTTCACATGCTTAACACATAAACAAGATAAATGAGAGATGAGGCTAGAGTGACATGAATCTAGGACGACAAGCCACCATAATCAAGTCCAGCCCCTAACGAATCCCAAATTCATACATCCCTTAGGCCTGGAAAGTAATGCTTCTTGCTGTAGGAGATCTTAGATGACAAGCCACCAGAATTAAGTCTTGCCCCTAACAAATCCCAAATTCATACATCCAAACAGTTATCAGCACTCATCAACTCATCCACATTTATATAAAATGCAAAGAAAGAGCGAATTGCAAAGAAATAGCGAATTGATACACATATTGCATCGTTATAATATATACATTCAACAATAGTAAAATAAGCTAATGGATCGGACAATGATAGTTTGCTTCAGTGTGGTACTCGGGTCAAGTATAACAAGGTATGATTACATGACTATGTGATTAATTAGTAGTTAATCATTTATTAGTTTCGGCTATGTGTTGATGATGGATGTAACCGGACGGCTTAGATGTACCATGGATCTTTCTTTGGCCTGCTATATAATATAGTGCTTTAGTTTGATTATTGGGTAATGAATGAAGTATTTTCTAAGAAAAATCCTTGTGTCTCTTAACACTGTGAATTAACAACAGGGTCTCCTAACACCATGAGTTAGGAATTCGATCCTTGATCCATCGAGTTTCATCAATTGGTATCAAAACCAACGCTGCGGCATGACCGCGAATGACTCGTTCAGATTCAAGGAGCGGTTGACGAGATTCACGAGAGTCTTCGTGCGCTCATTGAGTTATCGAAATCAAACCAAGAACCATTCGACAACTTGTTAGCCCAGTTTGAGATAAGACTGTCAAAAAGAAGGGAAAGAAATGACATGATACGTCAAAATCAGATAGCTCTTCTTTGGATATCTGATCGGTTTCTTCAACAAGAAACATAAAGAATTCATCAAGTGAGAATTCGTCAAACGAAAGTGGTGAGACTTTTGGCAGTGGTCACTCTTAGAAGTACAAGAAGCAAATTCCACGGCTCAAAATGTATTTTTGAAATTTTCTGGCACGGATCCATTGGTGTGGTTAGATCGTTCGCCAGTATTTTTCAATCCAAGAAATTCAAGGATCACACAAAGTTCAACTGGCCTTGTTCCATCTGGAGGGAGATGCCAACCGATTGGGGCAATGGTATCTGGGAGATAATTGAAAGAAGGAAGTTGCATTGAGGGTGTACGAGAGAGAACTACTCAGAGGTTTGGACCGACCAGTTTTGAGAATACTGATGAGTCTTTATCAAAGATTCACCAAGGATGATCTTTTTGACGATTAACTTCGTGAGTTTGAAAGATTATCCAACCAAGCAAAAGGGTGGATCATGGAAGCTTTAATGGGGACATTTTTAGGAAGGTTGAAAGAAGAAATCACATCGGAGGTTCGAATGTTCCACCAGAAGAAGCTATCTCAGGTGATTGATTTAGCTCGATGACAGAATGAAAAATTATTATGAGCACGTAAGGGTAGCAGTTCCAATTCCATGCTGACACCCACTAAACCAGGTTATAGTTCAGGGTAAAGTTTATCTATAAAACCATCTCCATCTAGTGTAATTAAATGACTTTTGTTCGAAGAGATGAAGCAGAGGCGGGCTTAAAACCTTTGCTTTAATTGTGATGAAAATTTATTCCCTGTCATAGATGTCAACTGGCTCAAGAAATGTTGATCGATGCAATGGGTGAGGATGGAAAGACTGACCAAGAAGATGAAAGAACGATAGAAAAGGTGATTTAATTGAACTGGAGCCTGAAATTTCACTGCATGTTATAGCTGGGGGAAGGGGAAACCGAACCATGCAAATGGAAGAAAAAACAAATAATCAGACTGTTAGCGTCTTGTGGATAATGGATCAAGCCATAATTTTATTAACGAGCAAGTTGCGGGAAAGTTGCAGTTGCCAGTCATGCCTATGACGTCATTCACAGTAAAGGTGGCTAGAAGAGATCGTATGTGGTATCAGAACTGGTTTGATGGGATTAAAATAATTATTCAAGATTACAAGTTTGTTACTTCACTTTATTCTCTTCCTATTACCCGATTGGATGTTATCCTGGGGGTTCAATGATTAGCGGATCGTGGACCGATTATTTCCGACTACAAGCACATGACTATGGAATTTACTGTAGTAGGCCATCAGTATAGTTTAGCTGCAAGTATGGTTCCATTTCCATCCGTTGTTGGAATAAATGCATTATTACTTGAGTGGCGGGTCGGCGCTGAGTTGTTTGCTATATCGGGAGTGAGAGCTCCTTCGGAATAAATTCAAGAAGAATGGCCAAAGCAGGTGGGCAGCCTACTTCAAGAATTCAAGAAAGTTATGGAGTTGAAGATCCATCTACTGAACGAAATTCTTTCTTTCTTGGGTTTAACCGGTTATTACCAAAAAATGGTTTGTCATTACGGGCTCATTGCTCAGCCACTCACTCAGTTGTTAAAGAAAGGGAAATTTATTTGGGCGAAGGTGGCGGGATTTGCCTTCAGAAGATGCGACCTGGGAGCCTATTTTGATTTTACAACAACGTTTTCCAGGTTGAACCTTGAGGATAAGGTTCATTTTTTGGAGGGGAGTATTGATGGATTTGACGGTGATGGGGTTCTTCGGTATGGTACTCGGGTCAAGTATAGCAACGTACGATTACATGACTATGTGATTAATTAATAATCAATCATTTAGTTGGGTTGTTTGGGAGAGGTTTATTAGTTTCGGCTATGTGTTGATGATTGATCTAATCGGACGGCTTAGATCTATCGTGGATCTTTCTTTAGCCTGCTATATAATGCAGTGCTTTGGTTTGATTATTGGTTAATGAATGAAGTATTTTCTAAGGAATACCCTTGCGTCTCTTAACACTGTGAGTTAGGAACATTGTCTTCTAACACCGTGAGTTAGGATTTTGATATTCGATCCATCGAGTTTCATCATAAGCCTTGCGTGAAATAACCTCAACCGCTCTGATCTGTAAAAATCAACCAGAATCAAGTTCTTCTTGCTTCTATTTCGCAATAGATCATAAAAAACAAACTATATTTAAAAGCCAATCACATGAAATTTAAAGCATATTTTTATTCTTAACAAACAATCAAAGGACTGGTGAGTCGTAAACAAAATTAGAGATTTACCCGAAATGAATATAAGGTGGGACTAGGAGAAGTTTGCTGAGATAAATTTGCGACACAAAACTTAGAGAGATCTCGAGAGAGAGTTGAAATAAATAGCCTCGAGAGAGAGCCAATGGCAAGATAAAGCTTGAAAGTGTTGAGAAAGGGAGCTGCGAGAGTGAGCTCAGAGATAGAGAACTACGAGAGAGAATCTAAGATATAGAGGCTACAGTTGAAAGAGAGAGTTGTAAGAGAGACATGTAAGAGACATCGAGAGAAAGTTGTAAGAGAGACATGTAAGAGACATTAAGAGAGAGCTTTGCCTCGTGAAGAGAGCTTTGTGAGCTTCGTCTCTGAGCTCTATGACTGTCTATGAGAGAGCTCTGATTATGAAAGATTAGGTGGGCTTAGGACAAAAGAGTTCAAATGTCTTTTAATTTATTAGACGGGTTTGGGATTTTTGTTCGCCGCCTCAATGCCCCACCTTAAAAAATCATCTATCATAGCATTTTAGAATAAAACGTACTCCTTAAGTGCTATTAAAGCAAATCATTCTTGTAGTGAGGTAACATGCAAGAGAGTAAAACTTTTAGTTTGTTTGAAACTTGAAACAACCATGGTTAAGACACATTTTCAGCTTTCCTCATTTTCAAAGCTCAAGGTGCGTTGTCAATATCTTAAGGGTGAGTGGAAGAAATCAGGTTTCTTTTCTAAATTTGGAGATTCACGTGCTTTGGGGGTTACTCAAATCTTAGGCTCAGACGCAAAAGGACAAAGTTGGAAAAAGTTAAGGTTTAAACTTTCAGTTTTTTCATTGCGCACAAATTTTGCCATTCATATAAAATAAAAAAGGATCGGCTATTTAATTAAAAGACCCTTTGAACCTGTCAAAATCTGTAATTTTCCCCAAAATTAATTTCCTTAATTTAGGAGGCCTTTTGGGGGAAAACAAAAAGAGATAAGTTCGGTCCGCAAGAATAATTTGAAACTAATGAACCGTGACAAGTTAGGTTGACAGTTTGTTAAGTCCTCACACATATTTTAAATGTCATGGGTTCGAGTAATATTCTCTAATTATTTTTAGAATTTATAAAATAATTTTGACAAAAAAACTAAAAACCGTCAGTTTGTTTATAAAAGACCCAATGACTAATTTTTCAACTCCAAGGACAAAACCTGACTCAACCCTTATGGTTCAGAATAAGATGGCTTAGTAGAAGATGATTTTTGAAAGAATAATGTAGTTCTAGTCTTAAAGTTTATTTTTCGCGTTGGTCTTCAAAAATGCGTGTTTTTGTCATTGTAATCTCAATAGAGGAGTTCATGTCATTTTTAAACTAGAGGGTTGCTAATGTCATTTAGGTAAAAGATTTGGGAGTTTAAAATAATGTTTTAAAAATTATACAAACAAAATAATGCTTTTTTTCATGAAATTAAGATTTGAGATAAATAAGTAAAGTTGTATATGCCATTTTTTTAGATTATAGTATATGCCATGTTCAATTGTTACTTTGTTAATGTTTCTCTTAACGAATTATAATATTTTTCTTTAAATGATTGTGGGTTTACCGAGTTAAGGTTAGATTCCCTATTGACCTAGGAAGCCTATTACGTTATCTATATATGTAACTAACACAGAAAAATACTCACTTAATTTCATTTGCTAATTGTTAAGATAAGTACCAATTAGATCGCCACTCAGTCTTCTTCCTTTAAACGTGGAAATATCAGCTTAATTGAATCACTTTTCCTCCGCCCGGCCAATATCACCGCCTTGATCATGCCTCTACCTCCTCAGCCTTCCTTTCCACCACCACTACAACCACCACCATCTTCTAATTATCGTGATGATAAATATTATATTTGGTATTTGTTTGGCTTCATCATGTTAGTACTGACTACATATAATTATGTGACATGGAAGCATAAACGAACTTTGGTACAAGACCTCGAAAATGGAAACCGAATGAATCGGCAAAGACGATCGAGACGAACACCGGCACAGACAAGCACAGAGCAAGGGTTGCAGCCAGCGGCAGGGGTTAGAGCCAACCTATTCACATATGGAAGCAACGAAAGATCAGTAGAGAATTGCCAGATTGAATGTACTATTTGCTTGGAGGAGTTTAAGGATGGAGATCAGTGTAGGATGCTTGTGTGCCAGCATGTGTTTCATGGTTTTTGCATTGATCAGTGGCTCACGATTAACATTCACTGCCCGCTTTGTCGCTACCGTAATGGTGTTGATGGAATCCGGTGGTAATCGGGCCTATCGTTCGATTCAGCCATGTAATTCAGTCCAGGTTAAGTGCAACTCACACTTCACAAGTTTTTTTAAGTCGTTCATGGGTATAACTAAGTTGAATATAACCCTAATTTTCTAGGTTTAAAAAACCCTAATTTTCTATGACCTGAATTTGAAATTTGAATTTATATACACGGAGTTTTCCTCCTTTTCGCTATTAAAGCTTTTAATTTGTGACTCTCAATTAATTAAGCACCATATATTATTTAGATTTTTTGAACTTAGATTTATATTTCTAGAGCTAATTTGGTTGATTAGAAACATCGTTTGATGATATTCAACACTGATATGGTTTGTTTAACTGTTTCTTGGTGAATGGGGAGGGAGATTTAAATTTTGAACGTATGAGGTGAAAGACAACATATCTACTGTCGACCATCTGATAAGTGTCTTGATTTGAGTAGTACTATGAGTTGGGCAGTGTATGTGAGGTCTTAGGGCAATTGTACTTAGCAAACAAAATAAAGGAAAATTAATTTCTAACTATAATGTTGATAGAGAAATACAATACGCAACATAATTATGTTATCACCACTATGAGTTGACAGTGTAATTAATCACACATCACACATAAAAGTAAACAAATATGAAAAAATAGATTTTCAATAATAATGTGATATGTGGCCTCATGCCACCTAAGATGCAATGCCAAAGAAAAGTTAAACATTGTGGTGCTAGATAGCATGCCCATGTTTTTTTAAAGGAAACATTACATTTCAAATAACAACAAAATGATACAAACATTTCAGAATCTGAAATAGACTATCAAATCTAAATATAAATATGCTAATACAAGTAGCAGATAAGATCAGTAAACACATAATTACGTCTAGGGAATGAATCGTGTGCATAAATGATAAACATATATAAAGCACAATCGGCTCGTTCAAGTCATCTACCATCCACACTTGACTTGGTCAACTAGCACTGTATAAGTATATTTGCATGAAGAACAAGACAACCTCAAACAGATTCGGGAACCCCAGCTGTTATGCACTCAAATCAAGCTCCGCAAGCTCCATAAAATCCATATCTGAAGAGAAGAAAACTACCACGGACCATAGATCTGGTAGATCAAAGTCTACACAACCGGTAGACACAAAAAACTTCCAAAATGAAAGATCTCCTCCTGAAAGACAAGAGGGAAGAAAAGAGGGAAGAAGAGGGGGGATGAAAACATGGGAAAACAGAGAGAGGGATATAAACGAAGCAAAAAACAAAGGAGGAGGAGAAGACAGAATAAAAGGAAAATGAGAGTCGTAGGGAGAGCAATGGAGCTCTCCCCGTGACAGACGATCAGTAAAAATGGAGGTTGGGGTTTTGAGTGAGAGAGAGAGAGAAAAGGAGCGAGAGGAGAGCCAACATGCCTACGTTGATAAATGTGAGATCGGGAATTTTTTTTTTTTGTAAATATGGGTGTTCCACGCTTGCGCACTGATCACACGAGATTCTTGCACACCGTTGTCTTAAAGTTTTTCTGCATGAGTCAAGGTAAATCACTGGAACACTAGAGGGTAATGACCAAATGAATTATTTGCATTCAAATGCATTCGAATCCAATATCTATAAGGAAGCAAACTTCTAAGTTGCCTTCATCACTTGAGGTGTTATTCATAGAAATAAGTCATAATGGACATGGTGTTGAGTCGTGCTACTTAGTATGTCAAATAGCGGTGTTCAATAGTTGAACCAAATGAAACTGATTTTGTCTATTCCTTTAGCACTAATAGTATTCAGTTCGATACGGAAACTAGGAGAACCAAACTTCCGGTTCGGTCTAATTTTGCATTTTTATAACCCAATTGAACCAACCAACCAAAGAACTACATAAAATTACTACTTCTTTTGTATGTATAGTACGTTTTAATATAAAGTCCCTCGTAACTATGTCAATTTAAATATGGTAAACTTTAGCAAATTGTTGTTTATTTTCATTAGATGGCTCGACCTTAAATACATCGCTTATTTTCTTTGGAAGAACAAACTCATAATCCAACATACTAAATTTGATCTCAATCTCCGAATTGGAGGCTTCATAAATTTAAATCCCACAACAGTTGAGCTCTATGGGTTGTAATGTGTGGAGGCATTCATACTAGAATACAATGTAATGCCATATCACATCAATGGTATATGATGAAGACGATAATACAGCATTGTTCATTAACGTTTGTAAATCATGTATGAGGTTTGAGGTTTAAAGTTTTTTTAACAGAAGTTTGAGGTTTAAAGTTAAATTACTTGTGATGTTTTACTTTATTAAAATTTTGATAAACATGGGTATAAAATCCACATTGAACGGAAGTAAATATGCCTGTCACCTTAAAGTACAGATTTAACCTCCCTCAAGGCTAAATGCTTTGATTCCAATACCTTGTTATTAGGGGTGGGACGACCATTTTGTACTTCCCAACACGAGACAAGGCAAAAAAAATTACCTCCAGAGTACTTCCCAACACGAGACAAGGCAAAAAAAATTACCTCCAGAGTGAAACGAGACAGGACACGGGCCAAGGTAGAGACCACATATCTTGGATCTATATCATCCTGAATTTTTTATTCTCTCAAAATCAAAAGTCATATCGATGATCTCTATTAAAATTTTAAGGTATGTTATTTTACATGCTCAATTTTATTATTCTTTTAAAGAATATTTTAAGAGCACTTTTAATTCAGCATAATATTAAACATGAGCCCATTATAAAGTGACGAGATCCTATAACATAATACAAATTCTTATAATCTTTGAATTATATCATCACTACACATCAACACAAGGTCTATGATACGCTTGGGCCCACTTGATAGGGGATAGGAAACTAATATATATATATATATATATTGTAAATCCCCTAGGAATATATAAGTGTAAATAAAACATAAAAAATGCTCCCACAAGAGAGCAATTATGATTGTCAAGATCCGAAAGGTCACACATTACGTAAATACTCCCACGAGAGAGCAAGTATGATTGTCAAGATCTGAGAGGTCACTGATTACGTAAATGCTTCCACA
The DNA here is from genome assembly GCA_003255025.1 of Datisca glomerata. Classification (NCBI taxonomy): domain Eukaryota; kingdom Viridiplantae; phylum Streptophyta; class Magnoliopsida; order Cucurbitales; family Datiscaceae; genus Datisca; species Datisca glomerata. The sequence goes on from QANY01003195.1 coordinate 736,667, forward strand.
AGAGAGCAAGTATGATTGTCAAGACCCGAGAGGTCACAGATTACATAAATTCTCCCACGAGAGAGCAAACATGATTAGCAAGAATCGAGAGGGCATAGATTACACAAACACTCCCGCGTGAGAGCAAGCATAATTATCGAGACTTGAGAGGTCCACTACCCAGACTGCCTGGCCAACACGATAAAGGAAAAGAAGAAGAACGGGAAGTGGAACTTGTATAGGGTTCAATGACCCGAATAAAGCATGCCCAAAGGACAACTTTCCTATTACAAAAATTAATCAACTGATGGACGTTACAACGGGGCACGAGATTCGTAGTCTCATGGATGCCTTCTCTGGGTATAATCAGATACTCATGCATCCATCATACCTAAAGAAGATGACCTTTGTGACTGAGAAGAAGACTTATTGCTACAAAGTCAGCGCTTAGTCTACAAAATGTTCCAAGAGTACATGCGGAAGATGATGGAAGCGCTCAGAGAGTTTGACATAAGATACAAAACTCAAACTACAATCAAGGCTCAAGAACTTACTGACTTTGTGGTAGAGATGACACCACTCAAGTGAAAGAGGACTCAAGCCGTACAGAATATGCCACGTAAGATGACAAGATGGATAAAGGCACGAGGAAAGAACCTTCATGCAGGAATGGGGCGCTCAATGTGGATGGCTTTGCAAATGCATGCGGAAGCAAAGCTGGATTGATACTCAAAACATCAGAGGAGACCATAACCAAAAGGGCGATGCACTTCACATTCAGGACGTCAAACAATGAAGCTGAATATGAAGCTTTACTCACATGTCAACGGAGATTCTCAAGCCAGAGATAAGTAAGTCATCTCGAGCATAGTTCAAAGACTGGGATGAAGTACTTTGATAATAATCATAGCAAAGTTCTAAAATTGAAGGAAGAATTCAAAGACTACTCTATAGAGCAGCTATCCCAAGCACATGAGATACTTGGATGAAAGACCTCGATAAAGGTCATGACTGTCGATGCCTCCTACTTATTAGAGATGACTAGAAGAAAAGACCCTACATAGGGGAAAATGACCACGAAAGTATCCCATGGCACCCGAGCATACGAGATGATCGGACGAAAAACCTTAACCAAGGTGACAGCCTGACGCGACCTCCTGATCACTAAGGATGATATGGAGAAAGACCCTACATAGGGTAAAAAGACCACTGAAGTATCCCATGGCACCCGAGCACATGAGATGATCGGATGAAAGACCTCAACCAAGGCGACGGCCTAACGAGGCCTCCTGATCACTAAAGATGATCTGGAGAAAGACCCTATATAAGGAAAAAGGACCACGAAAGTATCCTATGGCATCTGATCTCAAAGAATCCTCAGACGAAAGACCTCACCCAGGGCGACGACCTAATGAGTCATCCTTAAGATGGTCTAGAATAAGACCCTATGAAGGGCAAAAATACTCATCCAAGGCGATGGCCTAACGAGGCATCCTCATCACATAAGATGACTAGAATAAGACCCTACCTAGGGAAAACGACTAAGGTAATATTTCGTGGCACCCGAGTACACGAGATGCTGGGCTGTACTTTGATAATAATCAGTCTCCAAGAACTCATAAATTACCTAAGACGAAGAGAAGAAAAGATCTTACATAAGGTAAAAGGACCACTGTAATATTATGTGGTACCTGAAGTCACCAGATGACTACGACGATCACATAGATGACTATACACTCAAAGTCACACAAATGACTATGATACTTCAAGTCACACAGATGACTAAGGTATACAAAGTCACCCAGATGACTATATTGGATCTAAAGTCACACAGATGACTAAGTACCTCCAGTCACATAGATGACTAAGTACCCAAAGTCACCAAGATGACAATATTACTCTATATCACATAGATGATTAAGCTACCCAAAATTATGAAAATGACATCCAAGTCACACTGATGACTATGATATCGAGATTAGCCAAAATCTCACAAATCACAAAGGATCTTGGTACTCTACTGAAGATGACTCCAAAGGACCTCACCATCAAGGACTCGTCAAACACGATTTGATCAAGCGAGGCAAAGAGACTCCAAAACCTACCGTTAGAAAACAGAATCATTGATGAATTACATGTGCAAACACATAAGCACAGAGAGATGCATTCAGTAGAACAAGCAATTCATTTCAAATGAAGAATGTCAACAAGACCAAATACAAACCCACCGCTCGATGGGATACATTTGGTCGATATTATGGGGGCATAGATGCTAACGACCTTCAGTAACTCAAGAATATTGTCAAACTCAGGGCATGATGATGGGGGCATCACTCCATAGATACTCAAAAGTCATTTGTTCTCAAAAAGGAGAACCGCTCGATTTTATTTAAGGCTAGCTCAAAGACACTCATTGTGTCAAGCTACACTACAAAATCATTATAAATTTTAGACAAAGCAACATATGACTTAGACAGTCAAATCACTACGTGACTTGGACAAACCAATAAACTCAGACATTGAGTTGTCAGAAAGAGTCAACAACCAAAGCATCAAAACCTTTGGTTCCCAGCCACGACTTAGTTTCTGAAAATGTAACTCTGGATGGCAAGAAGAACCCTTAAGAAGCACGCCACTTGAGTGTAATAACTCTATCATCCACCATGAGACATGAGATGCCAAAGTAATGTACCAGATACATAGTCAAGTATGGATCGACATGAGAATGCAACGCAGGATTTCAGAAAAAATCCTACCCTTGAAAAGATTCTATAACGTCAAGTCAACCTTATAGTGAAGCAATCCCAACAGAATGACGTCTTACCGCCTGCCCAGATTAAAGGAATTCAATCTTAACACTAATCCTCACCATATGCTTGGGTGAAGGTGTAAATGTTTTGTTGTTATGACCACCGATCCAATTCAAGTCGCCTGACTATCAGATGAAAATCATAGGGACTCGATCCCGATAATTACTTGGAGCAACTCGCACAAACCTGAACAATGGAGCTTCGGGTCCCAACATGATCACGCACATCATTAATCAAGATGATGGCATTTTTACCAAAAGTCAATTGACAAATATGAAGAAAGCTTGTATCAATCACAAGATGCTCTAAGACGCAATCATGAACCAACAACAAATACTTAGACATTTGGACATAAACTCTATTCTTTGATGATCTCAATGCCAGTATATGCTTAACACTAATTAAGTGCAAAGACAGAATCTTGGGTAAAAGCTCATGGCTCCCTCCACAACATACTTCCCGATTCTATCGTTATACTCCAGACTCAATAAGTGGGGGAAAACTGTAGGTGAGAAAAAATACACGGGTGAAAACCCGATCAATAATATTTCTGAACAATGCCAAATACTCTCATTTCTCGGGTAATGCCTATATTAAGTCCAAACTGAGGACTCCTCCGTGGTCGAAGTTACCATGATGACCGAGGCACCCTCCACGACTGGATCGATGGACACGACCCCACCTATACTTACACTACCGATGTCACACAGATGATGAGATAATCTCATACCTAGGATCGTGGCTACTCGAGATAAGCGATATCATTTTCCTGTCACAAATAAGATATAATAATCAATCATATAGAGGAAGGATAAACACACACCAAATCTATCAGCCAATCTCACTGGTTGTTAAAAAGGATAAGATGATAACCAAAATATCCTGAACATATAATGTTCTACATGAATATCTCCATTTCTTATCAGAATAAAGAAGAAGATACACTGAACATGGACATTTGACTGATATAGAAAATCATTATAATAAATATATGATGATACTCATTTAATGGTAAGCGATTTTTCATATTGCTAATATTATTTTAAACACTCTACTGACTTGATCGTCAGAGTGCATTAGGTATGGCATCCTCAGTGCCCTGCCTACTGCTTTCACGATCGTTCTTGATATTTGCAGGCCCTTGGATGAATCACCGAACGACACGTGACGAACTCCTCGACAATCGATGTCGGCATATTTTTCACATCAACAATAACAATACTGGAATAGTTAATAATAATTATTCGTTATAATTAAGTTTCATTTGGTATAAATCTGCTTACTTTTTTAATAATGACCACGGAATATACTCCCAAAAATCATTTGACACAAAGTCATTTAAATTTCACATAAAATAGAGAGGGAATATCAATTACATATTGAACAAATCTAAAACCTATCTAAATGACAACTTATCAATTCAATGCTTAACTTTTTTTTACTACTAATGCATAGATGTTGCTAATGATTTGCTGACCACAAACTCATTAGGAATGATGTGAAATGCACAATGAAGAAAATAATTGAATTAAAAATAAAATATAATTGTGGTTGTATAGTGTAATTTATAGAGTAATTGACGTAAATTATGGTTGATATGTTTTCTATATATATAGTTTTGTAGTAAATCTAATAAAAATAAATTTGGAGGCAATTTCATTGTCTCCTAAATATTACTGAGTTGATAATTCATGATTGTTTCCATTTTTGAGGTAATTCAATCGATTACTTATGAGATAAATTAGAATTACTAGACATCAAGGATTCCCTTTCAACTTTAAAGATTCCTCCAAGTAAATAATGTAATTCAATCATAAGGAGGATTATGAGATAGTTGCAGCCTTGTATTACCCATACCAAATCAGCTCTTAGAGAAATTTTAGCATGTATATATAAAATTTGCTAATTTTATAATCCGTAACATGAACTTCAAAAGATGATAAGATGACTTGACACGATATTCAATACTTATACTCACATCACAATATCATGTTTTCCAAAAATATCTCACCCTACGAAGTTGGACCTAAATACTTAGGCTACCAAGATAGGTCTAGATCAAAACCTGCGGCTTAGGGGCGTCAACAAGTCAGCCTGGTCTAAAATTTGTTGGCCCTGGCACAATTTGATGGGCAACTCACAAGTCAAAATATGAAAGTTTGGGCCCAGTCCACAGGCTCGAGCTTATGCCATTATTGTCACTTAATTACGAAATGCTCTAGAGTACAAACTACTAGTTAACACAACAAAGCTAAATTTTTTAGTAAAATTATAAGGTACCTAAATACATAATTTAATATAATACCACAAATCTTAAAAGCTTAGAGTGCTTGAGTAGATGAGCTAGAACTTGATAGCTTGTAAGATAAGAAACTGAGCACATGAAATCTTGAGACTTGAGAATTTCTAAATTAAGAGCTTAGTTTATAGTAAAAATACGGGAATTTGGAGCTTGAAAGTTAGAGACGTCTAGAACTCAAGTTCGTGAATCCCCATCGAGAGATTTACACCCCATCATTTTTTCAGACGAGATTTGAGGCGTAAAAAAATGGTGAAGGTGACGGATATACGTCCTACCCGAATCTCCCGGCACTAGCCTCACATACCGTATACCTATCACAGCACCACCCAGATCCATCCGACGAGAGAAAGAAAAATAGAACCCAGCGCAGAGCTTGAGCCAAGCTCAAGCGCTGCAATCACGGAGGGGCGATGGAGGCCTAGGGTTTCAAATGAGTTCTAGAAAGAGGTGACTCTCTCTAGAAACCCCCTTTTTGTCTTTTCTCTTAAAATTTATAACTTTGATCATAAAAATTGATTGTTGTCAATCTAATTCTAAATGTACCCTTATAACAATAATGAATAATGCTTCATTTTTTTAACTTCATCCAACTATAATATTACAATTTTATTCATAATCTTCTATGCGTGATTGCATATAAAGGGAGGATAGAAGAAGAAATATTTTTAGATGGTTTAATCTCAAATGAAAATTAAGAATACCAAAAGGCATAATGAAATTGATAACTTATAAGGTTCAAATCAACTTTTATTACTTATTTTTGCATACATCAGTAGTGGTATTTGTATATTTAACTGGTGGTTTTAAATACTTTTTATTACTTTTAGTTATAGATTTTTTAATAATTTTAGCCGGAACGTTTTGGTAACTAGTCTCATGGAAGGTAAATGGATGACGTGATTATCTTAATACTCATTTATAATTAAATAACTTCCAGAACAATAACACTTCATAATCTCGTTGGTAACCATCTCTTTTTTCTATTGAAATTGTCCATTAATTTTTAATATAATTATATTCATCGATTAAGTTTCAATTTTTTTTCCTAATCCTTCTCATAAATATTGTCCATTTATTCTTCCACATTGCTGACGTGGTTGCATGTAGACAACATGTGGATTCTATATGTAATTTTAATTATTATTTTTTTAATCTTTTTAACTTTTTTTAAATTTGTCGTAAATGAACCAAAATGGTCGATTAATTTTTAATATGATCACATTCATCCATTAACTTCTCATTTCAATCATTATGTTAAAATCCATAATTTTTCTTTACACATTGATGATGTGGCACTGTCGGAGACACGGGGATGCCATGTCTACTTTTAATTATTTTTCTTACTTTTCAAATATATTTATTTTAACTTTATGCATTTTAACAACTACTTTATATAATTTGACCACATCTACCCATAAACAATGCATTTATCATCCAAACAAAATTTTCAATTACATAATGGATTCATTCAAAAGAAAAAAGAACTGTAAACTTAATAATTATATAAAGTATCCGTACATTAGAAAAAATAGTACATCAAAATTTCATGTCCAGAACTAAAAAAAGTAAGTACATCAAAAGTATTAACCCACATAATGGATTCAGTGAAGCTCCATGTCAAGAACCAAAATTCCATGTTCAAATGTAAAAACAACATCAAAATGCCATGTTCAAATACTGAAGCTTGTCCAGATCTAGCTTCTAATACATGTAAAAACCAAAACTAGAGTTATACAAAAGAACACTATAACATAGTCAAAATTCGTCAATTTGTTTGGTCAATAAAATAGAACTCAATTTTTATCACAGAACTCAATTTTTGCACTAAACAATCACATCTGTTGCCTCACCCTTTTTCTTTAGTGCTACTGCTTCAAATTTTGCTACTTTATCACCTCCAGATGTTCTTGGCCTTATAAACGGTTGCCTCACCCTTACTTGTGTCCTGCTGCCTTCAACTGATTCCTGCAAGAGTAAGATGGCTTGGATGTAAAGAAGAAGGAAAATATGTACTAAAAAAAGGAATACCCGGGTACATTAAAGCCCACTTTGTAATGTGGTTGGTACATTAAAACCTATAAATCTTTAGTCCTCTGACTTAGCATTTCTCCTTAATGATAACTTTGCTATATTGTTGTCCCCAATAGCTCCCTTACATGTCCTAGAATTATGACTCAACAAAAATGTTATATCAGAAATAGAAGAAAGAGAAGTAGAGATAGAGAGAGGAAAGAGAGAAGAGTCCGATATTTTGAGTCGGACAAATGTTATGAATGTGAAGCGTGCACAACCAGATCTAAAGAGAAAATAAAAAATGGTGGTCTTGTGTGAAAAAATGGAAGGGAAATTTCAGGTTTTGAAAGGGAAATTCTTTGTGCGAGAAAACAAACGGTCCCTTAGGGTTTTGAATAGGAAAAATCGTCCAAACCTTGTTTTTCAAATACACAATAGATGATGAGCGTAGCAGCAACAACTGAGGAGATGAAGATACAACGAACACGGTGACCCGACGTAGTAACAAGACTGCGGTGATAAAGAGCAGCACTATATGTTAAAATAAATAGAGAAAAATGATCGGGTAAAGGGGAGTGGTGGGGTATTTGGGTTAAATGTTAAAAAAAATAATAATAAAATTACATATAGAATTCACGTGTAGTTCATGTAGCACCCACGTCAGTAATGTGAATGGAACGTCAATAATGTGGATAGATAAGTTGATAGAGTTTAATGAAAAGATTAAATGAAAAAAATTTAAAAATTAATGGATAAATGTAATCAAATTAAAAATGAATAGATGATTTTGATATATTATATCTAAGAAAGATAATGGACAAAAACATAATTTACTCTTTATTCTAAATGCAAGTTCCAAATAACAGAAAGAGTGATGCAGCATAGTCAAAGCGGGTTGGCGAATCTTTGCCTGACTTCTTGTCCTCATTGACAAGCGTCAAAGAGCTCTGCCAAAACTTATTTTTTTTAAACGAAGTGTGAATTACACTAATTTTTTATGTCATTTTTCTTAATTAAATAAATTTCTTATAGTTTAAAAATATGTACTTCTTATAGTTTCAAAATCTAGACACTCACCACATTTTTATTTCACTTTAGTCGACACATGACTTTCTAGTAGAATTTCTTTTCCAAAATGTCCCCTACCTCTCATATTTGTTAAGAAATTCATTCTGATATGCTATCATTATTTGCCATATTCTTAATTTTTATTTCTCACATATTATATCTTATATATGTCAAATGTTTCATAACTATAATTTTTTTGTACCTTAATGTTGAAATATAAAATATTTATATCGATAAATAATGAGACATTAATTGAAGAATGACATTTTTTACTTTTCACATTAAATAATTAGTGGCATGTAAGTTAAGTGTATTAGAGTGAGAGGACGTATAAACAGGATGAAATATAATATAGAGATCGATAAATTTTGTTGGAGTTAACTAGTGTGTGAATGAAAAGTTAGTATTATGGAGGAAAAGATTAAAACATGAATTTACAAAAAGTATAGAGATTCATAAATATCACGTGAGAGAGACAGAAGGCTATAAACCAGCTCATTGTATCAAAAAATGACCATTACGTGATGTATCGGTCTCGGCAACAGTCTGGTATAATGGACCTACAAAAATTCACGTATGTCGCGGCCTTCAACATGTTGTAATGGCCATTACAGACTGCAATGGCCCCTGACAGAAGGAAATTAAAAAAACAAAGTAAATAAATTGTTAGGATTTTAAAAAATTCGCGCCCGTGACATGTTACGTAACGTCTATTACACTCTATTTCTGTGACACTACAATCATGATGCGACATCGACCGTGACATTTCAATGCTCTATATGAGAGATCCCCTTCACTGTAATACCCATTAATGTATTGTATATCACATCGTTTTGGCTCCAATTACTATCAACCATTGATTTAAAGAGCTTTGATGCTTCTGTTTTGAGGTTTAGAGTGATGTATGTATGAATGATCTAGTCTACGTCAAGTATACCTGGAAACGTGGGAGTTGGAGGTCGGAAGGTGAAGGACAAGCAACCTTAGGCCGTTGTTGGAAGGTGACCAATGCCTTTAAGACTCTAAGGTAGGTGAGAAACTCGAGGAGAGAATATTCTCAGTATTTTATCTCGGGATTAATGAGAAGTCATGTCCCCATAATGGTGCTAAGAACCCCTTTTATAGATGGAGTCGAGTGGGGACCACATGCATGTCATTTATAACTGCATGCCAATCACGTGACCACGCCTAAGACATGGTCACACGTTAAAAATATGACACTGGACCACATCCTAAAAATGACGTAGGATTTGATGCAAGTGATTACCTTTCATACTCACCACTAGTCGTGTCTTTGTGGCATCGAGTAACCGGATAACAAACTTGCAAGTATTGGGCACATACTACACTGAGGACCCCGCAGGACACTACCTATCGTCGAGCCTCCCCGAGATGGATGCACGGTGGCTATGGGCAACATGATACGAGCCACCCGTCGTGGGTCTCCCTCCTTGACAGTGGGTCAGCTCGCTTCCCGCCATGGGGCACAAGCCCCCTCTACCCACCGTGGGCAACCTGCACGGCGGGTAAAGTCGCCCTACCCGTCGTGGGCACGCCCATGGCGGGTCAAGCCCCTCTACCCGCCATGGGCACCCCCCACGGTGGATCAAGCTTCCTCTATGTGTCGTATTTAGGCACCACGTGTTCAATCTTGATATATCACTCTCAATAACACGGATGCATATATACATTATCCCCCTATACAAGTTCAAATGTGTAGCAATTGAACTTGTACGTAGTCCCTTCTTGCGTTGTGGTCTTAGTTGATGAGCCATGTCTTCAACTGTGATGGCCGTCTTTGTTGTCGTAGTCCCTAGCTAGATGTGATGATGTACCAATTACTTTTATTTAGCCTCCATCAAGAGTTACAAGAAGTAGTTGGCTAAGCATGTCTCTTTTAATAAAGAATCTGATTGTGCCAACATTCACGAAATGATGACTAGCTGAAAAAATATATACACTAGTGATGCACAACCTTAAGTTTCAATGTAAGCATGAGTGAGTATACATGGTTATATATGTAGCATATGCATGTTCATAATGTGTGTCCAAATACCAAAGTCACATGACAAGTGAATAGAGTCATGCAACATTTTCTACCCACATTATTCTCGTATAAGATACAGCTCAATGATATGTTCATAATCAATTCTAGAGATAATTCGTTAAAATCATGAGCAAATGTACCACTACTTTCTGATATTGAGATAACTAATCAAGACCAAATTCATCAAGAAATGGCCCGGCGGTAGGTGCACATGCTGGAGTGCTGTCCGTAGACAATTCGACTTGTGAAAATGCATACACCTAGGAACCTGCATGATACTGCCTAAGAAAGCGCACACATACATAAAAAATATAATCAAGTTGCCTAAGGAAGTGCGTGCGTATTGGACTATCCATAATGGTCATGCTTAAAAGGGTTATATACCCATTCATACTTTAGATTTTATCATGCATGAATTCATACTTTGAATTTTCATCAGACATGCTCATTCGTTCCTACTTCGAACCATTATCATGCATCCCTATTTCGCACATACATCGCTATTACATGTGACTTTTAACATGAACATATTCATAATAAATCTCTAAGTTAAATTTAATCTACACGACAACGGTCCTATTTTGTGGTAACGAGCGAAGTTAGCAGTTAAAACCTTGTGTATTTCAAACACGTTATGGCAGTCAAGTTTCAATTTTGGAGGGATTTGCAATGGCGGCTAAGTTCCACCCAACTACCTTTGCTAAAATGACTTTGTTGCATTTCAGAGATAAGTTTTACTGAAATGTCTTAAATGCATCCCAGTGGCATACTCTATTGAAACGTCTCAAACACATTCTAGGAACAAGCTTTGCTAAAAATGTCTTGCATGCATTTTAGGAATAAACTTTGCTAAAACATCTTAAGTGGGTTGCAAGAGCAATTTTTGCTAAACGCATTTGAGGAACAATCTTAGCTGAAACGTCTTAAATGTGTTTCAGGAACTAACTTTTCTGAAACATCTTAAATGTATTTGAAGAACAACATTTGTTGAAACGTCTTAAAGTGTTTCAGGAGCAACCTTTGCTGAAACATCTTAAATGCGTTTCAAGAGATATCTCTGCTGAAATGACTTACACGTATTTCAGGAACAAGTTTTGCTGCAACATCTTAATTGTATTTCAGGATGAAAGACCCGATATAATTTTTTGGGCTATTTTTATAATCATAAAAGTTGAAGTAAAAGTTACAATGCCAAAAATGATAGTTTTTATGCACTTAAAGTTGAACATTGTCGATACGACTTGAAGCGTTTGAAGGTCATCCCATCTACTATCAGCCATAAAGGTGGTCTCATGTGGCCCTTCCTATTTGTACAAGTATGCACATGGACAAATAATTGTAATTTTCAGAATAAACATTTCATAAATAAACATACGTATTGTGACTTCAAGTACATAATCTTTGGACCTTATAACACATGATTGCCTTTGTACTTAACATACCCCTCCTCGGATTTTGTAGCATATTAGCCACTTCCTATCACGATGGTCATGTAGCATGCGGTGGAAAAGGTTGGTTCTCCGCGACTTCTATGTCCGCGTTAATTACTCTCCTTTTTGGAGCTTGTCATGAAAAACCCGTCTCAAAGTATTACACTCTTTGGTCGCATGAGTGGTCGGTGGAAGCAGTAATACCAAGGCAATTTTATTTCTTCTCTAGTGTGCAAGTTTTCAACCCAAAGTCTCTGCACGAATTTATCCTTGACCCAAGCATCCAACAACGCTTCTACCTTATCCCTGGAGCAGAAGAAAGGTGGTGGATTATCCCTCTCGCTCCTGTCCCATTTTGTACCTCATCCTTGGGGTTCTGTCATGGCTACTTACGATGTGTATCTTACGTGTTTCCATGCAAACCCTCGCGCTCACTTTATTCCATAACCTTTGGCCTGGACACTGAAGTGTTGGTGCATTGAGCAGCTACATGGAGGCGTGAGAAAGTGGCGATGTCGAGATTCTCCAAATGCACTCTATACTCATTCATCATTCCGCAGATGCACATCTTCACCAAGTCTTCCTCCTTCCACTCTTCCTGGCAATCCAATGCTTTGTCTTTGAACCATCTCACGTAAGTCATCATGTCCTCATCTTTCTTTCGACGCTCACGCCCTAACTCGAGAATACTCATATTTTTCTTAGACACAAAAAACTTTGTCATGAAGGCATAAACCATATGTGACCATGTTAAAACTGATCCCGGCGCTAGATTGATGTACCATGTGTATGCTTGCTCAGTCACTAATTTTGAAAACTCATTTAGCCTCATGGACTCATGACATCTGTATAGGCATAAGTCATCAATGAAACGTATCATCCTTCCTTCCCACTATACTTACAAAACTTTGGGAGCATATAATCAAACGGATACGGCTTCATGGCCAACTCACATGGGTAAGGGGGTGAAAGTCCACTATCGTCTCGCTCGGGGAGGCTTTGATGCGCCCCATCTCCAACATCTTCTATGGTGTATCCTTGGTAATAAAAGGGCCAATCTCGGTGCCATCGACCAGGAAATCACGTGCTGGCGTGGGACGTGCGAAGGATATTAGGAAGGCTGTTGGTGGAATGATAACATTTGTGGGGTATCTCAAGTGAGCCACATTCTGGTCACTGTTTGGTGTTCTTGACCCGGTTGAGCTCCCAGGATTTATAGGTGGAATCTATCTATCGACATCAGTCTGGTTCACTGTGTGAGGGGGCAGCATGAACAACGGGCGGCGACGGAAGATGATTCTTATCAACGGCAAACAGAGAGGTCAGCATACCCAACAAGTTACGGATCTCAACGTTATAGGCTGGAAGCTCTATGTGGCGTTAGTCTGCTCAATCATCATCATTGTAGCAGTAGCAACATCGAGGAGGTTGATTCTCTCTCTAGAATTAGCATCTTCCATGTCATGGTTCTCAATAATTAGGTTAACATCCTCTGATTCCAAATGAGAAGAAGTTCTTGTGATTCGACTACGTCCAGCCATACTCGAAGAAAGAAGAAGATGGTAGACAGATCACTCCCCAGTGGAATCACCAAAATGTTTTAGGGTTTAGAGTGATGTGTGTATGAGTGATCTAGTTTGTGCTAAGTATGCTTGGAAACGTGGGAGTTGACGGTCGGAGGGTGAAGGACAAGCAACTTTAGGTCGTCGTCATAAGGTGACAAATGCCTTTAAGACTCTAAGGTATGTGAGAAACTCAAGGAGAGAATATTCTCAGTGTTTGATCTCGGGATTGATAAGAAGCCATGTCCCCACAATGGTACTAAGAACCCCTTTTATAGATGGGTCGAGTGGGGACCACATGCATGTCCTTTACAACTGCATACTAATCACATGACCACGCCTGAGACATGGTCACACGCTAAAAATGTGACGCCGAGCCACATCCTCAAAATGACGTAGGATTCGATGCACGTGATTAGCTTTCATATTCATAACTAGTCATGTCTTTGTGGCATCGAGTAGCCGGATAACAAACTTGCAGGTATTAGGCTCATAGTGTACTGAGGACACCGCAGGACACCACATGTAGCCGGGCCTCCCCGAGATGGATGCACGGTGACTATGGGCATCGGGACACAAGCCACCCACCGTGGGGCACCTTCCTCAGCTGCGGGTCAGCTCACTTCCCGTTGTTGGGAACTTCCCCCATGGTGGGTCAAGCGCCTTCTACCCACCGTGGGCACCCCCCACGGTGGGTCAATCTCTTCTACCCACCGTCGGCACTCCCCACGACGGGTCAAGCCCCTCTACCCATCGTGGGCACCTCCCATGGCGGGTCAAGCTGCCTCTATGTGTCACTGGGTTGATCGCCCTGGTGTCGAGTGCATTGCTCAACTTGCCGTCGGGCATTACCGATGGTAGACGGACATACGTGTCCCTAACCGACGGGTGGCATATTGCGTCTCATTTTACCCTTCTCTATCAGAAGGGGGCGCATCCAAGGTGCCCAAAGAGGCCACACCCTTCGAGTAGTTCTTACTCTATTGGTGCAACGTAACCTTATCCTAATCCTAGCAGACCACAACCCCCAGATTATTCCCAGGCAAGGAAGGGCCCTCGAACTTTTGTCACTAAGTCTAACGACATACACAACACTTTTAATACATAATTTCATATAATGAGAATCACCAGTTTTATAAGTTTAGGGGTGTCCCTTACAAGTACGTTTAGTCATATATACTGTGAAGTTTATCGTTACGCCATATAGGCACCACGTGGGTGTATTTAAGCGCCACGTGTTCAATCTTGACACATCACTCTCAATGATGCGGATCCATATTTACAGCTTCCAACATATTTCCTTTTAAGCATAAACCTTTAATTAGTATACCATAACGATGCACATCAGGAATCAAAGTCCATTAGAATTGTGTATTTTACTTTAGAAGGACACATATCTCTCTTCCATTTCTCTCACTAATTCAGAAACTACATTTGAATTTTCAATTCTGGAAAATCCTTAAATAAAAACATTGTAAGTTATCAAAGTTGGAGATTGGCCGTTTAGCTTTAAATTACCATTGAAATAACTCATAGCCTTGCCCAAATTTCCAACATTACATAACCCATCAATGAGAATGTTGAATTTAACTATGTTTGGACTTAGACCAGCACTTTTCATCCGATGAAGCAATTTTTCCGACATAACCCACCGATTAGTGTGTTGTATCAATATTACAAGCTAACACTCTCTCAGGAATTTTGTCGAACAGTTTCTGGCTTGACTTATCTTCCCATCGTCATAATAATCACTCATTTTCATTGATAAAAGAATAGTAAATATATACATTGCGGGAAATAGATTTTGTAGATATAAAGGTGTCATGTGGGTGAGGTGCAAGAGTGGTCTAGTCCTAGCTCGTGACCGGAACAACGCCTGAGAATGTTGGGGAGGACGCTAGGAGGTGAAGGGGGAGCACCCTAGACACTCAAGCCTAGTGACAAATGCTTGATCTCTCTCTAGAAGTGGAGTTTCTCACTCTAAAAATGAGAGCTTCTCTCTCTAAAGTGGGAGTTTCTCTCTCTAAATTTCCAATTCCCTTCAAATGAAGGAGGAGTCCTCCTTTTATAGGTGAACAAAAGGAGGGGAGACCATTGCAACTAATCCCTTAATTAGTTACAAGATGACTGATCATGCTTAGGTGAGTAAGAGCAGGATTATGCATGAGCCAATTGAGTGGCGCCACATGGGTCTTTGTGTAATGATCATGATCTAGGAAGAACACGCCTAGCCGGTGAGACGCGATGACGGTGTTCACCCAATGCCTCTTCTACAGAGGTTCTCTCAAACCAAACCCCACCCCAAGGTGGGAGGGTAGCACACTCTCAATGTCTAGAGTGGTCGTACCGATGAGGTATGTCTCCCATCCAGTATAACGTTACCTCACCTCTAATCCTACCAGTCCACAGCCTCTCGAGCGTTCCCAAGTAACCATACGTCCACCCAAGTCTTTGTCACTTGACTTGGTGGTTTGTGATGTGATGACTCGTTGTGATAGTGTAGCGGTGTGTCTACAAGTTGCATTACGAAGGGTGATCAATGTAACTCCATGGTACACCCATGGGGGTGACATCAATGGTACTACCATGGGGGTGACATCAATGATACTACCATGGGGTGACATCAATGGTGCTACCGTAGAGGTGACACCCCATGGTGCTGCCATGGGGAGGACCCCCATGGGTACCTCAGTGGCGGCACCTCAAGGGGTGCACCTCAGCGGTGACACTCCATGGTACGTCATTGGTGGAGACTCCTGATATGTCGTAAGATTTGGCTTTGCGGGTAGTCAATGTTGAGGTTGTCAACCCTCATGTACATATTTGAGCTCTAGATTCTCATATAATTTAAATCCATCTTTCTGCAGACCTGAATTGAAAAACCTGTTGATGAAACAGTGTAAGTGAATTGGTAAACAACCAAGTGAATCTCATTGATCTAGCAAAACAATACCTTAGCCCGCTGAATGTCACCATTTTTGTAGGATAAATTGTGATGGATAGACAAACAAGAAAAATGACTTTTAGACTCCGATGCAGTTTTCAACAATTGACACATTTTTACAACAAAAACTAAATTGCCAATTGCTAAACCACAGTCTCGCACAATTTTCTATTAGATAATGGTCTAGGACTCTGACGTTAAGATTAACATTTGTTAGACTAAAATTTAGCAAAATATTTTAGAGAGACCATATCTGTACGCATCAAGTTCAACAGAAAACTTTAAATAAAAAGGTAAAATCTTTTCATTGTAAAATAATGAATTTCACTAAAAACATATTACAGGTCTATTCACGAGAACTCTCTTTTTACTGTTAGTTCTGAAGAGACCAGATCCATTAAAAAAATAAAAAAATAAAAAAAATAATATTTTAATACAAAAGTTGTTAGGTCAGATTGTGTAATTTGGAGAAATGGCAGAAAACAAAATCCTCAATTAATGTAGTGTAACACATGGGTAATTTGGAGGAAATATACTTTTTGATAAAGTGTTTTGAAAAAATATACTCATTGTTTAAAACAAAGAATTTTACATTGGTGACTCACAATTTCTTACTAGCTTAAACATAAAAATACTTTGTTATCCATGTCTACCTTATCACCCATGCTATCTCATATCCAGAGTCATATCAAATATTTATTCAAGTAGTTTTGTTATGATTATTTGAACTCTTCAAGAAATTGTTTACATATTTTTAATAATCAAACCAAAGTTAAAGAAAATAACTTAATGTTTCGAGTAATATTTTGTGATTACTTGACATTTTCAAGTAACTATTTACATTTTTCAGTAACCAACCCTGTCAGAAATGAAAGCTTGAAAGGTCCATGTATTTTTTATGACTACTTACAAGTAAAGAATTAAATTTTAAAATAGTTAAATCTGTCACAAATGGTAGGTCAAGAATGTAGATTTCCTAATTCCTATTTTAAAAAAATTAGGTATAATTATTTAAAGGCCTATTTGGAAAAGAATACCCTTTCCAAGTTTAGTAAGAAAATTGTACCCCTTTTCCAAATATCATAATATTATACCCATGACCCACCAAATCAAATCAAGTACTTGCAATCTTTTTCTTCCCACATCATCTCTCTTCCCTTTCCAATGCACATATCAAATCAACCGAGGTTGACAAACACCAACTTCATCATTTTTAGCTTGCATTTCCCTTTTCTTCAACGAAAGTCCTTCTTCTTCTTCTTCTTCTTCTTCTTCTTCTTCTTCTTCTTCTTCTTCTTCTTCGAGACCTAGTGACCCATTCTTCTTATTCTTCAGCGAGACCCGACCCATTCTTCTTCTTCTTTTTCAATGAAACTTGCCCGAGACCCATTCTTTTTCTTCAACGAAGCTTGCCTGAGACCCATTCTTCTTCTTTAGCGAGACTCGGGCAAGCTTCATTGAAGAAAAAGAATGGTAGTAAAAAAATAACTACATGAAGTAAAAAATAACTACTTGAAGAGTTCAAGTAGTCATAAAAAAATACTTTTAACCCTACAAGTAGTCACCTGGTCTCTAGTTTACTTACTGGTAGAATAAAAATAACTACTTGAAGGGTACAAGTAATCATAAATAACTACTTGAACCTTTCAAGTAGTCACCTGTTTCCCCGTGTAGGAAGTGTGTTTGGGTGGACCTGTTTCAAACTGTGGCAGTTTCACTTTTTGTCTAACGACTAGAGTGCAAACTAGATTTCACTTATTCCTTGACATCGAGCGAGGCCTGCTCTGGATGGAGTTACTTTTTATGTCTAGCGAGCTAGAGTTCCGACCAAACCACCTTTTTACCTTGACGTCTAACCATACATTCCTACTTTGGCTAGAGTCATTTTCTTGTCTAACGAGCTAGAGTGCAAGATAGACTTCATTTTTTTTCCTATAACATCAAGTCAGGCATTCCTGCTCTAGTTAGAGTCATTTTCCTGTCTAGTGAACTAAAGTACAAGCCAGACTTCACGTTTTTTCTTTGACTTTATTTTGTGTGAGAATCAACCTTTCATTCGATAATTGCTGCTTGGTTACATGATTTACTTTTTTCTCCTTTTTGTCATGTTCTGGTCGTCGACCCATCTTGGGAGGCATCTTTTGTTACTTGAGAGGTGAAGTGAATGGTCTAAATGGTCCTATCATTGTCGTCAACTCCTTCTTTTGAGGGTCATCGAGTAACATTCCCTTGATGTCTTCTGGTACCCCTTTACTAGACTCAAACCTGAGGGGGTGGGGAACTTCATGATCCCGTGGTAGGTGAAAGTCATATCACGCCCTCTGGGATGATCTCCTACCCATCGAAATCTACCAAAGGTGTAGGGCATGGATAGAGCTGCTTTGGGATCCAACCTCTCATCGTATATCAGCGTCCCCCAAACCTTGATGTTGGCAATTAGGGGAGATGATCTGCGCATTAGTGTGTGGCTGGTGGATCTAGTGTGCTTCTTCCTCCATGAATTCGAACACCTCTTCTAGTTTTATTTATGGTGGTCGGGGGGGACACGGAAGACCACTGGGTGCTCTACTTTTAGAGCCACCGCCTTCCTTTTTCAATTGGAGTCTGACGTGTTGGGTCCTCCAAATATCATTTGTATTTCTCGTATAGGGATTTGTAGTCGGTTTATTTTCTGCCCGCGCTACCTGCACTTGATCCTCATTTCCTACTTATCCTCTTGGTTCCTTCAATTCGCCACGGAATCCTTAAGGTATCCTTTCTAGATTAAGGCCTCGATCTAAGCTCGGAGGTTGAAACACCCCTCTGTGTTGTGCCTTGAATCTTGATGGTACCTACAATACTTTATAATATCCTCCTTCTCATCGGGCGTCCATATCATATGGGGATACCTCAACAGGCTCATATCCTTGATGACTTTGTAGATCTCTTCCTTATTGGTCATGAGGGGCGTGTATGTGGTGAATTGTCTGGTCAGGTAATGGGGTTTTCCCTCGCGTCGCTTCGAGAGGGGTGGGTGGAGCCCCAATGTGGGAGGTGTCGAGTCTGAAGGTCTAGGATATCGGCCCCTCTTGTCTTCTCGTGGTTCTTTTCGATTTCCAGGATTCTGACTACCCGGCCTCTCCAATACCCTCTCAACTTAGATGTCCTCCCTCACGCTTATGTATTTTTATATTCTAGCTTGAAGCTCAGAGAGAAAGAGAGACAGGGTCGTACTTGTCCATTGACCATCTCATTCGCGAGTGAGTAATCCTGCTTCTCAATGTGACCACCAGGGTATCTTCATTGGATTTGTCAACCCGTAGGGACTCTAGGTTGAAGCGATTCATATAGTCTGTCAATGATTCCACGGGTCACTGCTTTATTGTCATCAAGTGGGAGGCTTGTCTCCTTCGTTCTCTTCCTCCCATGAACCGTCCAGCAAACAACCTCAAGAGCTCGGTGAATGAGTGAATGGAATTTGGTTTCAGCTATCATATCCATTTATGGGCAGGTCCGTTGGGTGTCAGACAGAACAATTTTCACATCAAGGGCTCCGGGACGTTGTGCAGGTCCATCCAGGCCTTAAAATTCTCTAAGTGCTCGAAAGGGTCTTTGGTCCCGTCGTAATGGGTGATTGAGGGCATCTTAAACTTCAGCGGGAGTTCAGCCTGTTGGATCTCTATAGATTAAGGGGACACGGTCTTTCCAAAAGCATTTCAATGGAGGTTTGACGATTTGCCTTCGCTCCTTCCTCAATTCCTCTATCTTCATTTGAAGCTTTTGTATCTCTGTCCATTACCCAACGCTTATTGCAGTGTTATTTGTTAGCTTCGTTGTTCTAATGGTCTTCGTGGAGAGATCATCTCTACCCCTGGTTCACTCTGTTGGTAGGTCTTCTATGGACGGCAGTGGGGTTCATGTGTTAAGAGGCCACCACAATTTGAGTGAGGGCCACCATATCATTTCACATTCTCCTAACCACTTTGGAGAGTGAGTCCACTGTATCATTATTTTTTCGCTGCATGATTTCCCCAACGGGAGGCATTTCGTCTCTTGGCGAGAGGGAGGGTGGATCCCGTCTCTCATCATGAACCTCATCAGATTGGTATTACGAAATTCTTCTCATCAGATTGCTCAACAGTACAAGTGTTCATCATTCACGGCTGGAGGCCTGCACAACATAAACAAAAAATCCATAGAATAAGGGGGACTGAGGGTGGTATCCTCGCCTAAAGGCCTCCAATGCTTTTAATATTCTGGAGGAATTTTGACGGGGGTTCTTTAGGTGGAGAATTGCTTACCTCTTCTTAAGTAGGACGGGATGCTTATGCCTGAAGCCAAAGGGGAGGAGGTGTGTAGGAGAAGCTTGAGTGATGTGATATCTGATTCTTATTGGACGGGTATGAGGTAACATTTAATGCCCTTGTCTCTCAGGCTGACGTAAAGGCATGCTTATTAAATGCTGATGTTTCCTCGAGTCAAGTCGAGTGTGGGTGAAGTGACCGATGAGGGCTGATCTGATGCGCCATCATGACGATAGGACCCAGTGGACATTCAAGCTGAATATGAGGACACCATGTGGAAGCTTACTTACGGTGAGCAATGATGATGATGACGTAAAGGGTCAGCCGAACTCCTCTCGCCGGCCTCATTCCTGCTACCCTTCATCTGCTCTGGTCGGTGTGACCCGAGCTGTCTGCGAACTGACCAGGATAGGTTGACTTTCTTTCTAGGTCGTTAGGCCCTACTACCTCTGCCAGAAGGTAATGACATAAAAAAGGTGCTATAAAATGCTATAAAACTCACTATAAACACTATACTAATAGAGAAAATGTTGTAGAAAAGGTAATAACATCAAAAAATTATGATCAAATTGTATAAAACTCTTTTATAGCATTTTTCAAATGATATCATGAGTATACCCTGCACTATGGTACATTTATAATAGCGTTTATAAGATGTTATAGAAAGTGTATCATTACGAGTCATAAATGCTATGGTACATTATAATAGCATTTTTAAAACGCTATAAAAAAACGCTATGGTAAGGTCAAACTTTTAATGACGTTGGCAGACATCATGTTTAGAGACACGCTATAAAAATGCTATGATAGCATTTTTTGGCCGCTATCGTAGTATTTTTTGTTGTAGTGCGAGGTCCCTAAAGGAAGGAGACCTCGACGTCAGGCCAAGGTCCCAAAAGGAAGGTGACCTCAACTTCAGGCCGAGGTCCGAAAAGGAAGGAGACCTCTGCGTCAGGCTGAGGTCCATAAAGGAAGGAGACCTCGGCGTCAGGCCGAGGTCCCAAAAGAAAGGAGATCTCAACGTCAGGCCGAGTTCCCTAAAGGAAGGATACATCGACGTCAAGCCAAAGTCACTAAGGGAAAAAGACCTTAGCATTAAAACCGAGGTCCCTCCCACCAAAATAAAATTTGGCTTTAGCCCAAGTGTCTATGATAGATCTAAGATATGTCACTAACGTAAAGTTGAATGATCTTAGTAAGAAGTGACTAAACAACTAGTCAGGAGTTAGAATGACCCATTAGCAAAGTTTCGTAATAGTAAGGTCTCAAAATAATCAGGATCTCTTGCATATCACTAGTAACGCCTAACTCCCAGAAGAAGAGAAGGAGAAAGTATGAAACCAAGTTAACCTTATCGTGGAAAACATGGATTGGCCAGAGTGCAAATACTACCAATGAGACAGCCCGTCGTTAGTCGCATTAATACTATCTTAACCAATAAGAAGCCAATACGAATAGCATATTATCAAATATCTGAAGTCAAGTACAAATTAGTCTGACTCCGGCAGAATGTTTAAAGCAAAGGGACCAATGGTTGAGCTCCAGGCCAATACGCATTAGTACAATAATGAGTTGGACTGACCGATGACATTAGCCCTCATCAGCTTGTACCCTTCATGAGCCAATAAGCGGAGGTGATA
Source organism: Datisca glomerata (assembly GCA_003255025.1). Classification (NCBI taxonomy): domain Eukaryota; kingdom Viridiplantae; phylum Streptophyta; class Magnoliopsida; order Cucurbitales; family Datiscaceae; genus Datisca; species Datisca glomerata. The sequence goes on from QANY01003195.1 coordinate 758,745, forward strand.
GACTATGAGAACTCCAAGGTCATGCCTCATTGGAGGAGCAAAGAGAGAAGAGATGCTATTGGAGGATTAGAGATGTCGTTCAATACTTATAAAGCTCTAATCAAACTAGCCCACATTATAAATAGGGGAAGCATGGTGAAGGTACGCAATCATCCTCTTACTACTCTTCTGACTTGTTTATTTACTTATGTTCTAAATTAATCTTCAAAGGGGCAGCAATGGGACCGCCCCCTTACTTGGTTACCTACTTGCCTTCCCCCTTTTGCAGGTCATGAAGGACAATATCCAAAGATGAAGATTCCCCTCTCTTTTTCCTAAAAGGTTTCACTAATTTCTTTTTCTAGTCTTATAATCACCTAATCATTTATTCATCCAAAATCTCCTAAAGCCACTACCAAACCCATAACCATTTAGGGGCTGGTCCCCGTAAGTTTCAGGACACACGTGTGATTTGTCATCCTCATGTAATGAATATATATATATATATATATATATATATATAGTTACAATTTTACTAGCAAATAATTATTGAATGGAAATTAAAATTTTATTATATGAACTAAATAAGAAATTAAATGATTTTTTTCGAAAACTTGATCGACGTCTCGAAGGTCAATATACCTTAGATGCATCATATAAGGTAGCTGCCCTCGCGTTACGATGCCTATCCAATGACGTAAAGTTCAGACCGACTATGGAAGAGGTTGTGACAACACTCAAAAAATGATAGAGAGAGAGAGAGAGAGAGAGAATTCTCAAGAACAAGTATATAATTGTTTGAGTTTGTATTGAATGAATTGATTTACAATTGACCTCTATTTACAGGCTTTCGATCAGTTACAAAATTTAGCAGAATCCCTTAAAACCCAAGGAATAAATAAAATATTTTTCCTAGATTAAGCTTATCACATCAGGCTTGATTTATCAAATCTAGAAACTGATCTAGCCTAGTTTATCTTTATCAACAACTGATCAAATCTGAACCGCCAGATATGACACAAAGGGATCAACAGTTCATGTGGGTTTTTCTCGCTTAGCCATGGTGGCAATCCATTCGTACTGCTTCTAATTGGTCATGCTTGCTTATGTGGCTTCTCAGACGATTTTTACCTGTTCATTTTCCCCTATTGCATTTAACATCAAATAGTGAAATTAATTTACAATATAAAAATTTTCTACCATCATTGCATATCATTACTCCCCGCCTTTTTGCGCATAATTTAGGGCTGTCTTTTCCGTATTCTTTAGGCGCTTCATCTCCCCATTCTCGGGACCATGCCACATACTGTATAATCTTTGATTTTGTCAGACCTTCCAGTTCCTATTTAGATAATAATCTATATGTATCATTCTAGAGCAACCTTTCGTCTTCCTGTTTAGAGAATGTTTTACATGCGCCATTCCAGAGCAACCTTTCATCTTCCCGTTTAGAAAATTTTTTACAAGTGCGCCAGGTGTCATCTCTTTACTTGTCAACAGTCGTGTCTTTTCATCTCTTGTCTCACCGTTCACATCTCCCAAGTTGTCAGTCTGAGCAGTCACATTTCCATTAATTTTAGTCCTTGATTGCCCAATTCTAACAAACTGCTTTACATTGTCGTTTGAAATCGGATGCCTATATAAGACTTCCTTCCCCATTTCCTTCCTTCACTTTTCAGTTCTCTATCTCGTAAGTTCTCTTCCTCCTTCATTCTTCTTCTTTTTATTTTCTTTGATTATGAAGAAGTGAAATATTCATGTGCCCCTAATAAGGAATCCAGAAGAGCTTAGACTGTTCATGGTCCGTTATAGAGAGTATTTCCCTCAGGATGTTATATGCTTGTTAGGAGAGAGTGAGTCTATAGGCATCCCATGTACTCCTCCTTACTAAATCACTCTTAGCCCCATTACTATAGCTTTAGGTCTTAAGCTTCCATTTTCTCCTTTCCTTTCCCGATTCTTTCACACAATAGGTTTAGCTCCTTCTCAATTCACTCCTAGCTCTTATAGGACCCTCCTTGGTGTAGATGCTTTGATTATGAAGCACGATTTTGATTTAGGGCTAGATGAACTCTTCCATTGCTACATAGTTAAATTTTGAGTTGATATTTATTATCTTGCTCTAAGTTCGTCTGAAAAGAGAGGGAGTTTAATAACCAAGATTCCAAGAGGAGACAAGGGTTGGGAGAGGGACACGCTTTTGATTGGTGTGAACTGGGCCGGTGATGGCCGCTAGACATTTCCCAAGAAATGAGCAATTTTCAGTAAATCGGTGGAACTTCGATTCTTACCTTTATTTTCATTTATTCGCTTTCTTTATTTTCTGTCTGATGTGTATTTCATTTTACCTCCTTCTTCTGCAGCAAAAAAATCCAAAGCCCTATATGTCCAAAGAGTCCAAGGCCAAGCTTGCTGCTGCCTTTCATCTCCGAGCACAAGAAAGAGATTGGAAAGTATTCATTGACATCAACCCTTGTTCTGTTTTGGCTCCCGCTTCTACTTCGGGTCAGTCTTCATCTTCAACTCCTACTATTATTCCATTTCCAGCATGTTCTTCATCAATTCTGACCCCCTCTTTCCGTTCAGATTCGAACCACTTTAGCTCATGTTCTTCAGATCTTCATGAATGATTTGATCGAGCTGCAGCTAGTATGAGAATGGGTAAAAGATTGTGAAGAAAATTTGTGGGTCTCGTTGAGAAAAGGACTTTAGTAACACCTCATGCTCTTCTTGTTTAGAGCTTACGCCTACCACTCTCGTCGCTACTAATTTTGTTTCCACTGCCCCCGTTGCGCAGATCGAAGCTCCTTCGAGCTCTGACCTATCTCCTCTTCCGACTCTCACTTCAACCCTTGTTGCACTTATTGCTACTACAGGGATTCCTACTACGCGAAACACCTCGAGGTCTAGAGATATTACTATTCCCCCCAACCACTTCGTGGAAGTTAAGGCATTTTTTAATGCTACAGTCTACTTTTTGAATGATCCAGCTTCTCACATCATCCTTCATGGCATTCAGTCCTCGTTCTGGTAATGACATCTTATGGAGGCTTCTGATCGGTGATCTTATAAGCAGACTAAGCCATGACTTGATGTAGGTAAGTTTTTCTTTTTCTCCTCTTCTTCCTAGAAGTTATATTATTTTCTTACTTAGCTTATTGTTCTATCTTTTCTAGGCTACTATTCACCACAATGCTCTCCAAGACTTTCATACTCAGCATGATCAAGCCTTGATTCAACTCCGAAGAGAGTTTTCGTTGGTTAACTCCATAAATGATCGCCTCTAAGCCGAGAAGGAATAGCTCGTGCCCAGCGAGATTGAGCTTTTAAGGTTGCGGCTATCGAGGAGCAGAAGTTATTGGAAGCCCTTAAAGCCGTAAAGAAGGCCTTGGCTGAATCTGAGGTGGCTAGACTGATGCTGAAAAGGCCAGAAATAAAGCCATTGAGCGAGAAACGGCTTCTGATGTAGAGTACGAGGCTCTATTTGAGCAAGGGGAGCTTATGGTCTATAGTGCGGGCTACATGGATGCATTGGAAAATCGTCCTCCCAAACAGCCTCTTGCTCCAGAATTTGAAGGCTCTACGATTGCTTTAACAGAAGATGCACATGCTAAAGTCTCAACGTCTATTGTCGTTTCTGTTCCTGCTTTATATGAGAGTAACCCTGATAGGGATCCTGAAGTTTCTGTAGTTTAGGTTTTTTTCTTTTTACTTTCCTTGTTATATCCTCTCTTTTACTTCTCCCCTTCATTGTAATTTTTTCTCATAATAAATGAAAAAGATGTTTGTTTAGCAACCTTACTTGATTCCTTCTTAAGTAGATTTTCCTCCTCTATATTTTCAAACTTTTTCCCTTTTTTCATCATTTCCCTTTATTTTTCTAAGCGTTGAATACTTTTCAATCTTCTTTCATTCTTTCTAGACTTCTTTCCTTTTCAGACTTCTTCATCCTTTTCAGACATCTTTCCTTTTTGAACTTCTTTCTTTTTAGAATTTTCTTCCCTTTTAGACTTCCTTCATTTTCAGACTTCCTTCTTTTCATAGTTCTTTCTCTCCAGACTTTTTCCCTTTTTTTATTTCCTTTAGAGGGTATTGCTGCGAACACCATTTCTCATGGACTTAAGCTCTCATTGAGCTCAAGGGCCTGTTTCCTTTAGAAAGTAAAAGTTTTCATGAACATAAGATCTTGGTGAGCTCAGAGGCTCGTTTCCATTTCCTTTAGAAAGTAAAAGTCTTTATGGACATAAACTCTTGGTGAACTCAGGGGCCTATTTTCATTTCCTTCAGAAATAAAAAACTTTCATGGACATAAACTCTTGGTGAGCTAAGAGGCCCGTTTTTATTTTTGAAAAAGAAATAATTAACACCATAGTTTTACATGAAAAACCCTTAACGGGAAAAATCACAGGTATAAATGTTTTCACTATTTAAAAATAATTACACATAATATTTACATAAATGTAATGCATTCCAAGGTTTGGGCAAGTCTCTTGCCTCATTCATCATTAGGTAATAAGATCTGTTTCCTCCAGCTGCTTTGACTAAGAAGGATCCTTCCTAATTTGGCCCCAACTTTCCTTCATTTAATTGAAAAAATCCTTTTCAACACAAGATCTCCGCTTTGGAACTGTCATCCTCTTTTTTTTTTTGGAAATACCTCCTCCTTTTTTATTGTAATTGGTTATCCTTACTAGAGCGACTTCTTTTTTCTCGTCTAGAAAGTTCAAATTTTCAATCATCCATTCGGCATTTCTGACTTCATTCATTTCTAATCTCACAGTGGGACATCCTATTTCTACTGGTATGATAGATTCCCCCCCAAATGTTAAAGCAAATGACATTTCTCCTGTCAGTTCTCGCAGTGTTATGCGGCATGTGATGAGTGTGTTTCACACTCATATTTTAGATAATCTTAACTTTAATTTTATTGGTTCTTTGAGTTTGATCTTTCGATTTATGTTTTTTTTGTTTTTATCTTGTAGGTTAGATATTCAAACACATTTGGGTTGATTTTGAAAGATTTGGAAGGAAAAACATCTGGCGCGATTTTAGTTTTTTTTTTGTGATTTTTTCACTCCAATCCATTCTGCGACGAACCCTAGTGTATAAATATAATATCTTAGGATTCTTGGAAAAAACCTTGGGACGTGGGATGCAGAGGAGAAAACGTTTTGGAAAGGAAATGAAGACAGATCCAATCGGGAGACGGATCTCAACTTCAAATCATCCTCAAATCTAGTTTTTTCTTCTCTTTTCCTCTATGTTCATGAATATTATTAGGATATTTTCCTATTCTAGCATGTTCTAAATTTTTTATCTAGGCATACGACGTAGCCAAACTATGATTATTCATAAATTTTGAGTTTCAATTCAACTATTGCATGATTTTAGATTTAATTCTGAGACTGAGAAATGATGATCATTGTTTATACACCATTAGAATTTCATGAGTTAGGGATAATCACGGATCTAGTGTAGTAATTATAATTCCATGTGATTAATGAGTTTCAATTTATTAAATGACAAAAATGTGGGGTTAGTATTTTTGATTCATGGTTATCGACTTTTGAGAAAAATTGATAATTACTTTAGAGAAATTCGTTGTCAATAATTTGACAAACATTGATTGATTGAGTTTTAAAATTTTGAGCATGTTTGGTTTGGTAAAATCGAAATCCTTAGATATTTTATTTATTCAAATTTGAATTATTTATCTTTATCAAATCTTTATAGTTTTAGTTTAATTAGAATTTTAGTTTAATTTAAACTCTCAATTTTCATCATTCTCAATTAGAATTAAGGTTTAGTTAATTTCAATATTTAATATTAATCAATCTTGTGAATGATACTCTATTTTTCTAAAAATTTATTACTTGACGACGATAGTGTACACTTGGACTATGAAAAAATCGTAATAGTATGCCCAAAGAACTGATGGTAACTCTTTAACCCAATTCCCTTTGACAACTTTTAGTCATGTTTTTCAGATTCTCCAATATCATTCTGTTTGATTATTCTGCTTGCCAGTTGCCTTGTGGCTAGTACGGAGTTCACAGTCTATTCTTTATTCGGAGATCTTCACTAAAGCTTTTCACCTGGCTTCCAGTAAACTGAAGCCCATTATCCGAGACAAGTACTTTTGGAATCTCGTACCTGTACACAATATTTTTCCATAAGAACTACCTTGACTCCTCTTCATGCACCCTTGCTAGTGCTTCCACTTCGTAAAATAGTCAGTCACCACTAGTAAGAATCGTTTTTTAGCAGAAGCCACTAGCAGCGGCCCAATTACATCAATTCCCCACTACATGAACATCCATAGGCTCCGCAGTGTCTGTAATGCCTCGGGAGCCATCTTTGTAACGGAAGAGTATCGTTAGCACTTGTCACACTTCTTCACAAAGGATTTCACTTCCTCTTTAATTTTGGCTAGTAGTACCTTTTCATTCAATAACTTGTTGGCTAAAGACCTCCCGTCGGAATGATTTTCACAGATTCTTTTCTGTACTTCGGTCATTGCGTATTGGGCTTCTGTTGGGGAAATTCATTTTAGGTATGGGCCCGAGAATGATCCTCTATACAACTCCCATCAATCATGGTGTACCTAGCACTCCGTTGTTGGAGCTTCCATTCTATCAGCTGGGAGTTCCTGATAGAGTATGTTCTGCACTATATTCATCCTCCAATCATTCACATCATTTTCTGTTGTGACTTTCTCTTGAACAGACGTATTTGCACTTGGTTGACTCAAATACTCTATAATTACTGTTCTTCTGAATGAAATTTGGGCTGGCGACCCCAAGCTCACTAATACATCTACCCTTGAATTTTTTGCTCTAGGTACTTGTGTAATCTCATGGTCTTTGAATTGTTGCAGCATTTCCTTGGCACTCTGTAAGTATTCTGCCATCCGGCTGTCCTTTACGTTGGATTTTCCTGTGATTTGGTTAGCAACTAACATTGAAACGCAAATTTTTTTTACTCTTGTTACCTTGAATTCAGTCATGAGGCGCAGTCCAGCTAACACTACTTCATACTCTGCTTCATTGTTGGACGTCTAGAAATTGAATGACAAAGCCCGTTCAAAAGTTTCTCTGTGAGGAGTCTGAATTATCTCTCCCGTTCCAGCCCCGCGATGATTTGATGCCCCGTCTACGAATAAAGTCCATGCGTCTTCTCCTTTTTCCACCATCAGTGCAATGAAGTCCGCAAGGACTTGAGCTTTTATGACAGTGCGGGGAGCATACCAGATTTCATATCCCTAAGCTCTATTGCCTACTTCGCAAGTCTTCCAGTTATCTCAGGTGAGTGTACTAAACTTCTTATTGGAACTCCGTCACCAGATTTATGGTGTGTCCCTGAAAATAATGTCTGAACTTCCTTGCAGTAGCCACCAGGTGAGCACCAACCTCTCCATTTTCTCGTATCTAGCTTCCGTAGTTGCAAAGCTTTTGCTCATAAAGTAGACAGGTTTGTTACACCCTCCTTTCATTCTGACGAGTGCTGCGCTTACTACGGTTTCTAACACTGCGAGGTAAAGGGATATCTCTTCTCCTAGTAAAGGCTTCGATAGTAGCGGTGGTGAAGTCAACTACTCTTTGATTTTCTGTAAAGCATCTTCACACTCCTCATCCCACTAGTGTCTAGAATTCTTGCTTAGCTTGGTGAAGAACGGTCTGCACTTGTCTGTTGACCTGGACAAGAATCTATTTAAAGCCGTTAACTTTCCTGTCAAGCTATAGATTTCCTTTTTTGTCTGTGGTGATTTCATGTCCATGATTGCTTTTATATGATCTGGATTGATTTTAATTTCCCTACTATTCTCCATATGCCCCAGAAATTTTCCCACTGCCACTCCAAAAATATATTTTTCCGGATTCAACTTCATATTGATTTCTCTCATGGTAGAGAAAGCTTCTTCCAAGTTGTGAATATGATCTTCCATTCTTTCTTCCTTGACAAGCATATCGTCTACATATAATTCCATCATTTTTTTATCTGCTTTTCAAAGATTTTATTAACCAATTTTTGGTACGTTGCCCCTACATTTTTAAACCGAAATGCATTACAATGTAGCAATATATTCTAAAATTAGTGATAAAAGAAGTTTTTTCTTGATTTGATTGAAACATTTTCACCTGATTATATCCGGAATTAGCATCCTAGAAGCTCATGAGCTCGTGATCAGATGTGGCATTCACCATTTGATCAATTCTTAGCAACAGGTAATCATCATTTAGGCAGACTTTATTTAGATCAGTAAAATCCATTAGATTCTCCATTTTCCATTCTTTTTCTTTACCATCACAACATTTGTCAACCACTCTGGGTAACTGGCTTAACTGATGAACCCTGCTTTGAGTAACTTTTCCACTTCTTCTTTTATTGCCATTTTTCTCTCGGAAGCGAAGTAGCGGTACTTTTGTTTTACAAGCTTAACGAAAGGACCAACATCCAGTTTATGAAAAATTATCGACTCGTCAATACCTAGAATTTCTATAGCAGTGGTGGTGAAAATATCCACGCTCTTTCTAAGGAACTCGATAAGCTCTTCCTTTTCAACTTCAGACATTCCCGCTCCCACTATGGTTATTTTTCCTTTTCCTAGGTCTACAGGTTTGGTCTTGCTTCTGGATTCATACCTTGGGTTGTTCTCGTTTGGTTCATCCACATCTAATTGCTATTATTCAGCCTTTTCTTCCCCGCTTTCAAGAACAGGGAGATCCTTCTTCTTTATAGAATCAAGTGCTGACACTGTGCAGCATTTGGCCGATGCTTGATCACCTATAATGGTCCGTAATCCATCTCACGATGGATACTTCAAAGTCTGGTAGTAGGTTGACGGAATAACTCTCATCTTGTTAATCCACGTTCTTTCCAGGATTGTATTGTAAGGCCATCATGCATCAATGACCACAAAATCAGTGATGTTGTTGAACGGGTCAGCCTACACCAAGAGTGACAAAATACTTTCAGAATACATTATTGTCCCATTGGACCCTATGAGCAGTTGTCTTAGGCCGTGCAACTTCTGGGCGTTTATCGTTATCTTCCCAAGTATTGAATGGTGGAGTATGTTCTCAGCACTTCCACCATCAATCAGTACCCTCTGCAGTAAACAGTTTCCAACATGAATAGTGATCATAAGAGTGTCATTGTACCCATCATGTTTGTTGCTTTCCTTATAAAAAATAATCGGCACACTTCTAATGGCTTCCTCTCGATCATTATTTACTTCAAGAGTGATTTTTTTGCAGTAGATTTTTTTCCTTGTTGTTCCTTCTTACTCCGTCATGGCGATGATGGTATCCACTATTCTCAATGCCTCTTTTTCCCTAGGGCATTGTTGCTTTTCATCCCTCCTTAGTTGGTCTCGTCTCATAACATATTCCTTCAAACATCCCTCCTGAATGAGCCTCTAATTGTAGTCCTTTAGTTGGTATCAATCCCAGGTTTCATGACCAGCACTCCGATGAAATTGGTAATATTTATCTTTATCCCTTGGATTTAGCTCCTTTGTAATGGGATGAGGTCATTTCAACCAAGGTTCATCCTTGATAACTTCAAAAAATTGATTCACTGGGATAATCAGTGGGATATAGATTTTTCCCTATGGTGAATTCCTCCAGCTAGTCTTGGCATTTTTCAAAGTCACCCTATTTCTCCTCCATCTTCTTTTTGAAACGTTCGGCTCCACACTTTCCCGTTCTCGCGCTACCATCATTCTTGTGCTGTACTGGATTCCGTTGCTCAATCAATTTTTGAATGATGTTGTTTTTTTCCTCTAAATTTATGTACGTCTGTACTTGAGGGAAGGTTTGTGCCATGGTGAGGGGATTATTTTGGGACAGATCTTTGAACAAATGAGAGTTGAGATCTAGACCGCGCCTAAATGCCAATCTAGCCACACGATCATCACAATATTCCACCTTGACCATTTCATCTTTGAAGCGATGTGTATACTCCAACAATGAATCTCCTTTCTTAATTGTAATCATCATGAGATGTTCTGAATCATCCATCATCATCCGGTAGGTGGAGTACTGTTCCATAAAAATAAAAGACATTCTAGCAAAATTATCAATTGAATAAGAGGGTAAAGAGTGATACCACTTTAACGCATTCCTGTATAGATTGGTTGGAACCCCTCATATTGATGAAGCGCCATTACTTGCTTGAAATGCTGAAGGTGGTCAACAGGATCTGACTTCCCTTCATAACACTTAAACTTGGGGGCTACAAATTTATTTGGTACCAGAGTAGATAAGTTTTCTTGGCATAGTGGGGAGCGAGTTAAAGTTTCTAGATTTTCCACTCCACCCGCTCCTAGCTTCCTCATCTCGAGCATTTAACGCTCCAACATCCTTTCCACTACCCGCTCTGTGATTGTCTGGAAGATCTGGTTCTCATTCGTGATTCATTTCCCTTTGTCATGCGAAGTGGCTTCAGAATTCTCGTGACAGACGTTGTGGCCGAATACTGAGTTGCTGTCGTGTCTGCTCCCTTTGCTCTTGGTTCTGGTTTTCTTCACGTTCCCTTGCCATAGTATTTTGGCTGGTTAAGCTCTCATTTCCACAATTTCCCGTTGCAATGTGGCAATCTGCCCTTGCACGGTCTGCCACGCGTTCTACAATGCATCCTTGTTACAGCTCTCCATTTCTTGCGTCCCATTCAGAATGGTCTGAATCATGTCGTGTACTCCTATCGACTGTGAGGATTGATCCCGGGAATTGGCAGCGGGATTGAGATCGTTTCCTGTTTCCCGTGCAGCATGTGACCTAGTGCGAAGCATCTTCAATTATTTTCTTGAGAAAAAACTCTTAGGTTCTCAACAACATCACCAAAATGTAAAGGAAAAAGTCATCACACTAAAAAAAATAAGAATAATAGGAGAGAGAGATATAGAGAGAGTGTGAGAGTGAGAATTCTCAAGAACAAGTATATAATTGCTTGCGTTTATATTGGATGAATTGATTTACAATTGACCTCTATTTATAGGTTTTCGATCAGTTATAAAATTCAGTTAAATCCCTTAAAACCTGAGAAATAAAAGGAATATTTATCCTAGATTAAGCTTCTCACATCAGGCTTAATTTATCTAATCTAGCAATTGATTAAATCTAGTTTATCTTTATCAACAACTAATCAAATCTGAAACATTAGATGGGACATAAATGGCTCAACAGTTCAGGTGAGCTTTTTTCCGCTTGACCACGGTGACAATCCATTATTCCCGGTTCTAATTGGTCATGCTTACTTACGTGACTTCTGTTCACCTACTTTGATTATATTTTAGGAGATTATAAAGAGTAAGAGGGTATAAAATTTTTTACTCCTTTAAAGGCCTTTTATATGGTAGGAGAATTGCTTATCAAATTATTCGTTTTGCCATCTCTAATGGTTAATAAAATTAGTAAGCAAATCAATATTTTAAGCATATATCCATTAACTATTGAAGTCAATACATTATATTTACTAAATGAAGCAAGTAGAATCAAAGAATTCTATAAGAAAACTCTTAATTGGTACAAAATGAAAGGGAACAGATAAAACCCAGGATAATTGATTTCTTTTCTTAACAAAAGTTATCTTCATACCATACAGTATAGGAGATAATAAAATTATTTAATTGTTGTTTATTTCTGCTTAAGCTTGTAAGAAAAATCCTTAACAAGATTTAAGTGGTTGTTGCCTAATTTAATAGTGTTAACAATATTTAAGGGGGAGGAGTTTGAGCGGGTCAAGAGCCAAATTCGAGCCAATAAGTCGGGTTTTGGTGTTTTGAGCTGTCCCAATATCAGGTGGGCCACACAAACATCTAGAACACGTTGGCAAACCACTTGACGGACATGCACGTGTCACTGTCTAAAGTGGGTCCTACACTTAGACTTGGAAGTCAAATTTAAGAGGGAAGTAAAAAAAGTAGGGATTATTAGTCACAGCTCTAAATTGTCGGGTTTTTCTAAGGTGAGTGCTTGATTGAATAAGTCGACAAAAAATTGGACAGCTTCAATTTGATCTTAGAAAAGCCACGACACGAGTAGGGGTAAGAGGTTTGAGTGAATGTGTCACTTTTGTTTGCCTGCAAAAGTAAATTTTTGGATTTACACAGACAAAGCCCCATGCTGTGTGAGTTAGGTGTTGGCTGTTGTTTGGTTTTCAGGGATTCTCCGTATCTAGAAAAGGAGCAAAGACCGCCTTATTACATCATTCAATAAGCTATAGTTATGATTACATTATGGCATCTCATATCAATTAAAAAATTTTATTCACGTTGGACAAAAATTTGATAGGTAGGGTATGATAAATACTCATTTAGTCATGAATATTGGATGGGTTTTTTCTCCTCGTAATATAGAATTGATAATAAAATTTAAACAGTATGAAACTATTTTAATATATTCACATCAAAATATAACAATAATGTTCAAATTATAAAGTTTAAAATAAACATAATTTAAAACATAACTAAGTCTTCTAAACATGCAAATCTAAACTTACTAATGAATATCGTATTATATTTGGTTTCTGGTAATTGGGTAAATGAGGATGAATATGTTGAAATCTATACCCTAACCATTGTTGCAGGATCCTCCAGGAAGAAAGATTCTCACATTTAACAAGAAAAACCGACATCTGTATTGTCGAAGTTTTCGGCAAAAACACTTAGTGTCTCTAGTGGTTCAATAAAGTCTTTATGATTTTACTTGAGGTACCAAGTATGAAAATCATTAATGATAACCAGTAGAATGAATTTAAGTCTTGAGAAAATTAAGATATGTATAATAAGGGCCAATGGTACTCTACCCAATTATCATTCATAATGATTTTTTACATATAGAGTGGATCATACAATGAATAATATGTCAACGGTAATTAGTTCGAGTATTATAAAATATTCTTGGAGTGTAATTATAGTTTTGGTTGTCCAAAAATAGAGAAATCTGTTGACCTCGAAGGTGTGAGGTTTTAAGGATCGTGGTAAAGCTTTGTGCAAGGAGTCACAAAGATTTGTGAAAAACATACTTCAACTTCAAGAGTTTGTATTTCATCTCAATTCATCATATGCATCAAATTATTGGATTGACATTTAATTAAAAAAATTATCTAGATGCCCAAAATTTTAAGCAAAATGTTCTTCACAATTGATATGGAAATATGTTATTCAAATAAATATAACTAGAGTTGGTTGGTTACATAGATGCAAGGTATATATCTAATTTGCATAAAGCTCAAAATGGCTATATCATGACGTTCTACAAAAGAAACACTAATGGCTACCCTCCTCAAATCATGTTCAAATACTAGCATTTCAGAATGCTTATGCTTGAAATCGATGACTCAACATATTCAGAACACATGTGAACTACCTTCCAATGAAGATACTCCAACAACGTTGTATGAAGATAATGTTGTATGCATAGCTCTACTAAAAGAATGATACATTAAATGAGATAAAAACAAAACATATTTCACTTTAATTTATGATATTGGTGAATAATGTTTAACGAATTTGTTCGAATGTAGATCTTATAGACTTATTCATAAATTTATTACCTACAATAACATTTGAGAAGCTGGTGCATAATATTAGAATATGTCGAGTCAGAGACATCATATAATATTATGATGAGAGAGAGAGTAAATACACGCTGCACTTTTTTTTCATTGACCAAAACTTTGTCCCACAGAGGTTTCCTCACAAGGTTTTTAATGAGGTAGCATTCCTTTGCGTATTATACACAAAATACTATACTCATTTTCCTTCACTAGAATTTTTTCCACAGAACTTTCCTAGTAAAGTTTTAAAAAGACATTATAAATTATGAATGGTTGGATGAGACCTTAAAACTTCTCAAGCTCTTGAACCCTGTGTCTTCATTTTTCCTCATCCTTTAATATTCTTCATTGTTTTTAAGTCTACAAATAAAAGGTGTAACTCATGGAAGAGATGAAGTGGAAATAGCAAAGCAATATTCTCTTTTATCTCGTTGTTTTCTGTAATCATTGTCTTTATTTTATTTTCTTTTATATCAATATTAAATTATCAAACAAATTAAATTTGGAAAATAAGTTTTACTTGACTAATTAAAAGTACAAAGCTTAAACTAAAAATGGCAGTGGGTGGGAGCGGGCACTACATATTACATAAAACTCATAGATATTAAATTATTGTTAATTATAAAAGCTTAAATTTTTAGGATTATGATGCACTTAATCATCTCAATTATTTTCACAAAACACATAATAATTTAAACTACAGTGATTTTTTTTCACACATGAAGTGAGACATAAACACGTAGCACTAGAGGAAGCCATAACATCATGACAAACACTTATATAGTAATTTTTCCAAAAAAATGAAAAAATGGGATTATTATTAGAAAAATATTATTTGATCACACTTTAAATATAATAAATAAATTTATAAAACAACAGTATAAACTATGAGGGATGTATAATAATCTCACACTATGTATATGTTCACGTCATAATAGTATTGAGCATTGCTATTCTAAATTCTTGAATTGAATCGCTGTTAAATTTATTGATTATTATAATTTCACACTTTAAATATAATAAATAAATTTATAAAACAACAGTATAAACTATGAGGGATGTATAATAATCTCACACTATATATGTTCACGTAATAATAATATTAAGCACTCCAATTCTAAATTGAATTGAATCGCTGTCAAACTTATTGATTATTATAATTTCACTAAATTTGGCATGAGAAAGCGACTTAAGGTAGGCAACTTTCCATGAAAGAGAAAGAGACTATTTTCTATTGTTGTTTTACCATTTCCCTTTGTTTGTTTTCGTTTTAAGGTGAAAAAAGAGTTGGAAAATTCATCTTAAAAAAAGAGAGTTGGAAAGTTGAGTGTATGTCAACCTCAAAGCTGCATAGCCAAGCCGATGATCAAGCTTTAGCCATCTCCATGTGAAGCTCTGCAGCTAATCTGCGAGAGAGTATAAAAACGTTAAGCTAATTAGCGGGACCAGCCCGCCTTTAATGTTATAATCTCCTCCCCCCCCCCCCCCCCCCCCCCCCNNNCCCCCACACACACACACACACCAACCTTCCTTCTTCCCCCTCCTACCTTTCCCCACTCTGTCTTTTTCCAATCAAGCCAACCTTAGCTGAAATTTCCGGGTCAAACCTCTCTCCTTTGCCAAAAGCCTAAAGATTCCACTCAGCTTCTTCTTCCGAGCAGACAACCACTAAAACCTAATTCCAATCTCGCTCTTGGGTTCAACTGGTTTCTCTCAGAGGTTGTCAGTCATGGAATTCCTCTTTCGTTGATGGGTTTTCAATAATTTTTTGTGTTTTTCGCTGTCAGATTTACCTCCTTTCTATTTTGGTGCATTGAATTTATGAAATATTTGTTATCTGCAGAAACGAAGGTGAAGAGGGAAGTGAGTTTTTGGGGCAACTTCTCATGGGGGTCTGCTTAAGCGCAAGAATCAAAGCTGAAAGCCCATATAATACAGGTATTTCTAAAGCTTCTAATAATCTGAATTAGCACAATAATATATTTGAATTAGTCACTCTAAATGATTATTCTGAGAGAAGGCTTTGATTATTAGCTTTATCTTGTCTATTTGATTAGTGTTTCATTTGAAACTAAGTCAGATTTTGTTAAGAAATTTGGCCGAAAAATTTATATGTTCTATAGGGATAAATTCAAGGGCTGTTAGCATAAATGGGAATGATATTAGCAGTACGAGTAGCAAGGCATCATTGGGCTCAGCTCCTCCAACTCCAAGAAGTGAGAGTGAGATCTTGCTGTCTTCTAATTTGAAGAGCTTTACCTTCGCCGAGCTTAGAATGTCGACCAGGAATTTCCGTCCTGATAGCGTTTTGGGAGAAGGCGGGTTTGGTTCCGTTTTCAAAGGTTGGATTGATGAGCATTCCTTAACTGCTTCTAAGCCTGGGACCGGTATTGTTATTGCTGTCAAAAGGCTTAACCAAGATGGTTATCAAGGTCACAAGGAGTGGTTGGTAAGTGATTTCTTTTATTGTTTGCTTAAATGATTAGAGGTGTTTAAAATTATTCCGAACCAAATAAAAAATGATCGTTCGGTTTATATGTGTTTGGTTCGGTTCAGAAAAATAAGAGAATTGAAGTTTCAGTTTGATTCAGATTTTTGATAATTTTCGAACCGAACTGAACCATTAAATAAAATCGAAGTTTCGGTTCAATTTTTTATCAAAAGATCGATCGAACTAAACTATGAACACCCCTATAAATGATTGCCGTTAAGTACACTAAATAAAAAAATTATTAGTTTTTCTGTGAATGTACAGAAATACCCTTACAAATATTGTATATAAATGATTTTGAAATCAGAAATACCTTTTAGTTGGTTTGAATGACATACACATTAATTTAAAAAATCACTTCAAAATACACTCAATTAGAAAAGCAATAGTTTATCTAAGAAAGTATAGAAATACCATTGCAAATATTCTACGTAAATGGTTTTGGAATATGAAAATAATTTTAGAATCAGAAAACGAGTTTAGAAGAAGAAAAGAGGACAATTTGGAAAGCACAAGTTTCTCTATGAAAGTACAGAAATACCCTTAACAAATTATCTAGATAAGTGGTTGTGGAATCTGAACGAGTTTGGAAGAAGAAGATAGGTCAATTTGAAAGCATTAGTTTTTCTATGAAAATACAAAAATACCCTTAACAAATATTCTAGATAAGAGGGCAATTCAGAATCCGATGAGGATTTTTTATTAGAACTCCCACGGTTGACAAAAAAATTGGGACAAATTTAGTATTGAAATTTATTTAAACGGCCTTAGTGTAAGAGTTAAAAAAAACATTTTTGAATTTATTTGTCAGTGAAGTTTTATAATTAATGAAATCTTAGAAAGAATAATGGTGGTTGGAGAATTTGAGTGTGATTTAAGCAAACTAAAAGGAAGTTTGAGGAATTTTCAAAATAGAAGTTAGTCTACCAGAATGAAATGTTGTTACTGATGCTTGTTAGTTAAACGGATCCGTATTCTCATAATATCCATTAGGCGGAGGTGAATTTTCTGGGGCAGCTTTATCATCCTCATCTTGTGAAACTCATCGGATATTGCTTAGAGGATGAACACCGACTACTTGTATATGAATTCATGCCTCGGGGAAGCTTGGAGAACCATTTGTTCAGAAGTGCGTTTCTCTCCCTGTCGCTTTATTTAAACTACTCGATCAATATCGCTTAGTTTGTGACTGACGAAGATATAGTCTCGTTGTTGTAGGAGGTTCTTACTTTCAACCTCTTTCTTGGCGGCTCCGCTTGAAGGTTGCTCTTGGTGCTGCAAAGGGACTTGCCTTTCTTCATAACGATGAAAGAAAAGTAATATATCGTGATTTCAAGACTTCAAACGTCCTGCTTGATTCGGTACGTCCTTCATTAGGCGTGGGTTAAATTCAATCCATAATGATGAACTTTAAAATGAGGAACTAAATTTTACTCCATGAATTTTCATATTAGGTAAATTTACATTTCTTAATTCTTTAGGATAATACATCTTTGTTAGTGCGAGTGTCGCTGCTCCATGAGCCTTTTCTTCGGCATCTTTCTAGTTCCGCCATTGCCGTCTACTTTAGCTTCTTTATCTTCAAGTTGGATCCTAATGGAGATGGATCATGCGTGAAAAAAAAAGGACAGAAATGAGTGAAGTTACTCATCTTAAAGTTCATGGGAATAAATCGTCAAACAGCTTAAGCTTTTGGGAGGCAACTTCACGTGTTTGGACCTTTAAAATAATCGAACATACACGTGAGAGAGTATTAAGAATTATTTTAATATATAAGTTCCTTTTAACCAAACAACTTAAACTTTTTGGGATCATTGGCCATTTATAAAACTTCGTCTGTAATATGGTTATTACAGAACTATAATGCAAAGCTCTCTGATTTTGGGTTAGCCAAGGATGGGCCGACGGGCGACCAAAGTCATATCTCTACTCGGGTCATGGGGACACACGGATATGCTGCTCCAGAGTATCTGGCCACAGGTAGTTTACAAAAACTCCGTGTCTCAGTTGTAGTTTTTTCATTTATATTGTATTTGAAAATATTAAGCCATGTTTGGAGTTTATGAATAGTAGGAAATGGAAATGAAAATTTGTAAGATTACATTTTCATCGTTTAGCGAAAAAGCTTCATGAGTGAATTTCATTATATTAATACTTTCCTTCTCTATTCATATATTATTTTTCTCCACATATTCTAAAAACTCCAAACAATAGAAATACAATCATTTTCATTTTCCTTTCATTTCCCGTACTAATTTTCAAGTCCAAACATAGCCTTACTTTTTCTCTAATCTTGCGTTCCCGTCTATTTTCAAGATCCAAACATAGCTTGTAACAGTCTCTTACTTTAAGCACTTCTTTTGACTGTGTTTGTAGGTCATCTAACTTGTAAGAGTGATATCTATAGTTTTGGAGTGGTTCTATTGGAAATGTTATCAGGCATGAGAGCGGTCGACAAGAATCGACCAGTCGGAGAACACAATCTAGTGGAGTGGGCAAGACCTTACCTTGGAAACAAACGTAAAATTTTTCGAATACTTGATCGACGTCTCGAAGGTCAATATACCTTAGATGCAGCATATAAGGTAGCCGCCCTCGCGTTACAATGCCTATCCAATGATGCGAAGTTCAGACCGACTATGGATGAGGTTGTGACAACATTGGAGGAGCTTCAGGATTCCAAGGAAACCAGTAGGGTAAACAGGAACTCAAACAATAAACCGAGGGCTCGTAATCGAAGTACAAATGAAAACAAAGATCCACGGACCGGACCGGCCTATCCTCGCCCGTCTCCTCTCTTTGCATAAGATGGGATTAGCATAGTAAGCTTCTCTCTTAAACGGCGTGTACAGTCTTTATCTGCAAATGTATATCAATCTTCAGTCGAAAACGTTGGTAGATCGTCTTCTTTGATTAAAGAAATGGAGAAGCTACTACTTCATGAGTTTTGTTGTGAGGTTGGTTTGAGTTTCTTTATAAATTTTGTTGCTTTGTTGTAATGTGTTTCATGTTCTTCTCCAAAAGGGAGAGGACAAAAAATATGCTAATTGATGTTAACTTCTCTGTTCACTTGAATATTGTTTTTCTAATTGTAATGTCCAAGTGCAAACTCGATTGAATTGTGATTTGTCTTGTTTAGCTTAAAATGAGAGGTCGATAAGCTAAACAAATTTTTATTCTGATGTGGAATGCTGGAAAATAATCTAATGGTCTAGATTGACTAGATGTTATTCTATTAAGCGAATGAGAATCTAGTTGTCTAGATTTAATAAATAATTCATATTTAGCAAAACAGAAAAATATCTTATCCCAAGCTATGTTCCAAGCATGACTTGTTTTAAAAGACTTCAGTTAATTTATGTAGTGTTTTTACTATTATGCCTTTATTATAAGATAATTGATATTAAATTTATATGGTGTTATTTTATTCCGCCCTCGTCTCTCTCACGACGAAGCCACTCTCTCTCTTGTCTCTCTCTGTGCAAAATTGTTTCTCAATCACTTTGATTCAAATGTGTTAATCAGAAAATTCATCATGAAATCTTGATACAGAAACACATGAATTTGATCGATGTTTAGGTGTTTCTCCATTTTCATAACAACATTTTCTTTTATGAAACTATTATAATGTATGAAATACTTGTGTAATTTATAAAGAAAATTGCTTCATGTGAATAGAGAACAATAATTTTTGTACAATTAGTCAGACACTTCGGAAAAATTAAAGAGCATCACGTATTGGATCAAAATCCTTCAAATTTATTTATTTTTTTCATTAAATTTATACGTCCTTTCAAGTTTCTTTCACTGGACTTCTTTAATTATATTCTCGATTGTTAATTATCAACTATTAAGGGCTGGTTTGGTGTCCAATATTGGACAATATTAAGAGGTGGACAATATTATTTTAATATTATCCGGTGTTTGAGTAAAAAAATTAAACCATACTAACTAATACGGTAGGACTAGATAGTCCCACCAATACTGGATAACATAGTCCCCTCCTTAGAGGGGAGGACTAAACGGGACTAAACAAATTGCACTCTTCTTTCTCTGTCAAAGACTCATCACCCGTGCGAGACCAACAGCTCACCGAAGAGTGCTTCGGAGAGACCACCGGAAATCGATATGTTTCATCGTCGTTGATGACTTCTTCTTCTTCGTCTCCTTCTCCCCATACTTCTTTTTCTTCTGGACTGCTTCTTCTTCTTTTTCCTAGCTGTTTCTTCTTCTTTTTCTAGGCAGCTTCGTCTTCTTCTTCTTCTTCCATCTCTCAATCTGAAAATTTGAAGCTCTTTTCTGGGCAGCTACGTCGTCGTCTTCTTCTATTTCTCAATCTAAAACTTTTGAAGCTTTTTGCTGTAATTTTAGAGCTTATTTTTATGTTGAACTTTAGTAGAGTCGGGGATCAACAAACACATCTGAAAGGAGGAAGAAGACACTGTTTTATTTCTCAATTTGAAATTCCAAATAGTTGTAGAATCGGGGATCAACGAACACATCTGAAAGGAGGAGGAAGACGTTACTTTTTCAACCCACTCTGACTTGAGTAAAGCTTTGCCATGATGTACATTTAATTTTTGTAATTAAAGAATTTAATAAGATAAGAATAAAGCTTCATACGTAATCATCCTTAATCATTATATTATTCACCTAAATCTTGGATTTTTTTCATATACTTTCACCCAACATCTTTTTTGTTTTCATAAATCTTGGTGTATTATGACATTTTTTTTAGTATGAGTATTGTCCTAAATTATGAAAATGAATGATGATGTTTCATGATCTTTCTTAGAATATTTTAATTATTATTATTATTATTGATTGGATGGTTTAAATTTACTATTATATTTTTTTGGTGGAATGAATGTTTATTTTGTAGTTGAAAATGTTAAATAACATGTTAATGAATTCTAAACAGACTTGTATAAATCAAATTATGATAAATAGTTTTACAATAATAAAAAAACTAAATGTGTTAAACATTGTACAAGTAATATAATTTTTTAACTGATACAGTACCAAACACTGAACAATATTATTTAATCAAGTACAGTATACTACAGTACAGTCTGACAGATTTAGTTAAGTATTATCCTGTACTATCCTGTCTGCCAAATGAGGTCTAAATGCATTAAGATTTCATGCTAAAATTCTTTTATGATCTGTGTAAATTTCATATATATATTTTTTGCCTACCTTGGAAAATTCGATGAATCTACAATTACATTGTTCATCTTCTCAATAAATACACACATCACTTTAAAGAAAAAATACCTTCATTCTAAATCTTTGAACTATTCATATCAATACTTGCATGTTCTATCCTTCACTTTGAAATAGAAGGGAGCTGACCAAAGATATCATATTCTGTAAGTAACATTCTTAAAACGCTTCATAATTTTATAGAATACTTTTTTACTTCTTTAACAATATTTCTGTCTTTGATTAATTTCAAGACTAGATAGATTCACATCAAACTTAATTACATAATTTAGAATCGATAGATTCTATTTTTTCTAACATTATTGTTTCATTAGCTATATACTGAATAGTCCATGGAAGAAATCTAAAAAAAAAAACTTAAGAAAGCGTACTCAAAACAACAAAAACCGGAATCAAGAAGAAAGCATCTAAGCGCTAGCTGACCTATTTCTCCCGCTCAAGTGTTGCTCCAACCAGATTTGGTGATACAAGTCGTTGGAACGATTTCCCCCCTTTTTAGTTTTAGAAGAACCTGCTGATGCGACGACTACCATACATCAATAGTTGGACCGCATTTTATCTCACATAAAAGATATCAGTGAGAGTAAGGGAATAAACAGAAGCAACCATGAGCTGTGAAATTTGAGAGAGAAAGAGTGAGGGAGAATCATAGGAGTCCAGAGATCGGTCGAGAGAGAGAGGAGAGCAACGTTGAGGATGGAAATTAGAAGAGTTAGGGTTTATTTCTTTTGATCGATAATTTGAGTTGACAATCATTTATAGATTATTTTTGTCAAATCATTTTAATGAGTAATTAAACATCAATCAATAAATGAATGCCACGTACTTTATCATTTAAAATTTGATCAATTATTTAATCGGTATATAATTTTTAAAAAATATCATATTCAAAGAGATACTTATTTAATCAAGAAAATGAGCTGAGATATGTTTAACTTTTATATTTAGCCTTCGGATGTGTTGAGTTTCATTTATCACGCGTGCGAAATATCTAATATAGGATAGTGGAGGATACTCATCAAGCGATTCCATTGCACACCGCGTCGTACACATTCCTCAAACCGACATTTGTTAGAAGGTGGGGCTTCCAAATTTGAGCCAATAGTAAAAGGAACGAACAGAATAAGAACTTGCTTTCCCACCGTATTTTCTTTGCGCGGCATCTCTTTCTGCTTCGGGATTCCGTTGCCGCTCTTCTAGGAGCTTCGATCGCCTCCTGTTATTGCCTCCTATACGTACCTGCAGGGTAAGTGCTTTCTATTCCGTATAGAATTTCAATTTATCCCTTAATTTCACGGCGAAATCGTTTTGTGACAAAAGGACCTGCAACCCTCGATTGTTTTTTTTTTTTAAATTCGTTTCCAATTTCTGCGGCTCTGTGTTAGGAGGCTTCTTCAATTTAAACTTAACCGTTGAATAATCGGATTCGATCTATTTCCGTAGAGGTGATTTGACGTAACCCTAGGATTTGAATTCTCGGATTCTTTTAATTGTTTGCAGTCCCCACTCGCATAATTAATTTCTGACTTCTATTTTTTTGGTAATTTTCCCGCGAAGTTTTGAAATTTGAGTATTTTGCTATTTAGTTTGAAAGCGATTCAGCCTATGTCTACTAGTTCTTTGAATCTCACTAGCTCTCTGCGTCCTGATTCGTTGTTTCTGTCCAGGTTTTGATCTCCGAGCTTCAAGATGCCTGCTACCGCAGGAAGGGTTCGCATGCCTGCGAACAATCGGGTGCACAGTAGTGCAGCCCTCCAAACCCATGGGATATGGCAGAGTGCAATTGGGTACGATCCGTACGCACCCAACAAGGATGAAGAGAAGAGCTCGCAGCAAAAGACATCTAACTCTGAGCCAGATGCTGAGAATGCATATGCAAGCTTTCAGGGCCTTCTTGCACTTGCTCGCATTACTGGTTCCAATGCCGATGAGGCTCGAGGGGCATGCAAGAAGTGTGGCCGGGTTGGGCATCTCAACTTTCAATGTAGGAACTTTTTGAGTCTTAAGGACGAGAGTAAGGAGAAAGATCCACAAGCCATTCAAGCTGATATTTTGTCTGAGTTGAATAAATTAAAAGGGAAAGCAGGTAAGGTGAACAGGAAGAATGTAGGGGAGAGTTCTGAGGAGAGTGATGAAGAGGATGACAGTGATGGTTCGGATTCTGATGTTGATCCAGAGATCGAGAGGATCATAGCTGAAAGGCAAGGAAAAAAGGTTAGTAAGGGAAAATCACTGAGAAGGGAGGATTCAGATGATGAAGGATCTGATTCAGATTCTGGAAGAAGGAGAAAGAGAGGAAGGTCAAAGAAGAGGAGTGGAAGGAGAGGAACGGATGACTTGAATGATTCTGATGGGGGCAGGAGGAAGAGAAGGAAGGAAAAGCGCAGGAAGAGGGATGATCCATCAGATGAAGATGAAAAGCATGGACGTCACCACAGGAAGAGTAGGAAGGAGAAGAGGAGGGGAAGGAGTCATCGATATTCAGATGATTCTGATTCAGACGAATCTGGTGGACAGCGGAAGCAGAAGACTAGGAGGGCAGCATCACCTTCTGAATCTGATGTTAGCAGCTCAGATGATTCTCGAATTGGTCGGGGTAAGAAGCGATCTGAGAGGAAGAGCAGAAAACGCCACCATGACGTGGATGAATAAGGTAGGTTTTTTTCGGTGTTTATGGTTATTCTTCTGGTACTTTACATTTGGCCCTTGTGAAATTTGCTTCTTTGATAAGGTATGGCTTGAACTTCTTTTGATGATCGTACATTTTCTTATTAGTTATCATAATTTACTTGTCCTTATTAGTTATTATTTTCCTTGGCTTTCTCAAGGTTAATAATCTAAACTTTGTTTGTGGTAAGCTTGTTAATCAGCTGAGTCACATATTTGTCAGTCCAGTACCCACTTAGGTTTAGCAACGAGTGGTTTACTGTTTGTTGATCTTTATCAGGATTTTTAAATGATCTATCTTTGCGTTTATTTGTCATAAGAAGCTTATAATAAACAAAAGATTGGCGGAAATTTTTTGGGAGGTTTTTAGTTATAGTATTTTTTTCAAGTGGACCCCACAAGTTCATCCGTTCTATTGACAACAATACTAAGAGAAACCTTATAAAAGGTCTGGTGTGAATTTTTTTTTTCAAAATTACGTTTTAAATTCTAAGGGGAATGCGAGAATATGACTTGAACACACGATTTCTAAGATATATGTGTGAGGATTTAGTCAACCGCGTCAATCTAACTTGTCAAATGTATGGTTTGATGAGTGAGGAGTAAATTGTGTATCAGAATGAGTAATGAGCTGTGGTCGACTTGTTGAAGACATGCTTATTGGTAATGTGAAGACCAAACTTTGCTATCAACTTACTAGGGTTTGACAACATGACCTTATGAAAAAAAGCTAAAAAATTATTTCTTTTTGCTGGTTATTCCAGTGGGTTTGAAAAGATAAGACTTCTGTCAACTACTATTTATATTTAAAGCCTAGCCACTTGTGGTATCTGACCTCTATCTCTGTGTGTGTGATGAAGTGCACCACCCCTTTATTCCCTGGTATCATGTACTAGGGCTATCTGATTTAAAGTCTAACAAAGTCTTGACAGCATTTATCATGGTTATGTACTTGGTTTGAGGATAAGTTTCTCCTTTATTGATAATAACTGTTATCATGTATTTTGTAGGTATACACTGTACTGAACATGGGTCTGGATGAGTTTGCTCATAGTGTGGATCTTATGCAGAATGGAGTATCATTACGTTATTCAATTCAAAGACCAAGGTGTAAATCTTTTTAATTTCATGTCCCAGAGAGGGGAAGACAAGACTTGATGATGGAATAATCTTATGTATTGTGTCTTCTCTCCATGTCCAAGACTTTGATGTTCTGTCTGGCAATTCTAAACTAGTATTGTCAATCTATGATTTGTAGAGTTTTATTTGGATTGAGACTATGCGAGTTGGTATTACAGTGACATGACAGATTGCTATATGGCTAACGTTTACTTATTGGTTTTAAAACAAAAGTTCTATTGAGTTTTCAATTTCATGTTTGAGACAGGAAATATTTTCTCAAGTGTTATATTCACTTATTCTTCAATTTTCAAATTAACCCAACGTGGTAAGTTTTTTCTTTTAATATTTGAGCTCCTGGGTTTGAATAATATTAACATGTCTAATATTTGAGCTCATGGGTTTGAATCATATTAACATATGAAAAGAAGTCTGATATATAGCATTTAAAACAACTATGTTCAATTTATAAGAAAAATAAAATTGTTGTGAAATGTTCTTCTAAATTGCACGTATGATAATTTGGAGATATATCTGAAAACCCTGCTGGTTAAGCATGTCTTTGAAACTATTGTTTCCTAAAGGCCTCCGATTCTCCATATCAAGATAAAGTTTCTTCCCTGCATGTTTAGTAGCCATTAAAGCAGCTTTTGGTGTAAAGGCATCGCTGGAAGATTATCTGATCTCAATTCCCTTGTCCTAGTATGCAAAACTACCACCGGTAGTCAAGTCAAGAACAATGGATTCAGACAACTACTCTCTGTAGGATTTTGAACGACAAAAGTAGCAACTCCCATGCTAGAATCTTCAACATTTTGTCTTCTCAAGTCATGTTACAATAAACTGAACATAGTTATAGCGGTTAAGAACAACCCCAATGTAAACAAACCTTTTCCTCTAGTTAAAAGTTCTCGGCTATTAGAAATTTAGAATAAACACCTGAAGTTGAATATCATTGCTCTTTTCATGTTACTTCATTGATGTACATATTTTGTATAGGAATAAAATCAATGATGATAAACATAAACAACTAATGAATTAGTACCTTACAAAAACAAATCAACTCCGAAACTGCTCGGCGAGTTTTACAAGGCTGTAGGTTTCAGCATCTGGCCGCGCTCCTCCTAATATCATCCTTCTCAATAAATTTGGATTATAGATTTTAGCCTTCACATATGCCTTTATCAATGTATTGTATACAAATGTATGCCTCGTATACCTTGCTTCCTTGAGTTCTTCAAACAATTTCTCAGCATTCTCCACATCACCCTTCTCTGAAAAAATCTCTACTATTGAAAATGTGGTCTCTAACCAAGGAGTTGAGTTTCTGATCCTTTTGCTTGTCTTTGACTCCATCCCTAACTCTAGAGTTTTCATGCCTTCCTCCTCTAATCCAAATTTGAGGCAACCCAAGGCGAGATTTCGGAAAGTTATAGCGTTTGGTTTGCACCCAATTCTTTCCATTTCTTTGAAAACCCCTGTTGCCTTTTTTATCAGCCCGTGTCTGCAATAAACAGAAATTATGGAATTGAATTGATCAGTAGATTTCAATCCTTTTATTGACTTCATTTCCAACCAAATCTCTTCAGCCCGAATCAACTGACCAATTCTACCAAATGCTTCAATTGCTAAGATGAAACTTTTAGACCTAACATGGGGTAAACCTTGAACAATACCCCAAGTACGCTCCAGCTCATTCCCCTTCCCTAAATACCCATACAATATAATTAGGATGTCCAATGTTGACCAATTATTCCCGGTAATAGACTTCTCCACGGCCTGAACATAGCTTTCAGCCACAGTATACAATCTCGCGATTGCATGAGCAGTAGCCAATATACAGTAAGATATCTCATTTGGTTCAACCTTTGCTTTCTTCATGTCACCGAATACTTTTGCCAATCCTTCTATATTGTGCTCATTTGCATCTATTTTCATAAGAATGTTATAGGTCGATACATGTGGAGGCACCTTATCAGCCTTCATTTGAGTAAGGATTTTTAGTATGTTTTTCTTACGGGTGGGTGAAGAGTGTAGAATTACAAGGCGATTGAAAACTAAGTGTGAGATTGGGTGGCCAAGTTCCCTCATTTTTTTCATGTAAGCAAGTGATAGCCTAATTGCACCTTTATCTAAGCAAGCGATCACGAGATTGTTGTAGAGGAGCTCGTTTTGAAATTCCAAAGGGACACGAGGGAAAAGACTCTCACCTTGTGATATCCCATGAAATTTGATAGTAAATTCCAATAGGTAAGAGTAGTCTAATTCTTTTGGTCTGTATGGCCTCTCCCTGATAACCCATTCCATCACCTGTCAAAAGGAGAAATGATAATACTCAAGCTTACTCTTGAAACAAATTCAATTAATAAGTAATTAAGAAGTTCAACTCAAGAGATAACAGAACACACTGATCAATTGCCTCAATTTCATACATAAGTGCTTGTATGATCTCGGTAAATTTTCCAAAAGATGGTAGGATAAATTCAAATTGTGGATCTTCAATTCCTTATCATTTGAAGTTTATTACTAAAAGACATCTTAGCTGGCATGCCTCATGCAATTATTTGATTGTTTGGGGGTGTCACACGCACTACGAGAAAAATCAAGCACTAGATTCGTTTTCTTTACTAAGTTTTTTTTTTTCACAATCATAAAGTGAAGACTAAATAAATGCTAGCCTAGTAAATTCTTTAAAGGAACGGCGCTTCGAACCTATTTTCTGCATTGTTTTAGTTTCACTCAAGCATTTACACATACATGTAGCATGCGCCTTCAAGGTCAGTTCAGTATATGCTCTAACCGTAAAAAACATGATTCATAACGATGAAAACTCGCAGAAAGTGATGAATTAAAGCAAAACTAATAAATTGAACGAAGAAGGTAGATACGGAGAGGGAGTAGAGGGTTCTTACCTCAAGCGCACGTTTGTTCATCTTGAGCTTCCTCAGACGGTTAATGGCGTGAAAAATGTCACCTCTATGAATGGGAAACCCATCGCCCATCCAGCTCCTAAATGCCGCCCCAACTGATTCTCCCTTTAGCAGCTTCTCAATTCTTAAAGATAAGCACTTGGCTCCTTCCTTTTCTGACTCTGCTACTTCTTCCGGCAGATTAACAGGTGCTTGGGAGCATAAGAAGTTGATTCGAACGAGGGTGATATTGGGCGGAGAAGAGGTGAGAGAAACTGTTCGACTTATTGCTTGAATGAGCCTGCGTCGTACGACGAAGGCTACAGCGTGCATGCTTTTTCAGGAAGAGATGGAAAGAACGAGCGAGCGCGCGTTCGGTGGTTAATATCACCGGTGGCCGAACTCCGTGCTGAAATCGGGCCATTCGATTTCGGTCAATACTATGAGGAACAGCCCAGCCCAACATGATAGGCCTAGCACGATTGTATACCATTTGAAAAGTGAGAATTACACATTACTTTTAGTAGCTCATGCTATGTCCATTTTTTTCTTTATTTACATATATGACGGTTTTTAATATAAGTTTTAATTATCTTTAATTTTTTTTCTCTTTTTTCATCATTTTATCTCCGTGGAGAGCTCTCTGCATTCGTCATTCTCTCGAATCTCACTCTCACTCTATCTCTCACTCTTTCATCCTTCACCTTTCTAATTTCTTCCACTCAATAGTTGTCTCTCTCTCTCTATGTAGGAAAATCTTGATGGCACAATTCTGACATCTCCACGCTTCTTCTCTGACTATTCTTTACCGCAAAAGCATCTTTACGTGGTTCGGCATCTTCCACTCAATCGCTCTATCTGCAGTAAAACCTCGATGATGCGGTTCTAGCATCTTCGCGCTTCCTCTTTGACTTTTCTTCACGGTTCTTGCATCTTCCACTCAACCGCTCTCTCTTTCTCTCTCTGCACAAAAACCTTGATGGTGCGATTTCAACATCTTCGCGCTTCTTCTCCGCAGAAAAACCTCTATTTTTCTTCCCCATTCTATTTATGATTTTTTTGCAAGTTTGTAACGTAGATTTACATGTAACTATATTATTTACACAAAGTCAATAAATTGTTGATATCGAGTATGCAAGTTATTTACATTAGAATACAACATCTCTATCTCTATGGCTACAATTCCTGAAGCCAATATCAAAACAACCCGAAAGAGCTAGAACCAGTGATGCCATAACCAACATTGAAACAATAAAGTCAAACTATCATTAAAATCAACTTAAAGTCTATATGATAATCACCTTATTTAGATTCAAAGAATAACGTAGACTTCATTAAAAAATGAAGCAAACACTGGATGTGGTATTTTTATATCCTTATACTTCCATACCCTTATATTTTTTTTTTATATTTTTATGCTCATGTACTTTGACCAAACTACAAAATATATCTCTCCATGATTTTTTGGTTAAATCTAACAGAAAGTTAACCTCCGTTATCTCCATCCATTTTCTACAAAAATGACTTCTTTCTCATCTTTTTATGAGTTTGGTTTCTAACCGCTTTTCAACTTCTATGCGATTGAAAGCTCTTTATAAAATTTATGCTACTGCAAAAAAGAAAAAAACAGTCTCTAGTCATGGAGAAATTTTGGAAACTTATGATGAAAGCCTCAATGGAGAAATTTCCAGCCCCTAGTCATGGAGAAATTTCCAGCAGCTTAAATTTCATCCAATATACATCCAAAATTCGGTAGCTTAAATTTCAAATTCCATCCAAACCAATAGTAAAAAATATGTTCACAAAATAAGGTGATTAAGAAATAGTATAAATGATAAATTTAGCAATACGTACCGATAGGCGATAATTAGGCAGCAACCTAAACAAAACAAATTGGACAACACCATACCAAAAGTGTAAACAGATCAAATTCGGCAACACCATTGTCTCCCCACAGTACAAATTTCTTCCTATTTTTTCATACACCTTATAGGGACAATACAGTGGTCTATTTTATATTTTAACCTTTTACTTTTAAAAGAATAATAAAAATATGTGTATTGTGCATGTCAGTGTAACTTTACCATTTTTAAATTTTGTTTAAAATGTAATGGACGTTCACGATACACGCGTTTTTATCATGAATAGTGCACGTGTGCTTTTAAAAGCACGCATTCTCACGATTTTGATAGGGGCAACATGGTATTACTATTTTTTATTAGAGACCACCGGACATATTTATTAAAAAATATGATCGAAAATATCATATAGTTCTCCCATTTGAAAATTTGAAAATGAAGAAATTTAGGTGAATTGATCGGTTTTTCAATTTGTTTTGTTTGTTAAGTGTCTGAATATTTGTCTATTTGCAAAAACTGCCGTTTTTCATGGGTTGATAGTTATTTTGATAGAGTTTTTATTACAAAAAATTATCAATGGACAAGCAACAAAGGTATCAATGGACTGATGGCATTGAGGCCGAAATCGTTGGTAGAGTTTACATTTTCTTCAAGCAGAAGAATCTCCTGCTTGATATTGCAGTGCTAGTCGCTAGACCATACAAATCTATTGTAGAAATCTACGGCGAAACGCTGAACCCAAATGCAAATAGAGGATTAGGCTTTAAATTCTTGTTTTCTTTCTCTTTGCTACTGAAATTTTGAAATCCAGTCACAAGACTATGTCTATTTCATAAATAAGATGAAAAATACAAGATTATGGCTTCTTCATGGGTTTCTATAATCAATCTCGATCTCTTTCTATCTATTAAATAATTTGAAATTTAACTTCCAATACTCGGACACAAGTATTTTTTACAAGTTGGGGTGAGGGTAATTTAGTATTTTAATTTTATGTCGTTTTTTTGTCAAAATTACATTATAAATTCTAAGGAGTTGAGAAATATGACTTGAACTCACAATCTCTAGTGTATGGGTGTATGAGCTTAATCAATTACGCGAACTCAACTTGTCTAGGCCATGGATTTTCCTACAAGTTTTGAATTTTTGGGCTATATTAATACTTTTGTTCTAAAAAATGTTTGAATATGTTTATCCAAATTTTTTTTTTGAATAATAGAATTAGATTATAATTGAGTTATTTTACAAATTTAAAGGTGACAAACAGTAGTAGGTTAAGTGAATTTGTACAATTAAAAAGAAGAAGTTTCAATTTACTCTTGATAGCAAAATAAGTACACTATGAAGTCTGAATCGATTGTTTCTAGCTCAACAAATTATGTTTTTAGGCACTAAAATGGAAATGAAGTCAATATAACAAAGCAACATATAACAAATTCATGTATATTTACAGTCACAAGAAGTTACAATGAGATCCACCCATAAGAAAGCTTTCCTTTACCTAGGTACAAAAAATTTGCTATAAATGTGTAACCTCTACAACAATTTCCTTTATATATACAAGAGCATTTCGATTTGACATCATCGACTTGGCATATTGTCTCTGTAAATAGGACTCATACTAAATGTAATATGAGTCCTACCTCATAAGACTTATACAAATTCCATAACTTATCTAAGTTTAAGATGGTATATCAAAATTTTATGTACAAATAATAGATATAGCTACCTTGGACTCGCGGAATATAACGATCTAAGAGGAGAGAAGTTCATCTAAAAGTTGGTCGAGGATCGAATCCTCGAGCTCAAGAGCTACACACTCGGAATCGAATTGGAGGTTCATCCAACCATCACCTTTCGCCAAGTCTTGAGACATAACATCATCGAGTGTTTGGTTCAGCCTTTGACCCAGGCTCAAATACCAGCTTATTCTTGCCCAGACCTCATCGAGAAGACGTTGCCCTGTTACCAATGGACGGATATGGCGATTAAAGGAGAAGGCTTTTGGAAAGTACGTAACTGACCTTTCATCTATATCAAGTAGACTCTCATTTACTAAATCAAACAGAAGCTGGTGATCAGAATTGATAACACCCTTGAATAATGAAGGATCCAATGGCTGGCCTATTGATTGGTCTGTTCCCAGGGATTCTTTTTCAATCAAGCCAGAAAGCTCAAGAATATATCTCACATAGTTGAAGTCTGCTTCGTTTATGTTATCCGATTCTGACCTCACATGGTGATTGTTGAAGGTCTTGTACAGATTACCGATTGTCACGTGAATTACTGCAGACCGGTTTGGTTGGTCAGCTGAAAGTTTCAGCTCAGCTATAAGACTGCACTCATGATTCAGATCTGTACCTGATATGGCATAGCCATAAATCATTTAGTATAACTTCTAACCGTTTTGGAAGAATTAAAATAAAATACTCCAGGACAAAAGATGGGATCGGATATCTCATTAGTTAGCCATCAAATCTTTGAAGCATCATAGATAATAGGGGAAATTCCTCCAGCCTCCATCTAGTTTGCTTAGTTTGCTTAAATGACATGTACACCCCATTTATTATGAAAAGTGACACACACCTCCCTTTTCTTAAGATTTCATTGACAAATAAACACAAAAAATGTTATTTCTTATACTAACATCGTGAAAAAATATTCTAATACCAGATTTTCCCTTACTTTTTTTTGTCAATTGTGAGTGTTCTATCCCAAAATCATTTTTCAATTCCAGATTGTTCTCTTCTCTCCTAAAATTATTTTCAGATTCCAAAATAATTTTCAAATTCCAAGAGTATTTTTGTACTTTCATAGAGAAACTAACAGTTATTTAACTGAGTGGACTTAGGTGTCATTTTCTAAAATAGAGGGGTGTCCATGTCATTTAAGCAAACTTGAGGGAAACTTGGAGGAATTCTTCCTAGACAATATCATACTTTGTAAAGCTGCTACCAAAGCGGATTAATCATAAATCGTAAGCGAAATGAGATTGGGCTAGAGCATTCAAAGATGCCCACTAAAAAAAGCGTATAAAACAACTTATAGTTACCTTTCGGCACTAGAAGTTCTTGAGAACTGGTTTGATTGTCTGGAGAATAAGTTTCAAGATGTGTAACATGACCCACATATGCAATATCTCTGCCATCATCCAGTTTGCAATTAATGTCCAGTTCTTGATGATGCCTTCTTTCTGAAATTGTTGATTCTGCTACATCCTCTCCAAGATCATTTGCTCCCGTAGTTCTTTCGTCATCTGCCATGATGGTTAAACCATCTAGACAATCCATATCGCTTTTGCTATCATTCTGCAATTCAGTACCCAAAAAATCTGGTGGTTCAAATATCTCTGTACTAACAGGCATGCATACTACTGGATCAGCGTGGATGCCATTATTAGTATTTTTCTCCACAATTTTTTTTATTGGCATCTCTGGATTAGAATTCTCTTGTGAAGCATCACTAAACAATGAACAGAAAAGCTCAATATCAGGCAAAGAGAGGTTCCTCCTGAAAGATCTTGAAGATTGCCCACTTTTAAGAATCTTCATTTCGCTTGTCTGCTTAAAGCTCTTAGACTTGGCCTCTCTGTTGAAACTGTTTTCAAACAATTGAGTATACCTTTCCAGAGACGCATTTATCGAAGATATTCTTGTGATTGCAGGGACTCTATCATTGACACCATCAAACTCTTGATCAATGGTAATCTCCAAACTTTCAGGCATTTCTTTTTCTTTTCTGTCAGATTGAACAGATGGTGATACTGCTTTAACCGCATTCGAGTTATGACCCTTCTTGTTCTCCTTGAATGCAAGCTTTATTTTCTTCTTAATCGCATTGAAACGGTTGATGACCAATTGATTCCATCCCTGGTGCTTCGAATCCTGAGATGAATCCAGAGAAGAAAAGCTGGATTCTCGCTTCAATTCACTCGACGGACCATCATCAGATATAGAAGGTGTTGACTTCCTGTAGTTACTTTCAGATTCAACTAAGATGATCTTTGTTGATTGATTACCAGAAAGTAATTTTTCTTTTTTCGGAAATGACTCAATTTGCTTGTGCCTGGGTGTGCTAGGCTTGCTATTTTGAGGTCGTGATAAATCAGCTACAGGAAATGACCTAGACTTGGTCAAACCAACTTCCTTAATATTGAAATTTCGTAGGCCATTCTGACGAAAATTCCTACCTCGTAACATTTCGGCAAACATCCTCTTGTTTACCTTAAACATCTCCAGAATGTCAACATGCTCCTTTGGAGGGGTACTGGACATATCTTGGTTCAGTTGTTTGGTACGTGACGCATTCTGTTTTTCCGAGGTTATCTTTACTCGATCACGTTTTTCTGAAAAAGATGCCTGCTGCTGAGAAATCTGGTTTTTCTCAAATTCGTCCTCAGAATCCATAGTCCAGACGTTACGCATTGTATAGTCTGCACCGTTGTTAGGAATCGAGGCTCGATCCGTCCCCTTTTCGTTAATATCACCCAGATTGTAATCTGAAGTCTCTGAGTGATGTATTGATTTAATTCTATGCAACTG
Organism: Datisca glomerata; assembly: GCA_003255025.1. Lineage (NCBI taxonomy): Eukaryota > Viridiplantae > Streptophyta > Magnoliopsida > Cucurbitales > Datiscaceae > Datisca > Datisca glomerata. Next base: position 793,096 of record QANY01003195.1, read on the forward strand.
TGGTTTTAGAGGGAAGCTATCTTTCCAATAGTTTTTGCTCTCTTCCTCGGACATTTCTGTACTCACTAATACTTTCACTTGAGCTTTTCCAGATCTTCTGTTGGTAGGGACAGATGTTGTATTAGCCTGTTCAACCTGATATTTTCATTAAAGAATCATATATCAACCAGCAATTTTGACAAAATTACAGATGAAGTGAAATCTGCAAATATTAGAATATACCATAAGTTTACCAGAAAAGGTTCGAGCTCTTGATCGAAATACTCTGGCACTTCAATAACATCATCGTCCTTCAGAATCGATTTTGGACTTCCGTCGCCTAAAAGCAAAAGAGGGTATTTATAAGGACTAAAATCATGAACTGGAAATCTTAAGGATGTAATGGCGAGCCTTGAAATTTTATAAAATGAAAATTATGCACTTATGCGATCTCTCTGCTATATGTATATTATCTTATTAATGTTATAAATGACACCCATTAATCAATTTCATTTTAATACTACATATCAAAACTAACAAGATAGAACAATAAAAGCTAAAACGGCATCTTTATAGTGAGAGAGGTTCCAAATCATCATACAGAAAATTTGTAAGAGTTCAACATCTTCCATGTCTTTTGTGAAAAAAATCAAAGATCAATCAACGTAATGAATGGGAAAGTGAAAGAGATAGATGGGAAACCGAGATAGCATGGCGTACTTCTAGCATGTCTTCCTCTACCGTGCTTTCGATGAGGAAGCCTCTTTTTAACATTATGCCAATGATGGTAGTCTAGGATATGAAGTATGCCCCCCCATAAGCAGCCTGGATGGTTGCTTTGAAATTGAAAACTGGAGTCCCGTCGCTGCAAGTGCTTTCCCATTTCAAGCACAAAAGAAAATTATTCGTTTAAACTTCAGACTTCTGACAAACTCGAGCATCAGCTCAGCATCTAAGCCCACAGTTGTCCAGATGCCTAATTCAACAGAAAACTCCCATTAGACAACGGATATAACTCAATTAGCTTAGCCTAGTATTGGTCTTAATGAGATCATCAGCAATATCAAACAACTGTAAACAAGAATAAAAGGCGTCCATGCATGTTTTCTGCATAGTTCTATTGAGATTCAAGCATCAACAAAGCTATAGGCCAAAATAAGGTGGAAAATCTTTCGAAATTGTTATTGTTTTAGTCTAATTAACGATAAAATTATACAAAACAATCAATTCAACATGGAAAAATATATCATGCAGGGCTTCAATAATCAACTGAGTTATCTAACTACACAAAACAGAATCACAGAGGACTCCAAGAATAATGAGTATTCAACGTAGGATTTTCTTTAAAAAAAACCCAGGTGAATCCTCATTTTTCCTTTACAAAGTTCAGAAAAGTTGACGATACCTTGATTCTTCAAACCCAGATAAATGATAATAGGAGGAGGTCCAAAAAATGTTTCAATAGAAATAAAAACTTCATGTTGCAACTAAAGTAGTATCCGACGCAAATAACTCAAAACGAAACTCCCTTTTGAAATTCATTAAACACTCATTATAATGGATGCTTAAAGGTTTACCAACCATTAAAACGCAGACAAGCAAGCCTGACAATAATTATCATATTCGCTAAAGACCAAAAAGAAACGGAAAGAAAAATATCGAAACCTCAGAGAGAAGACAGAAGCGAAAGCAGGGGACAGAGATTTGTTTGCCAGGTCGCAGCACGTTTGGAACCAGGAAATGGGTCTTGAGGAAGAAGGCGGCTATAATAAACTAACGATTTCCGAAGATTAAGAGTATGAAAAATAATAAATGAAGTTAGTTAATGTGTAATTGCCGAAAATTAAATGGGTAACAAGTGGAGGTTAGTTTGTATGACGTACCCGATAAGGACTAGCAATAGGAAGTAGAAGATGGTCGTTGGTCTTCTTTCTGAGGAAGACAGAACCCAAATATAGACGCCAAAGGCATTTCAGCCATTAGTGGGGCCAATTTCCGCTGCCTCTCACTCGCTTTGCCTGGTCCGAAGGGTCGACCCTGCCCTAGTCCACCATGGAACCAAAGCTTGTGTTAGTTGACCAAACCAAGCAAGGTTTTTGCCTAAACTATATACGCTTTGAAAAGTAAATTTACTAAACTATATTATGATCTAATTTTCACTAATCTATATCTCTAATCCGCCTTCCCCTTATTTTTTCTCTATTTCCCCCATTGTCTTTCTTAAATCAAATGTCAATTTCTTTTTCATTCAACACTCAACACTCAACCTCCTTATCCAAAACCTCTATTACCCTCATTTCTATTTTTACGTTTTTCATTTCTTCACCTTCGTATTCGTCATTTCTTCTTTGTCTTTTTCCTGCTACAAGAGAATCTTTCATCGTCTTCTTCATCTTCAAGAAAAGCAATGGTGGTCTTCTTCATCTTCATCGAAGGCTTGCAGATATGAGATGTTTTCTAGAAAGCTTGAAGTTTCATGAGTTTTAAAAGATGTTTTCTCGATTTTTTTATTCCTACAACAACACGCATTATGTTGTTTGAAGTTTATGTAGTGTACACGATAATTACAAGATGATCGTATAGTATACATGAGGACTACAAGATGACATGAGGACTACACGATCCTCTTGTAGTCATCGTGTACACTTCACGAAGTGTATACGATCCTTGTGTAGTCCTTGTGTGCACTACACGATCATCTTGTAGTGCATCAGGAACTTCTTCAGTAGTTCACGATGTACTACAAGACTATCGTGTAGCATCTTGTACCCTACATGATGACTACACGATGGTTTTGTAGTGCATCATGAACTTCTTCAGTAGTTCACGATGCACCATAAGACCATCGCGTAACATCTTGTGCACAACACACAGACTACAAGATCATCGTGTAGTCCTCGTGTACACAGCATGATGATCGTGTAGTCATCTTGTACATTACATGATCATCTTGTAATATTTCATTTAATCATATAGACTTCTTGTATTGACCTCTTTTATTGATGTATATACAGATATGTCTAAAGTTCAAATATTTGTAATTCATGATGGAGATTGGAAGAAATTGGTACAACATGGTCTTTTAGTGGATAGAATGCCAAATTATTAGAAATATTAACTAACTATACTTATTACGAGCTATTGTGTGTATTGCACGAAGAACTCCAAATAGACCCCTCAAAGTATGATATGTCCATCAAATTTTTTATAGAAGTCATGTTCCCTGCCCTCTTATGAAATTTTTAAATGATAGTGATTTACAGTTTTTTGTTAAAGAAAATGAATCAGAATCACTTTGAACCCCATTATTTGTAAGTACTAAGCCTAAATTTTTTTCATCTCAGAGTTGGATTCCTGAAACCACAATGTCACAGCAACCTCGGGTTCTTGAAACTATAAGGTTTTATCAGAGTTGGGTTCCTAAAACTAGAATGTTACAACAAACTCTGCATGAAAGGATTCCTTGCTTTGAGAGTCTTGATCATTTTGAAAGAAACTACCATTATGATGATATTTTTGGTCATGACGATTGTAACGACCTTGGTGATGATAATGATGTTTTTTAGGTTGTTGATGTTGATGATGATGATGATGATGATTTTGATTAGAGGCGTATGATGAAGTCATCCATGGAGATGACCCTGATGAAGCCATCCGTGGAGATGACCATACAACAATACTACACTTGAATATTGTTCCCGAACCTGAGACCACTCGTCCTTTGTCATCACGACCTAATTTGAATGACCAACATCCTGGGTCCGGTGAGCAATGGGCTTATTTGAATAAGCTTGTATCGAACACAATAAGCAAGGATGAGTTGTACAGTGATAAAGGAGATCTGGTTAGCATGATAGCCATCCGACAAAATTCTGAGTTTTAGGTCTTCAAGTCAACACCATCAATGTTAGTACTTGTATGTGCTGAAAAAACATGTCAATGGAGGTTACAAGCCATGAAACTGCAAAACTATCCATACTTGAAAGTTACAAAATTCATCAATACATATACATTCACATTTGAAATATTGAGACATGAACACCATCAAGCTTCATTTTCATTGATTGGTCATTGTATAAGGTCCAAATACACGGATGTTGGACGTATATATAGGACAAAAGACATATTGGAAGATGTTCGGCTTGATCTTGATGTCAATATAAATTATCATAAGGCATGGAGGGCTAAAGAATATGCTTTGGGATTAGTTCGAGAGTCACCTGAAGACAACTAAGGATGCTATAAGAATATTGTCACATGTTAGAATAAAAAAATCCTGGTATTTATTTTTTTATTTTCCATCATAAGGTCTACATGATGGGTACAAGGAAAACGTGTACCCATCGTATAGTTTACAAGATAGGTACATGGTCATCGTGTAGTCTACAAGATAGATACACAGACATCGTGTACCCATCTTGTAATCTACAAAATAGGCACACGATGGGTACATAATGTCTGTGTATTCATCTTGAAGTCTACATGATAGGTACACAGACATCGTGTACCCCTAGTGTACCCATCGTCCATTCATCTTGAAGTCTACATGATAGGGACATGGACATCGTGTACCCTTTGTGTATCATTTTTAAAGAATACACGATGGGTACATGATGTCTATGTACCCAAGATGTAGTGTACAGGATTGGTACATGATGTCCATGTAAGTTTCTTGTAGTCTGCAAGATGGGTACATGGACATCGTGTACCCATCATGTATTCTTCAAGATGAGTACACGGACCTCGTGTACCTATTCTGTAGACTATATACTCTACTGATTTTAATACAATAATATTAAATATTTTTCAGGGATCACAACACATATAGAGACCGATGAGCAGGATCATTTTAAATATTTTTCAAGGCCCACAACACATAGAGAGACCGATGAGCATGATCATTTTAAATATTTTCCATGGCTTTTGGGCCTTCTGTTCATGGATTTCACAACTGTATACGGCATGTTATTGTTGTTGACACAACATCCTTAAAATCCAATCACAAAGGGTTGCAATTTGTTACAACAGCAAAGGATGCGAACAACCAAGTATATCCCATTACATTTGATATTGTTGATTCAGAAAATAATGATTCATGGGAATGGCTCTTCCGTAAACTTTACAATGGAATCGGTGATCCAAAAGATTTGATGTTCATAACCAACATATATAAAAGTATACTAAATGGTGTACAAGTTATCTTTTCCAATGCACTTCATAGAACTTGCATCTTCTATATGAGCCAAAATATCAAATCAATTTGTATAAAGGAAGATGCGGCTGCGTTGTTTTTGAAAGCAGCAAAGGCATACCGTATATCAGAATATGATCGGTTGATGACTCATGTTACATCTACATTTCTGACAATCTCACAATACGTGTCGATGGGGGGAGGTTGAGAGGTGGAGATGTTCTCATTTTGATGGAAGGCAATACAATATAATGACTACAAACATCGTGAAATGTTTGAATGAGATTTTGAAAGATGCTAGAAAATTTCGCCTAACATGCCTTATAGAACATATTCGTGACATGTTACAACAGTGTTCTATGAACGACGGATGGCCTCCTATCAAGTCAACTCCCAAATGACAAATTGGATTGAGATAGAGTTTAAAAAGAAGCATCTTGCATCATGATCATTATCATTGTTTTCTTCTAACATCCACGAGTTTCGCGTCGTGGGTAGGGGTAGGGAAGCAGTGGTAAACTTGCATCCAAGACTTATATATGTCGAGAATTTTATCTTGATCAAATTCCATGCAAGCATGCGTTAGCTTCATGTCGGGTGCGTAATATTTTCGTATACAGTATGTGTTTAAGGTACTATCAAAATGAGGCCCTAATTACGGCGTATACGGAAATAATACATCATCTCGGAGATCAAGCAGATTGAGTCATCAGCCAAGGAGTTTAAGAAAAAGTTGGTATTACCTCCTATAACGCAATGACAAAGTGGCAGACTAAGGACATAAAGAATTTCATATAGAGGTGAGGAAGTAATAAGAAGGAAGTGCACACGTTGTGGGCAATCCAATCCATATCTCTCAATGTGCAGAAATCCAATCCCTCTCTCGCAATGGGATGGCCAATCCACTGTCCCTTAAAATGTAATTATTTAAATATTAATATAGATAGAAATTTACTTTACCATTTTTAGTTAAATATAAATTAATACGGACTTGAGTATTTTATCACGATGACCATGGAATTTACTTTACTGTTAAGATGATCATGAAGTCATCTTATAATCTACAAGAAGGCTACACGATGACCATGAAGTCATCGTGTAGCCAACAAGAAGGTTACACGATGACCATGGATTCATCTTGTAGCCTTCAAGAAGGCTACACGATGACCATGAAGTGTACACGGGCATCGTGTATACTTCATAAAGGTGTCGTGTACATTTCATGAAGTATATATGATGCCTTCATTGGCATCATGTACACTTCATGAAATGTACACGACACCTTCAAGAAGTATACACGATGCCCATGTGCACTTCATAAAGTATAAACGATGCCCATGAAGGCATCATGTAAACTTCATCAAGTGTACCGGTGCTCATGAAGGCATCGTGTAGACTATATGAAGCTAAAAAATATCCTACTTAAATGGAGAACCAAATCGCAAACAGAGACTCTGATGCGAGGGTTGTAATCCTGCAAATCCCTCTGAATGAGCTCTAAGTATGCATCGATGTAAATGTAATAAATATTACATAAGATATTTATATTTATTCAAAATACCACATTAAAAAGATTATAAACAACTGCGTACATCTGACTCAAGTCATTGATAAGGTGGGGAAACTATTTTTATGAACCAGGTTAGATCAGATGTGCAAAATACTACGTCTACTTTCTCGTTCTTGTACAACGTAATTACATATCAACATTAGGAGTTTTATGATGGTGATTTAAATGCCTTCAAGATGAATGTGCACATGATGATCTTGTAACCATCTTGTAGACTGGACGATGGTTACAAGGACATCCTGCCATCATGCAAACTAGAAGACGAGTACATGACGATCATGTACCCTTCGTGTAGACTACACGATGGTTACACGAGCATTGTGTACCCATTGTGTAGAATACAATAAGGCTACACAATCATCGTGTAATCTACAAGATGATTACACAGACACCTTGTAATCATCATGTAGTCTACAAGATGGTTATAAGGAAATTACACAATTTATCTTGCACTTGGGGAGTTCAATCAGGCTTTAAACCTCTCTTCATCATATGAAGATACCAAGCTAAATGGTTAGTAAGGTTTGAAGTTCGTATTGACAACGACTGTCTGTTCTACTTTTTTGTTTTCTCTTCTTCTCTTTTTCCTCTTTTCCTATTTCTCAAGTAGGTGACTCAATGAGCCAAGATCTTTTTGTACCCATCTTGTAGTCTACAAGATGATCACGCGGACATCTTGTAATCATCTTGTAGTCTACAAGATGGTTATAAGGAAATTACAGAACTTATCTTACACTTGGAGAGTTGAATCAGGCTTTAAACCTCTCATCATCCTCTGAAGATACCAAGCTAAATGGTTTGTAAGGTTTGAAGTTCGTATTGGAAACAACTGTTTGTTCTACTTTTTGTTTTCTCCATTTCTTTTTTTCCTCTTTTCTTATTTCCCAAGTAGGTGACTCAAAGAGCCGAGATCTCTTTATCTTCCACTTACCGAGGTAGACGAACTCTTCTTCTTCTCCCTCGTTGGACTGGTCCTTTGATCTTACTGAATCCATCAAGGCATAGATTATCGATGCAACAACAGCTTCATCGGTGGGATGCTCTTCTTCTTTTCTTTCTTTTTCTTCTTTCTATCTTTATTTTTCTTCTTCTTTTTCTTCTTCCTCCTGTTTCTTCCCTTCATCTAACTCTTTGTCCTCTTTTTTCTCTTCTTCGTTTTCTCCTTCTTTTTCTTCTTCATTTTCTCCTTCTTTTTCTCCTTCCTTTTTTTCTTCATCCTCTTTCTTTCCTTCATTTGTTTCTTCTTCTTTTTTCTTCCCTCGTTTCTTCTTTCTCTCATTTTCCCTTTCCATCTTTGTTGTTTTCATCCTCTTCCTCCTTTTCTTTAATATCTTCCTTTTCCTTTTCCTCGTCATCTTCTTCTTTTCATCTTGTTCCTCTTCTTTCTCTACATTTTTCTCTTCTTTTGTCTCTATAACTTCTGCTCTCTTATCCTTGGTCTCCTTCTCTTATTTTTCTTTCTCTTCTCCCTCAACAATCTATTGGTCGTCGTGGTGCATGCATGGCGGAAGCATGTGGAGCGTCACGCCATTTAAAAAAATTAAACTAATTTTAATAAAAATAAAATCTTTTAATAAAATAAAACTTGCGTAACGTAACGATAATCAAATGAAAACTTTTTATTGAAAACTCTTTTTCAATCAATAAGGATCCATTATATTTTTATATATTAAATTAAGAACATACAAAGTTGCAAATCATATACCTCTTGTAGTCTAAATCAATCATCCTCACAAAATCGATCGATTCTCTTTTCCTACAAAATCGTTCCAACGATCAGCAGACTCTGAGATCCGCACCAAGATTTTCAAAGTCAATTCTCAACCCATTAGGACGTGTGTAGGCACGTAGAATATAACGTAAACACTTTTCTGTCTCTAGATATACTAAACAAATGAGATCTATAGAGTTTTACTGAGAATGACTTTTGTGAGACGATTCTCTAAAAGAACGTGATGATGTTTCTATTAGCGATTTTGATTAACTCTTAATCGTAGAAAAATCATTTTTTGAGAAATTTTGTTCTTCTCTCAACTCTTGATTGATAAACTGATTCTCTAATTCAACTGATTGATCTGATCAACTGATGTCATTAGAATAAACTTATTCCAGATAATGACGTATAAGATATTTAGAGATAATTAAAAATAATATTTAATTTTGAATTACACAATACAGTGGGTCCCACTGTAATGTGTAATTCAAAATTAAATATTTTTTTTTAATTTTTAGTTATCCCTAAATATCTTATATATAATGGTGCACAACTGTAGTGTCATGTGCCACTGCAGTAGTCCATGTCAATCTCTGATATCAATTAGTGATTGACTCGTGGCAATTATTATAAATTAAATATTTATTTTAATCAGATAAATATCTAGATATTAGTTAATTCAAAATTAACATATCTGTTAAATTATCTGTTATTTCATAAATAACATATTTAGTTGATCTACAATATTATCTAATAATAATTACATTATCTAATTTCATAAATTAGATATTCTGTCTCACTTATCGATGATTAAAAAATAATCGATAATTTTTATATATATTAATTCTGAAAATTACATTTATATATATAAATAATTTAATTAATTAATTCTTAATTAATTAATCATATATAATCATCTCATAATTATGAACTTCCCTAGAATTAAAATTTATTTGCAAGTTATTCCTTTTCTTATGTCCTGGAATATTCACACCCTAAATTGCGTAGTATAAAGGTGACTTGGGACTCATTGACCTATAATCCTAAGCTCAAATAAACTAGATTATTAATTAAACTCATTAATTAAATAATCTTATTTATTAATTTCATTATTACTCCACTATAAATATGGAATTGAGCTCTTAGTGACTATAGAATGTATTTACAGAGTATTCTCATGCAACCCACTAATATAATCAATTCATATAGTTTTGCCCTCCAATTATTGGTTAGTAAATTAAAATTGATCAAAATTATTGTTTTACCCTTCCAATTACCTCTTAATCCTTAAGTATCATTAATTCACTAGTGAATGGCTAATTTTTAATCTTCTTATAAATATGAGCTCAATAACAATTCAGTTCTAGAATTAACACTTAAAAGAACTAATATATGCTCCGTTAGGAAAGCTTGGGTTCCAAATCTTGTAAGATCATGTTCTCAGCCATCCATATCACTGAATCTCCAAAACAAAAGTCACTAGCCTATTTTACAAACAATTCCTAACGAGTGAATCAAAAGATTCAGTAGACATGTATATGAGTTCATGAGTAGTCAGGATTCAGACTAATCTACATATGATCATCGAATTAATGTGTATTAAATCTTTATCATAAACGTCACGTTGATAAATATATCAATTCTCATCGATCCAGTTATATATAATCTCATTATATAAAGTACATTCACTAAGATGTCTATACACATCAATGATCCAGATCCAGATCACATAAATTCATAATGCTTAATGAACCGTACTAGCCACCATTCATTAAAAATTTAATACTTTAATATGTTGCTGACAATTTTATTGATTATCTATGATCTTAATCCTCTTGTACTAATAAAGATCATAGTCTCATTAATGAATATAGAATTTTTATATAAATTATTCAATAATAATTTAAAAGAACAATTATAAGAAAAATGTAATGCTCATTAAATTTCATATCAGAAAGTCAATACACATACTTTGAGGGCTTAACCCTCAACACATTCATCATCATGTAGTCTCCGGGAGTTTGAGGACAAAATGAGTAATCATCCATCCTTGATGTTACCAGATGCTCCATCAAAATCTTGATCTTAGAGATTGTAGGAAATGTCTGATTGCATGGACTTAATCTTCTTGTCCATTAACGTGATCTTTTGGTCCATTGCAATCAAACATTTCCTCACTTAGTGATCCTCACTCTTATCCTTTGTCTTTTTATTGCCCTCTTCCTTGGACCTCTTCCTCTTCTTCTTCTTCTCATCATCATTTTCCTCTTCTACCCATTGTAAGGATAAATGAGATGTCGACTGAAAAAACATATAATATAAATCAGATAAACCAGTTAAGGGATGGGTACAAGATGATCATGAAGTCTCTATAAGGATACATGGTGCGTTTAGTCTACACGATTGCCGTTTAACCATCATGTATATTATACTATTGGTACACGATGACTGTGTAACCATCGTGTAATCTACACGATGGGTACACGATGTTAGTGTAACCATTGACTGGTCTCTAGAAGGATACAGGATGATTACATGATGTCCGTGTACCCATCCTGAAGTCTACATAATGGTCATATAAACATCGAGTGATTTCTAGAAGGATACAAGATGAGTACATGATGTCCGTGTACTTATCCAGAAGTCTACATGATGGTTGTGTAAGCATCGTGCAGTCTACACGATGTTAGTGTAACCATCGAGTGGTCTCTAGAAGGATATATGATGAGTACATGATGTCCGTGTACCAATCCTTAAGTATACACGATGGTCGTATAACATTCGTGAAAACTACACGATGGGTACATGATGGCCATGTGATAATCGTGTAGTCTACATGATGGGTTCATGATGGTTGTGTAACCATCATGTAGCTTACACGATGAGTACATGACGGTTGTGTAATCATCGTATAGCTTACACGATGGGTACATGATGTCAGTGTAAATGTCGTGTAATCTACACGATGTCCGTGGACAAGGAGAAGGGTACACTATGATCTTAAACATATCTTCTCCTCCATGTGTTGCTCTCTGGCTACAATCTCCAGTAGCTTCTTTCTTCTTCCTCATCTGTAGAGATCAAAGAATGAACTGTCAACTAAAGATACAAGTAATATAAATTAGTATATATGGCAGATCAATATGGTCATTTAGCCATCATGAGTACATAATTCACGACTTACATTCACCTTCGAAATTTTTTTTTTTCAAGATTCTCAACTGATACCACTATTGTTGGACACCACTTGAGAATCCTCGGTACCTTGGTTGAAATCTGGTTACTGTACAATCTACCCACCAAGGAGATAGATTCAAATATTCATGCCTATTTTAAAAAAAGAGAGTAATTCTGTATTCATCACATAAATCAAAGCATCAGTTTTTATACAATACTACATAGAAGTAAATAAAATTTACCATGTAGGCATAATGACATCCATTGACTGAGTATCCATGAACCGTAGTGGATTTCTTTATTTTTTTTCTTGATCCTAAAGATCACCAAAACACAACCTTTGTATTCTTTATAGCTAGTAAAGATTTTATTGTTCTGGAATAAAAGACCTCCCCCCACGGATATTGGTTGAACGCTTTGAGGACGTCAACCAAAATAATCCATCTTTTCTCAATTTGGGTCTGACTCTCCTTCCCCAACAGAAAATGCTCTAGTAAATAAAGAAGAGCCATATTCACAACATTAGAATCCACCCCATATTCCATGTTTTTGAACTTTTCCTCCAGAACAACTGTGGTTATTCCATGGGCTTTGTCAAAGTATAGATCACAGAGTCTGTTGGGGCTTCAAGTCTTCTTCTCATCATGTGCTTCACTGAACTTCAATCCGGTCACCAGTTAGAACTCCTTCTTGGAGAAGCACAGTGGTTTCTCATTGATAAGAAACCAAATCTCCTCCTCAGATAGAGTGCCATTCACAGATTCGACCTCCCTGGACAACATCTGATGGCACACAGTGGTTAAAAATTTCATCGTTGGGAGATCTAGTAGATAGCCAAAATATGTCTCCGTAAATAGAGATAGTTGACTCGGTGTCAGCTTCTTCCTGATACCCTCTATAATATGGGTATTGCACATTACATTTACCCTACCTTGATGAATCCTACTAATGTCATGGACATATCGTAGTTGCATTTTTTATGAAGCCATAACCTGTAAAAATTCAAGGCACACATAAGATCAATTAATTAAAGTGTACACGATAATCGTGTACCCCATCGTCTTGTGTACATGATGACTACACTGTGTCATCGAAGTGAATCCAGAAACATAAAAACCCAGAGGAAACATAGAAACCCAAAGGAAAGCCCAGCACCTGAGAGAAACCCTTGAGAAAAAAACACAGAAACCTGGAGGAATTCTTGTGAAAAACCTAGAAACCCAAAAACTCGAGAAAGAAACATACCTTGTTGTGATATCTTACTATGGAAGATGAAGGATGAATGAATTCCAGAGAGTGGGAGATAATCAAGTAAAAGAAAAATGAAGGAATGAGAGACTACACAAAGAAATGGGAGGTACATGAAGAGGTGGGTTGAGTGTAGGGGACGTTACTCTAAAAAGCTGTAATGATTGATCGTTTATATTATTTTTTTACTTTTTATTGTCATTTGGAATTTTGTGAAAGGGTTTCTTGGTAACTTCATTAACTGATTTTGAATTGAAGGTGGGCCAGGATTATAGGTCAGTTAAAATTAAGCCATGAGTATAGTTTAATAAATCTACTTTTCAAGGGGTATAGTTTAGGCAAAAGCCCAACCAAGTAGTATAAAACACATACATTTTTCTTTGAAGTGTTGTTGGTTTATCAACCAAAAATTGGTTGAAAGCTTCGAGGTCCTCAATAAAAAAAATCCATCTTTTCTCAATTTGGGTCTAACTCTCCTTCCCCAACAGAAATGCTCTAGTAAATAAAGAAGAGTCACATTCACAACATCAGAATCCACCCCATATTCCATGTTTTCAAACTTTTCCTCCACAATCGCTATGGTTATTCCATGAGCTTTGTCAAAGTACAGATCACAGAGTTTGTTCGGGCCATGGGTCTTCTTTTCATCACGTACTTCATTGAACTTAAATCTGGTCACCAGTGAGCACTCCTTCTTGGAGAAACATAGTAGTTTCTCATTAACAAGAAACCAAATCTCCTCCTCAGATAGAGTGTGGTTCACAGATTTGACCTCCCTAGATAGCATCTGGTGGCACATAGTGGGTGAATATTTCATCATTGAGAGATCTAGTAAATAGCCAAAACATGTCTCCGTAAATAGAGATAGCTGACTTGGTGTCAACTTCTTTTTTATACCCTCTATAATGTGGGTATTGCACTTTACATTTACCCTAGCTTTAGGAATCCTACTAATGTCATGGGCGTATCGTAGTTGCATTTTGCATGAAGCTATAACCTGTAGAAAATTCAAAGCAAACATAAGATCAGTGAATTAAAGTGTATATGATGATCCTGTACCCCATTGTGTACACTACACGATGATCGTGTTGTCATCGTGTAATGTACAGGATGCATTACACGATGACCATGTAGTCTTCATGTACACTACACGATGACTACACGATCATCGTGTACCCATTGTTAATTGTACACGATCACCGTGTACCCATCATTAAGTGTACACGATCATCGTGTACCCATCATTAAGTATACACGATCATCGTGTATCCATCAATAAGTGTACATGATGACCGTGTAGTCATCATGTACACTCCACGATCGCCGTGTAGCCCATCGTGTATCCATCAATAAGTGTACATGATGACCGTGTAGTCATCATGTACACTCCACGATCGCCGTGTAGCCCATCGTGTAGTGTACATGATAACTAGACTGTGTCTTTGAAGTGAATCTAGAAACATAAAAACCCAGAGAAAACACAGAAACCCAAAGAAAAACCCAAGAAACCCTAGAGAAAAAACATTGAAACCTAGAAAACCCCTAGAGTAAAACCCAGAAACCTGAGAAAGAAACATACTTTGTTTTGTTATCTTAATGTGGGAGACGAAGCTGAATGATTTCCAGAGAGAGATGCTGTAATTTTGAGAGAGTGAGAGATAGTAATCAAGCAAGAGAAAAATGAAGGAATGATAGACTACACAAAGAAATGGGAGGTATATGAAGAGGTGGGTTGAGTGTAGGGGACGTTACTCTAAAAAAGCTATAATGATTAATCATTTATATTAATTTTTTTACTTTTTACTGTCGTTTAGAATTTTAAGAAATGACTTTTTGATAACTACACTAACTGATTTTGAATTGAAGGTGGGCCAGGGGTATAGATCAGTGAAAATTAAGCTAGGAGTATAGTTTAGTAAATCTACTTTTCAAGGGATAGTTTAGGCAAAAGCCCAACTGAATAGTATCAAACGTATACATTTTTATTTGAAGTGTCATTGGTTTATCAACCAAATAGGGGAAATAAATCACAGAACATGACGATCGATATATGATTTATATCAAGATGAACTGCGCTAGATACACCATTTTGAAACAAAATGATATTTGAACTCTTAGGCTGTTTTTAATGAAATATGATCATTTTGCAAGAAAAAAAGGCTAAGTTGCTTATTGTTATAGTATGGTCTAGCAAATTTTTTTAGCTATATTCTAGTATAATATTTTGACATTCAAATTAACACTTGTCAGACCGCAATCTAGTACAATATTGTGGCTAGACCTTGGCCTAGCAAACACTATTTCAGTAAAAAAAGTTCAAATTAAAAGGGTAACTTAGTATTTCCCATTTAAAAAGATATCACATTTCATTGAAAAATAAGCTAGAGATCCAAATATCATTTTTTCAGGGGTCTATCCACAAAACCTCTCTTGAATTATTAAGCTACAAAAAGATTATGAAAAATTTGTTCTTGAATTGGTAATATATTTGGTTTCACCTCGTGGAGCAAAAAAAATCCATTTAAGTTTAACTAGCACTAGAGTCGGAGGGGGACCAACATTATAGACCTATCAACTGACAATGATAAGGTGAAGTAATGACGTAGGATTTGCAGTAGAGACATTTGACCACACATCGCATGGCGCCAAACTACATTTGCATCAGTCATGATTCACAAGATGAGTCATGCCTCGTATTGGAGACTAGGTTTAAGATGGAGACTTACCCTAATGAGTATGGTAGACCCATATGGTTGAGACATCATCATGGGCTTGAACCACCTTAGTACCCGAGGAGATCTCCTAAAGTCCGCATCTACATGGTTGAACTAACCATCGCTGAATTAACTTAAGGACCTCGAATTGGTATTTATCAGCCCAATAAATCACAAGATATAGGTCAAGCAAAGATACGAGTATGAGATAATGACACCTCCCACTTGACTTTATTAGACTCGAGTGACACCACATGGGTACTTCATCTTACATGACATTATGCACGAGACATATGACTTGTTAGATGACTCATACCTCAGACTAAGGAACATGACTAAAGTGGGGACTCAACCCAGTGTACCCCCAACATAAGAGCTCAATAAAAAAGTACTTAACCATTATAAGGTAACAACTATAGGCTCCTCTTTCCTAATATTTAATCACAAGAGTGATGACATTAAGGGTACCAAAGCGAGATCTCTAATCCTCTTTAAAATCAAGAAAACAATAGAGATATCATGGTATAATTGACATCTTTCTAAAATGCATACATCCCTTTAATGACAGATTTAGAAGGGTTGCACCAAATCTTATTTCATTTCTCCTAGAAATATATGTGTCCCCCTCAATAAACTATATCAACGTTCTCTCGCTCTCATTACTATTGTTTTGCTCAAACACTTGCCTGACTTGATCGCGAGGTGTTGTGTCTTAGTACCACATCATTGTTGAGTTCATAATTTCACGATCATATTCTTAATTTTAGTTCACGAATTGGTTCATCAAATGAACCGTGGTGACCAATTTGACCATAGATCTTACGCATCAACATTTTGGTGTCGTCTGTGAAAAAAACATAGATCATCCCTCTTCTAAATGGATCTAAATTCTTTGTCAAAAAATTTCTTTTCCAATTTTTCTAGTCATTACCAAATGGTGAAAACAATAACTAACCAAAATTGAGGTGAGCTTACCTCAGATGCAGCATCCACATGCGATATACACCAAGATTAGCCTTAGAAGGAGTTGTACTACTCTCATCACATTCATCCGTCACATCGCTCTCACCATTCTCGTTAATGTAACCACTCACTAAGGAAAGGTAAAACCCGTAAGTCCAAATGAAGATACAAGGAAAAGGAGAATGAGAAGATGAACATTTTGTTGGTTTCGCAAACCAAGAACTCGCACATGTAGCAAAAGCGCTAGTGTGGTGGCAAAAATGATTGGATTGTTAGCAAGAAGTTTTTTCTCACATGAAAACATTTTTACCAGATTAATTTATGCCTAAAATGTAAAATATATCCTTGTACTTGATCAAAACGAAAACTTTACTCCTATACTTTCTTTATATTTTTATACCCATGTACTTTGATCAAACTGTAAAATATAACCCTTCATTTAAATTTTGTAAAAAAATAATCATAAAAGACACGTGACAAGCATGTGCGAAACTTTCATTAACCGGCAGTACCATTACCATAGACCAAACTTCCAAACGGTAGAGAAACCAGTAGACAGAGATTGGAGAGGACTATAAAATCACTGAAACAACACATTCATCTTCTCTTTTCTCACTCTACTACATCACACGTTCCCCAATACTTCTTCCTTCTCCCTCTTCCTTTTGCCTCACTACTATTTTCTTCTTCAAACGAATACCAACCACCTTCTTCTGCATATGATGTTGTGTGTAGAGATGGAACAAGATGCTTTCATTAACCAACGATTACAAGGAAATATGGGACGATTACAACTTAATTGCAACAAAAATGATCACAGCAAAATTTATTTGATCTAATAAACAAATAAAATGGAAAAACGTTTACAGCAAATTAAGAATGAAAAATATGATGTAGATCAAGGATTACTCGAAAGCAATGTCCTAAAGACAATAATCATCCTCCACAGGGTGCTTGGAGATTACGATGAATCGTCTCTGCAGGATACAACGATCTAAGCCAGAGTACAACAACTGATTACTCTGACCCTCACAGAACTTCTTTGTATTTCTCTCAATATGTAGGATGCTTTTGTGTTCGTGTTTTTCTACTCTAAATAACGAATCTAATGATGCCATATTCTATATATAACGTTTGTAGCTTGGAGAGCAAGCCAAACTTGAAGATAAATTAGAATCAGATTTATAGAGACATTTTGTGGGATTATAGAGAGATTTTAGTTATCTTCTGCAGATAATTACAGATTCTGTTTGGAGATATTTACTTCCTCTTCAAGTGAATCAAAGAAAATTTATTCAAAAATAAATCTTTTGACCGTACCTTACCGAAACTGAACCGAGCCGGCCGGACGGGCGGCAGCGGCGGCGCGCGTGTGTGAAGGGAGGACCATGTGCCATCTAGGTTCTCTCTTCCCCACAAAATGTGGGGTGCCCCTTGGGGCTAACCTCAAGGCATGAATGTTGAGTTCATACGATTTTGTTCATTTTGGTCCTGAACATATACCGCTTTCATAAGAGTTTTAGGGAGGTTAAGCCATTCAGACCTCTCATAGAAGCGACCCCACTTCTACTCTCATATAGGTGACAACGATTAAGAGTATTCTGTCACTACTCCTATGGCAAGCAGAACATCAATGTCATTAAATACTTACTGATACCCTTTTACGTTGACAGACAACAACTATCTTTATATCATAAGAACAGGAAGAAACCATAGGTTTCTCAGTGTTTCAATTTGAATCATCCCTGACAGTTTGCCTATTGAACCTAGATCTTGGGATCTCCAGTCAACTAGGTTTGGTTACCACCTGAATGATTCATTGAATATGCTTTAGCCTCATTCCTCTCGATGTTTGTTTTATTAGTTCCCATGAAATTCTTTTGTCAGAGGATCAACAAGATTCTCCTTTGACCTTATGAAATCTAAGGAAATCACCCCATTGGACAACAACTGCTTAATGGTATTATGTCTTCGTCTAATATGTCTAGACTTACCATTATACACATTATTTTTCACTCTAAAGGTTGTAGCCATATTGTCACAGTGGACACATATAGCTGACATAGGTTTTGGCCACACCGAAATATTTTCCAGAAAATTCCTGAGCCATTCTGCTTCTTCACAAGCTTTGTCCAATGCTATGAATTCTGATTCCATAGTTGAACGAGCTATATAGGTCTACTTAGTAGACCTCCACGAGATAGCTCCACCACATAGGGTAAACACATATCCACTAGTAGATTTAGTCTCTAAACTATCTGATATCCAGTTAGCATTACTAAATCCTTCTATCACTGGTGGATAGGTTGAGTAATGCAGTCAGTAGTTCATTGTGAATTTGAAGTACCTTAGTACTCTCACCAATGCACTCCAGTGATCACGTCCAGGATTACTCGTATATCTTGCCAGCCTTCCAACTGAATAGGCTATATCAGGTCTGGTGCAATTCATGATATACATTAAACTTCCAATTATTTGTGAGTACTCCAATTGAGATACTCCAACTCCATTATTCTTCCTTAACTTACAATTTGGGTCGAAAGGAGTTACAGCAGGTTTGCTTTCGTATTGTCCAAAACTTTTCAAAATCTTTTCTACATAGTGAGACTGGGTAAGGATATATTCATCTACAGTTCTCTTTATTTGAATTCCAAGAATGACATCTACTTGACCTAAGTCTTTCATGTCAAATTTAGAATTCAACATCCTCTTGGTAGAAGATATTATATCCTTGTTTGATCTCACTATAAGCATGTCATCTACTTACAAACATACTATGACAAACTGATCATTAGTACCTTTAATGTAGACACATTTATCACACTCATTTATCTTAAATCCATCAGATAACATTGTATGATCAAACTTCTCGTGCCATTTCTTTGGTGCTTGTTTTAATCCATAAAGTGATTTAACAAGTTTACAGACCTTTCGTTCTTGGTCTTTAACCACGAACCCTTCAGGCTGTTCCATATAGATTTCTTCATCCAATTCTCCATTTAAGAAAGCAGTCTTTACATCCATTTGATGAATTTCTAAAGTATGCAAAGCTGCAAGTGCAATCAGCATCCTAATAGATATGATCCTCATCACTGGAGAATATGTATCGAAAAAATCTATGCCTTCCTTCTGTCGGTATCCTTTAGCTACCAACCGAGTTTTGTACTTTTCAATAGTACCATCAACTCTTAGCTTTCTTTTAAAGATCCATTTACAGCCTATTGGTTTATTCCCAGGAGGGAGATCAACCAACATCCATGTATTATTTTGCATTATGGAATCCATCTCATTATCGACTGCTTCCTTCCAAAAAGGAGCCTCAGGGTTGGTCATTGCCTCCTTATAGGTTTGAGGTTTGGCCTCCGTCAGGTATATTAGAAACTCTGGGCCAAATAAGGTACACATTTTAACTCTTTTACTTCTTCTAAGCTCAGGTTCAGATTCTTCATCAATCTAAGCTCTAGAAAAATTTTCTTCTAATCCTCGTTTGACATTTTAATTGTGTCTTCCTACCGTAAAAGGAAACACATTCTCAAAGAATTCTGCATTGACAGACTCCATAATAGAGTTGGTATTTATGTCAGAAATTTCTGACCTAATAACCAAAAATCTATATGCAGCACTGTTCAATGCATAACCAATGAAAACACAGCCTATTGTCTTAGGTCCAAGCTTTACTCTCTTTAGCAATGGTACTTGTACCTTTGCGAGACACCCCCACACTTTTAAGATTTTATAGGAATGTAACTTCTCTTTCCACTCTTCATAAGGAGACTTGTTGATCTTCTTATGTGGAATCCTGTTAAGTATGGTGTTTGCTGTAAGCAAGGCCTCCCCCCATAAATTTTGGGGTAATCCAGAACTGTTCAACATACAGTTCACCATATCTTTCAGAGTTCTATTTTTCCTTTCAGCCACCCCATTCTGTTGAGGCGTGTAAGGTGTTGTAGTCTGATGCACAATTCCATGTAGAGCACAGAATTCATACAGCATAGTGGAGTCATATTCTTCACCCCGGTCAGATCTAAGCACTTTGATATGTTTATCAAGTTGTTTTTCAACTTCAGACTTGTATGTCTTAAACATATCCAAAGTCTCATCCTTTGAATGAAGCAGATATACATAGCAATATTTACTGAAATCATCAATAAATGTAATAAAATATTTTCTACCTCCCCTACTAGGAGTTAATTTTAAATCACTATGTATTAAATCAAGTAGGCCATTCGTTCTCTATACATATTTAAATGATTTTCCTGTAAATGTAGATTCTACGCGTAATTCACATTTATTTCCTTTTTCTAGGTTAAATCTAGGTAGAAGTTCTAAATTAATCAACGTTGTAAGGAACGAAAATTAACATGACCTAATCTAGCATGCTAAATATTAGAAAGTTCAGAAATATAAACGGAAGAAGCAGCAGAATTATTATTAATAATTGCAGGAGTTACAGCAGACACATTAAGTTTAAAAAAATCATATAAACTATAACTTTTCCCAACAAACATCCCTCCCTTAGTCAGAATAAACTTGCCAGCATCAAAGAAAAAAATTAAATCCACTTTTACATAAAAGAGATCCTAAAACCAAATTTCTACGAATTTCAGGCACGTGCAGGACGTGTAGGAGAGTAAGTTGTTTTCCTGATGTGAATTTCAGCACAAGCTTTCCCTTTCCCTTAATAGCAGCTTCTGAGGCATTCCCTATATAGAGAACCTCATCTTTATCAACCTCAGCATAAGTTGAAAAGATGGTTCGGTCACTGCACACGTGCTTCGTAGCACCAGTGTCGACCCACCATTCCTTGGCGTCAGTGACCATACAGATCTCAAAAATCATTGCACAGAGATCATCTATCTCTATCATATTTGCTTCGTTCATTTTCCCGTTGTTATGGGTTTGGTTACTATCGTTTTGATCTTTCTTAAACCGACAGTCCTTTGCTCTATGTCCGACTTTACCGCACACCCAGCAACTGCCCTTAATGCGTTTATCTGAATTACCTTTTTGAGCATTGCTCGTCGATATCTTCCTTTTCTTGTCCGGTGAATTGGATTTGTTTCCTTCTACCACATTAGCTTTCATTCCGTAGGTTTCCCACATCACTTTCTTTTCATTTTTCCGGTTGTCCTCCTCTATCCTCAGTCGAACAATCAGATCCTCCATGCTGAGCTCCTTACGTTTGTGCTTCAGATAATTCTTGAAGTCCTTCCATGACGGCAGCAGCATCTCGATGATGGACGCGACTTGGAATGGTTCATTCACGATCATACCCTCGACCTTCAGGTTGTTGAAGATGATCTGCAACTCCTCCACTTGACTGATTACTGTGTTCTTATCATCCATCTCGTATTTCAGGAATTTCCCGACGATAAATTTCTTCGTCCCTGCATCCTCCATTTTGTATTTCTTTTCCAAGGCTTGCCACAGTTCCTTTGCCATCTTAAATGAAGATTAGACGTTGTAGAGGGTATCTACCAAGCCATTCAAGATATAGTTTCTGTAAAGGAAATCCGAATGGATCCAGGCTTCCCGTGCAGATGCTAGTTCGTTCGATTGTCCTTGCATCGGTACAGAAGGAATATCGCCCGTCAGCAGATGTGCTAGATTGAGAGTGGTCAGATAGAAGACCATCTTCTGTTGCCATTGTTTGAAGTCATCCCCTTTGAATTTTTCCGGTCTCTCAGCGGGCAGAGTTTTGATCCCAGCATATTGTTCCATGATTATTGTCTTTAGATTGTTGTGTGTAGAGATGGAATAAGATACTTTCATTAACCAACGATTACAAGGAAATATGGGATGATTACAACTTAATTGCAACAGAAATGATTACAGCAAAATTTATTTGATCTAATAAACATATAAAACGGAAAAATGATTATAGCAAATTAAGAACGGAAAATATGATGTAGATCGAGGATTGCTAGAAAACAATGTCCTAAAGACAATAATCGTCCTCCACAGGGTGCTTGGAGATTACGATGAATCGTCTCTGCAGGATACAACGATCTAAGCCAGAGTACAACAACTGATTACTCTGACCCTCACAGAACTTCTTTGTATTTCTCTCAATATGTAGGATGCTTTTGTGTTCGTGTTTTTCTACTCTAAATAACGAATCTAATGATGCCATATTCTATATATAACGTTTGTAGCTTGGAGAGCAAGCCAAACTTGAAGATAAATTAGAATCAGATTTATAGAGACATTTTGTGGGATTATAGAGAGATTTTAGTTATCTTCTGCAGATAATTACAGATTCTGTTTGGAGATATTTACTTCCTCTTCAAGTGAATCAAAGAAAATTTATTCAAAAATAAATCTTTTGACCGTACCTTACCGAAACTGAACCGAGCCGGCCGGACGGGTACAACAACGATCTAAGCCAAAGTACAACAACCGATTACTCTGACCCTCACAGAAGTCCTTTGTATTTCTCTCAATATGCAGGATGCTTTTGTGTTCGTGTAGCTTGGAGAGTAAGCCAAACTTGAAGATAACTAGAATAAGATTTATGATAATATTGTGAGATAATCAGATTTACAGATTTTGTTTGGAGATATTTACTTCCTCTCCAAGTAAATCAAAAAAATTATTCAAAAATAAATCTTTTGACCGTACTATAGAATACCATGTGCCATCTAGGTTCTCTTCTCCCCATAAAATATGGGGTGCCCCTTGGGGCTAACCCCAAGGCATGAATGTTGAGTTTATAAACCTAATATTCTATCCTTGAGTTTCCAATGTGGTTCAAATTCTCACTCTATTTCACATCACACACTTTCATTCATTTTTCAATCTTTCTTTGAATTTTCTTCTCTTCTTCTTTTCTCTCCAACATATGAAACCTCCAGTACTTCCACAATAACTCTACCCATTCTAAAATAGCAAAAATCAACCTCATCATCCCACGCCTATGTCTCTCTGACAACCTCCCTACCGCAATCCACCTCATCAACACAGCATATGGAAAAAAATGAGCAGCAGATCCACTTGGGTATATGCCAGATGATCTAAGACCCACAACCACAATGAAATGATCTGGCGAAAATGAGGGTAATAGAAATGGGAATCTCACATCTCGTTTACTTCTTTTCTAACTTAAATGTGATATGGAAGAGGGAAGAGCTTGGAACTATAACAAGGAAGTGAAGAAATTTTGGGGAGAAAAAGAAAAACAAATGATCAAGAGAATATGAGGAAAGGAAGGATAACAGTTCCCAGCATTATTCATCTTAAAAAAATCACAGAGTGATGATTACAACACTATAAAAAACAGACAGCTGAAGGATCAAATAGGGAAGATCCTATAATCTAACTAGAACTTCTAAAAGAAGTAAAGAAGTGGAGATTATAAAACATGTGGTTCTTATAACAAGGAAGAGCAAGAGAGAACACAAAGATAAAGCCTCCGCTCTCTCTCTCTGAGTATAACACACACAAACTGGGAGTTAAAATACAAGAAAAGATAAAAACTAAAACTGAGGTTTTACTTAACCTTCATTAATGGTCTGTTTACTTCCGTTAATGGAAGTTTAGCATGTGCCTTTTATGATTATTTTTTACGGAAATTTTAATGGAGGGGTATATTTTACAGTTTGGTCAAAATACAAGGGTATAAAAATATGAAAAAAATATAGGGGTATAGTTTACATTTTAGTCAAAGTGTAAGGGTGTAATTTACATTTTAACTTAATCTATTGATATATTAATTTAATACCTTAAATAATAATTTACCTTCGAGTGATGACGAGACTAATTTTTCAAACTCTTCATGATTGATCGAGTTCATCGAACTCTTCAAGAACGATTTCATTCTTTGAATACTCAAATCTTCCATGCCTAGTCCTAAGCACTAAAAGGACGGACATGTGAGTGTCATAATAAAATGGAGATGAATCACACACTTACTTTTTAAGATTTTATTACAATGTCAACACATGAGAAAGTAGAAAAGCAAAATGAAGACATTTTCTCAAATTTTCTCTCTAGGGCCTCAAATTCTAAGAACCGGAAGTCTCTCTCATTTTTTCAAGAAATCTTATTTCTGAAATTAGGGAGCCGGAGAGAGTGGACAAAAATTTCTATTCTCCTCTTTTAATATAAATCACTATTTATCTTTTAAGGAGAGGACAAAAATTTGATATTTGAACTTTAAAAATTTAAAATTAATCAGATAACATTTATCTGATAAGTGACCATATCCCTCTAAGGGAGATGGGTGGCCACATCATGCCACACAAGACTCATGTGGGGCTTATACTCCATCTCCTAGAGGAGGAGATCACTTTTTTAATTCACCATTTGAATTTATCAGATTTTATTGATAAGATTGTCCATAATTTAAATTATCAAATAACTCTTATATTATACGTGGCCACTTTCTACTGGGTGAGATGGCCGATCAATATCACGCTACCCAAGGTCCCTACGTGGCATGATCTCATTCAAGAAAAAATATTAGGTATCATAGAGAATAATGCCTGCGTTAGGCTAGAGAGTCTGGTCCTGCCACACTTTCTAACAATTTTAATGTAATAAGTAATCACATAATTTACATATATTATAAATTATTTATTAGGTTCCTAGCATATAGTATGTGATAAAAGGATACTTATAGTAGCACATAGATGTAGAATGCCAAATAATTCAATAATTCTAAGCTATTTAGCTTAGTCTCATTTTTACTTGTCCAACTAATGTTCACGAAAATGGTACAGAGGACCCGTATGCCTAAAATTTCAAGCTCCAATATCGATAATTAATTAAATTCTTCAATTAATATATAATTTTATTAATTCTAAATTTAATCCATTATAAATTGGAACTGTACTCTTGAGATTATGAATATTAATTTACTCAAGGAATCGAATAATCGATTGAAATAATCACTACTAATAGATTAATCCTCCATTAAGTAGTTCATAATTAGAAGTAGGTAAATAATTTTTTAACCACTCTAATTACTTCTTTCTCCTTGAGTTTTGTTGATTTTCAGATGAATGATAAATTTATGATCTATCATGGACTGAGACCTCATATCATTCATGATTTGAATCAATACTCAGAGAAACTATTTATCTGACTTCATAATGAAAGAACATATTATATCTTGTAAATTAACATTCCTAGCTATTTACAAGATATTATTGAGCTCAAAAAGTTATATGAACTTTTACCGAGTAAGTAAAAGAAACATAACTTTATAAACTCAAGTCTATTAATTACTTAAGATTGAGATCGTACCATATATTATCGTCAAATTTTCGTGTCTCTATCCTATATAATCTCATTATGTAAAGTACCATCATTCTAATGTCTCCATATGATCCGTCCGGATAAGAGCGTTCCACTCTGAATGGAAATGAGTTGTACTTGTAATTATTGATTAACGTCAACTGCATTTATTTATTTTGAATATTTTCTATTATTATCCTTAAATATCATCCTCTTGTATATACCTTTACAATGTTAAAGATCACATATGATAATCATAAATTTCTCATGATATTTATAAAGTATCTAACATACATGTATGCAAACATCAAATGAAAAACCAAGGACCTACACTGGTAGGTGCTGGGGCCCTAAGGACAAAGGTAAGAGTCGGGACTCAACCACCATCATGTAGGGTCTAGCTAAATCACAATTCATCAAGGAAGTTTCGCCCCAACCAGGTCCTTTAGGTTCACATTCCCAAAATTTAAGATGCTTTATGGGAACCTCAGACCCCAGACCACGTCATCCTGTACAAACAAACAATTGTAAGTGCTTGCATCCTAAAAGAGAAGTTACAAGCGACGAGCCTAAAGAGAAATGTCTTAAAGTAGTTCACTAACCTTGAGTCAAGGTTTATCAGCATGTTCCCCTAGCTTGGTATAGCCTTCATTGATCAGTTTGAGAGTATCAAGAGGTCATTAAGGAAGTGCATGATCTTTCCTCAATGGTCCAAGAGAAAGATTAAACTCTGAAAGTCTACATCAACTAGTTTAGCAGGGAGAAGGTGGAAATCATGAAGTGTAATGAAGGAAGATGAAGCCTAACCATGAGTGTGATTCATGCTAAGGCATAAAAGTTTGTTACACTTAAGGAATATATATCAAAGAAAAAAGCCATTAACAATGGCAAAGACTCAACCAAGAAAGACGATGAGGATAGAGTAGTGGTCGAGACTAATAAAAATGACTATAAAGTGGTCAATTCCACATATTTAAAATTCTAAGAGTATGAATGTTGTACATTTAAGAGTTTACTTTACCTGCATGATATCTTTATCAATCAAATAACAGACTTAATATATGTTTAGAAAACTTCATCTTTACCTTACCTTTTTCCCACTTTTCTAAGACCCTAGATGCATACATCTCCCATTGGTCTGACGCTTCACACATCCTCAAGGTCGTATCCTTCACATCTGTAAGGTCAGATGCATCCCTTACCTTTAGAAAAATGCTTCATCCATCTTCAAGGTCTTATGCATCCCTCATTCTTAATGTCTTATGTGTCCCTCATCTCCAAGATATGATGCTTCTCATTTTAGAGGTTTGATGTATCTTTCATCTTCAGTTTGATGCTTCATTCATTCTCAAGGTATGATGGATCCCTCATGTTCATTATGATGTTTCACGCATTCTCAAGGTCTGAAGAATCCCTCATCCTTAAGTTTTAATGCATGAAACGCGTAAATTCATATGCATCCCTCACCAAAGGTCATATGCATCTCTCACCCTGATAAGATGTTTCCCTCAACCTTAAGATCTGATGCATCCCTTACCTTCGATGGGATGAATCCTCAAGATTTGATGCATCCTTATCTTTTGGTCAGATTTTTCACTCGTCCTTAAGGTTAGATTCATACTTATGTCATTATTACCTTAGATGAAAGAATTAAGACCCTCATGGACACAAAAGACCCTGGTCTACTTTGGAGGCATCTGACCACGGTGGATGGTAAGATTTAAAGTCCTCCACCGAAGTTTTCAACTCCATGAAGCCTCATTAGATTAGAGGACTGAGATCTCTCTAGAGGTAAAAGACCTGGGTCTACTTTCGAGCCATCCCAACCACACTAGGTTGCGAATCAAAAGACCTCAAGTAGAGTCTACGAGGCCATAAGGCGTCCTCAACACTTTAGATGATAAGGACTAAGAACCCCAATCGGGAAAAACACCTCATTAAAGTTCAGAGACATTGGCTGAACCAAGATCCATCTCACTCGATAAGACAAGATCTCATTGCAAATTCCTTTTGAGTTAATAGCTAAAAAATTTATAGACGCTGCTAAGATACTAGTTGTGACTTAATGTTAGAATTTCTTTTAAGTCAACATTAACTTAAAAAATTAGGGGGACCTAGAATACACTCGGACCTTATGTTCCTAAGTAAAGAATGAATTAGAAAGAATAAACCTAGCCTTATGTATAAGGCATGAAGAACATCACGAACCCTTATTAGACACTAAGACGTACTGACAAAGACCTCGCCATCCACCGGCCTTATATGCATGAAGCTCCCTTGGTATCTAATGAACAAAATTGTTAATACTCATCACTAATATCACCTATCAGCTATCATATCTAGTCAGCATCTGAATGATCCAGATCGTAAGAACATGTGTCACAAACTATGGAGGGAAAAAATCTACTAGAGTCTAGCTAGGACTAAAGTCAGAGGAAGTCAATAGACCAACATTACAGACCCCTTATTATAGGTTCACATGCTAACATAAGGTCCACGACAAATCCATTTGGCTGAGCCTCACATGGGCCAAGCTACATTCACAGCAAAGTCATCTCACAAGATGAGCCATGCCTCAGAATAGGGACTAGGTTTGAGATAGATGCTCACCATAATACCTAGCCTAGCCCTACATGGTTGAGGTAGAACAACATGACTGAGGTAGATCCACATAGTTGAGACATCATCCATGACCGTGGACCACATTGGTACCCAAGGACACCTCCTAAATCGTCACCTCCCAAGGTCCTCGCCTCCATAGGTCCTCACCTCCATGGTTGAACTAACTGTGTATGAACTAGCCTAAAGGCTGGTATTTACCAGCCTCATAACTCACAAGATGCCCTATGAGTCA
Organism: Datisca glomerata; assembly: GCA_003255025.1. Taxonomy (NCBI): domain Eukaryota; kingdom Viridiplantae; phylum Streptophyta; class Magnoliopsida; order Cucurbitales; family Datiscaceae; genus Datisca; species Datisca glomerata. The sequence continues at coordinate 821,743 of QANY01003195.1, forward strand.
AACCAGCATACCTTTATGAGATAAAGACACTTCAATGTGACTACTCAGAGTCACATGACACTACATGCATACCTCAGTTCGCACGGGCGTATGACTTATTAGACGAGTCGTACCTCAAAAGAAGGAGCACTGTGTTGGGACTCATCCAAGTGAGCACCAACATTAGATATTACCTCCATTCTCATAGATGGCGCCCCCTCATAAAATGGTATTCTCGCTATCATTATTATTGTTTTGCTCAAGCACTTCCTTAACTTGATCGTCATAATGTATTTGGCTGGGCACCATCTATGAGAATGGAGGTAATATCTAATCATCATTGTTCTTTCACAATCATCATTGTTCTTATTTTCAATTCACGATGTGATTTATTAAGCAGCATGTGGTGACTCTTTGATCGTATATTTTGTCCATCTAGACATAAGATGTGATAAATGAATATATGACAAATATGAACTTTATATTAAAAAATATATGAGAGGTCTCACATCATATGTACTGTCACGTCATAGGTGTTGAACACCACACTAATACATAACATTACTCTTTAAGCTATGTTTGTGTCTTGAAATTGTGGGGGAAAGCAAAACAATGTTGGAGTCGTGATTCTATTATTTAGTTCTATTGAATTATGAAAGTAAAATAGTGATTAGAACATTTATTCCTTCGTCATTTTCCATTATTTTTCTCACGATTTTCTTTAGTATCCTTCCCTCTAATTCATTAATTTCCAATAACCAATTAGGTGAGCACCTGCAGTACCAAGCTACTATGGTACCGTGGGTATGTAAAATATGTGTGAGGTACTTCATGTTGGATCGGGTATTAAGAATTTGAGGAAAAATCATTGAACCACGAACAGTTTGTGGCGGAATATCAAAAAATTTTACATCAACAAATTCATTCATAATAAATATTAAAACCATACATCCGCTTATGCATATAAAGTTAAACGCATTCAAAAGAGATAGAAACGGTTTATACATTTTCGTTGTATCGAAGAATTTCTGAATTTGTGGAATCCTTATTAAATGCTTTGCGTTCTTCGATCTTTAAATTCAAGAACTTCAATTAGTCTTCGCACCAAAAACCATTCGTTGGATTCAAAAGTATATCTCCAGAGGATATTTTTAGGAATTGAGTGTGGGTTCTCAAAACAGCTGAGAAAGAAAAATCAAATTTTCCCTTCCTGTGGTGTATTTTGGCAGCAACAAAGGGGGGAGAAACTTTTTCTACTCTGTATGATTAGGGTTGTGTCAACACATTGATTAGGCAACCCTAATGTCATCTCCTAAATATATAAAATTTTGTAATTTTCACATATATCACATATATGAGTAATTTCTGAAATTCACCCCCATAATTTATAATTGTCAAAAATTGCACCTTCCATTAAAGTCAATATTGTGTCCAAATTCATCAATCCAAAATTGATAAATTAAATTGATCTTCATCAATTAATTAATTAATTATTCTTATTTACTAATTATTCAATAATAAAAAAATAACAAATTAATTAATTTGAACAACAATTAATTACTCTTCACTAATTAAGTGACAACACTCATCACATATGGGTTCAAGAAATATCTTGGCCCCAAAACACATTTTGGTCAAACTGATGTTGTTTCTTCTATTCCTATGCTCATGAGTTACTTCTTAGACCGAATGAGCTCACATGAATAAAGCTATATGACCCAAATACTCGACAAATTTATCTCTATAAATTCTTGACTTATTTAATCCTAACATCATACGACTTCACTATAGGTCTTATGCTGAATCAACTCTCGATTCATTCGCGCTACATTTTCTGTTGGTGCAAATAAACATATTTATTTTACGGTACACAAAATACTTAACATATTACCCTTCATGAATATCAGTAACAAAAGTGAGATGTAAAATTATCATTTTACCTCTTTTGTTATTATTTTCTTAATTCATTTATTGACCGTGAATAAGAAAAATATAATAGTGAATTGTCTCGTACAATTCATCATGTCTTATTCGATGATTCATTTCATCAAGTATCTGGTTAGGTTAATTTATTCACTCACTCATCAATAAAACATAATGTGATATTGTTGCATTTTACAATCTAACCACGAATTTTCATATCTGTGAATTACGCAACTCGAACATAGTTGAATCACGATCCCAACAGCTGTGGTATTGTCCCGACAATTCAAACTCACTCTTTTGACATATCAAAAATCATAATTAACTACGTCAAGTTTCGTATTCACCTCAAGATTAAGGTAATTATGAAAATACCCTTAAAGTGTAACGATTAGTTTTAGAGTTAGATAAACAGCTTTACTCCAAACTAATTTGTTACTGGTCTATTCAACATGTTCCATACAAATCTAGGTCAATCGTTAGAGTCTCTACTCCAATCTCCCAAGACCGACATCATTTGGTTCAACCTAACAGTCGTAATCAGACTCGATTGCCCAATCGATCCTAATACTACGAATAACATTCTAAACTATTTCAAAAGAGCTTGTTTAAAAGGTTCCTCAGTCTTTACTCTTCTTACGTTGACAATAGTTCCAAGACTTGAGAAAATTATAAACACACTTTAATTATCGAAAAACTTTCATTCATTCATTAAATTCAGTAATATAAAATGTTTGAGAAATAATTAAATATTCATAAATAGTTATTACATCCTATTTTATGGACATAGTTTCAACAATCTCTCACTTGGACTAAAATAGGCGTGTACAATCTCGTATCCCATGCCCTCCAGATGACCATCACAAACTTTACTGCTTAAAGTCTTCGTGAATGGATCTGCTAGGTTGTTAACAATCGATATGTGTGTTACTACAACATCTCCACGCTAAACGATCTCTCTAATCAGGTGATACTTTACGTTTTATGTGCTTGGATCTTTAATGGCTCATTCGTTCCTTCGAGTTTGCTACAACCCCATTATCATCACAATAAAGTGTCATAGGCTTGTCAGCTTCTGGAACAACTTCTAGAGTCTTGAATAACTTTTTAAGCCATAGAGCCTCCTTAGCAGCTTCACAAGCTGCCACATATTCAGCTTCCATGGTAGAATCAGTAATGTAAGATTGCTTGATACTTCTCTATATAATTGTTTCACCGTTTAGGATGAAGTGGACCTCCTAGAATCCTTATTTGCTTGGAAGTCAGAATCAGTATACCCCATCATATTCAGGTCTGTACCTGAATAAACAAGCATGTAGTTCCTCGTTCTCCAAAGATACTTAAAGATATGCTTAACGCCATTCCAATGCTCGATTCCAAGATTAGATTGAAAACGGCTCACCACGCCCATGACATAGCAAATGTCTGGCTTAGTACAAAGCATCGCATACATGAGACTTCCTACGGTTGAGGCATAGGGAATCTTTTTCATGTCTTCATCTTCTTGAGGAGTCTTGGGAGATTGCTTGTAAGAGAGGCTGACTCCATGCCTGAAAGGAATATATCCCTTCTTTGAGTCTTGCAAACTTAAGTCATCCATCACCTTATCAATATAAGATGCTTGAGACTGCCAATTGTCTGTTCTTCCGATCCTGAAAGATCTGAATACCTAAGACAAAGGCAATTTCTCCAAGATCCTTCATATCAAATTATTTTGCAAGACAAATCTTAACATCAAATAATTTTCCTATATCATTCTCAATTAGTAGAATATCATCTATGAGCAAGACTAGAAAAATAACTTTCCCTTTGTGTATCAGCTTATACACATATGGTTCATCCACTAACTGTTCAAAACTAAAGTTCTTGACAGTTTCATCAAATCTAATATTCCACGAGCGTGATGCTTTTTGAAGTCCATAAATGGACTTGAGTAGTTCATAACCTTGCCCGCTTGACCTTTCTCCATGAACCCGTCTGGTTGTGCCATATAAATGCACTCTTCAATATTACCATTTAGAAAAATAGTCTTGACGTCCATCTCATGATCAGATCGTAGGGCAACAACAATGGACAAGAGGATTTATATGGATTTAAGCATGACTACCGGTGAGAAGGTATCCTCATAATCTATACCTTCTTTTTGGGTGTAGCACTTAGCTACTAGTCTAGCTTTGAATGTCTCCACATTCCTATCCGGACATTTCTTTTTCTTATAGATCCATTTACACCCTATATATTTTACCCATTCAGAAGGATCTACAAGTTTCCAGACTCCGTTTGAGTGCATTAAATGTATCTCAATGTTCATGGCTTCTTGTCATAGGTTTGCTTCAGGACCAGCCATAGCCTATGAGTAGGAGACATGTTCATCATGATCCTTATCTGAGACTACTATTAAGACATCTCAATAAGACATGTACCTTTCAGGCTGTCTCATAACCTCCCACTACGTCGAGGCTCCACAGGCTCTCGCCCCAGCTATAGTTTATCGATTATTGAATCAGAAACAGTTCCTGATTAGGGAAGCGGTGTCCTCCCACTCAATAATTCCTATAGCACAAGAGTGCTTCATGGCTTCACTCTTTCTATATAGTCTTCTTCAAGAAAACGTGCATTCATGCTTACGAATGCTTTCTTATCAATCGGACTATAAAAGACATATCCCTTCATTCCTTTTGGATATCCTACAAACATGCATAATTCTGATCGACTGGCCAGCTTGCATGTCTTTTGTTTCAGAACATGTGTTGGGCACCCCCATATTCTAAAGTGGTTAACGGACGACTTTCGTCAATTCTATCATCTATATAGGTTGCCAGGCATTTTCTTCGACGAAACATGGTTCAGAATGTATGCTACTTTTCCAAGGCATATTCTTAGAACGAATCTAGGAGGGATGAGTAATTCATCATGGATCTAACCATATCCATCAGAGTTTGATTCCTTCTCTTTGACACACCATTCTGTTCTGGAGTGCCCGGTGCTGTAAGCTGAGAAAAAATACATTCTTCTTTAAGAAAGTCTTCGAACTCTCCTAACAAGTACTCTCCACCATGATCAGATCGTAGCTTTTTTATTTGTTTCTCTAATTTTATTTCGACCATAGCCTTGTACTCTTTGAACTTTTCAAAGGTTTCAGACTTTTGGTGTATTAGATAAACATGTGCAAAACATGAGTAGTCATCAGTGAAGGTTACAAAGTATTCATAACCTTCTCTTGCTTGGATATTCAATGGCACATATACAGCACTATGTACGAGTTCAAGGCATTGAGTGGCTCTTTCACCCTTAACTGAAAATGATCTCTTGGTCATTTTACCTTCTATATAGAATTCATATGTGTGTAGTGATCCCACAGTTAAAGTTTGCAATTGATCATCATTTGCAAGTCTTTTAATCATGTTCAGGCTAATGTGGCCAAGACGTAAGTGCCAAAAATAGGTTAGATCGGTTGAGTCAGAATTCAACCTTTTACTATCCCTTTGTAAATTAGTATTTATTTCAATGTCACATATCATTATAACTATCGGTTTTACATAAAAAAGTTTTTTATCAAACGTGCAGTAGTAATTAAGCAATCATTTCTAAAAATACCAATTTCTTTATCAATGAAATTCAAACTGAATCCTTGCTCAATTAAACTTACAACCGAAATAAGGTTCTTCCAAAAAACTGGTATATAATAAACATCATGTAAAATCATAAAAATATTATTGAATGACAATTTAATAGTTCACATAGATACGACCGATACCGGTGCTCCATTTCCTCAATGGAAGTTGAACTCGTCATCGTCAAGCCTTCTGATTTCCCTGAACCCCTTTAGATCTCAACTGCTTGAGATAGTCTAGGCAGTTGCATTTCCAATGGCATGCGGCTCCACAATGATGACACTTGTCTTTTGACTTGTCCACCTTTTTGGTGCCCTTACCTTTCGTATCTTTCGAGTTATGCTTCTTAAGCTTGTTCAGAACTCCCATGTGTTTCTTTTTGGCACCATAGGTGGAAGACTTGTTTTCAATAAAGTTTACCTCTTCAGTCTTCGTCTTTCTCTTCAGAAACAGGATCTCAGCAGCTCGAGTTCCTTCATCAGCTCAGGAAGTGAGTACCTCAACTTATTCATCGAATAATTAAGTTTAAAGTTCTCAAAAGTGTCAAAGAGAGTCTCAAGGATCATATCAACTTGTTACTCGCCATCTACCTCAGCACCTATGATCTCCATCTCATTCAGATAACTAATGATCAACATAATATGTTCTCTAACATGAGTTTCAGGTTTCATCCTGCAGGTCATGAAGTTTCGCACATTAGCCTATTTGGTTTGACGACCCTGATCTCTGAACATATCGGTGATGTTCAACATCATATCAGCAACAGTTTTCATGTTTTCATGTTGTTGTTGCAACACATTGCTAACAGAAGCCAATATATAACATCTGGCAATCTCTTGAGTCAATTCAGCAATAGGCTCAAGGGGACAAGGGGTGGTGAGCGTGAACTTGTGCTTTTTTCCCTTCAGCACGATATCAAGATTACGTTTTCAATCCATGTAATTTTCACGAGTAAGTTTGTTCAAGTTTAAGATAGTTGAGAGTGGGGACGGAAACATGATTATTGAAAAGAATAAATTAAGAGGTGTAAATAAATGCTCAATCATTTACGGAAGTATAATGCATGATGAAAATAGTTAAATATTTAAAAATCCAATAAAAATATTTCTTCCATGATGTTACGAGCAACAACAATAGCTTGTCTCATGTAAGGACAATGTCTAAGCTATCTCCTATCGCATCGAAACTTCTCTTGTCTAGTTAACGCTTATTAAGATGTCACTACATCTAGCTTAATCGATCACCAATGATTTTGATCATCATAGCTCCATTGACTAGCCCCTATGAGGGATTCCAATGTGATTCGATCTAAGTTTTTAACCAACGCATCAGCTTTAAAAGTTGCCATAAACTAATAGTCCGTCTAGGGACGATCCTGCCTCACCACTTCCTTTACAAGCTTTAACTTCTTAAGCAACTTGATGACTGAAAACAATAGAATTCCCAAGTTTCTCCCACTGAAGAGATGACCGCTAGGGCGGCTCGAAACCATTTCTCGTGCCACGATCAAGTTTGTGTTGAGTACCTTATGAATGTTCTAACGTAAACGACCATCTCACTTAGGTTTGGAAAAATGAATTTTGTCATTGTTTTTAAAAAAAATATATATATCTCTTTTATAATTTGGAAAAAACAAGTTTCGAAAATTAAAAACTTTTATAAAATTTAAATCCCAAATTAAAATTTATAACTTGTATAAAATTCGCATTGTACTTAAATTATAACTCATTATAAATTTAAACTACAATGATGCATGTACATGCTACACTGCATTTTGATATTGGCATATCCCTATTTCTATGTGGCATGTATATGATAATGCGAGATTATTAATAAATCATCCATTCAAAATTAACCAACGTATTAGCTCATTTCTAATTACAACCCATAAAAGAATAATAAATAAGTTACAATTAATTTAAATATTAGTTTCATAGCGTTTGTAATCAAGAAATCAAGGTTCTGATACCAGTTGTTGAATCGAGTCTAAAAAAATTGAGGAAAATCATTGAATCACGAACGGTTCGTGGACGGAATATAAATTTTTTTACATCAACCAATTTAATTATATTAAATATTAAAACCATACATCCGATTATGCATACAAAGTTAAATATATTCAAAAGAGGTAGAAATTATTTATACATTTTCGCTGTATCATAGACTTTCTGAATTGGTGGAACCCTTATTAAATGTTTCGCGTCCTTCGATCTTCAAATCCAAGAACCTCAATTAGTCTTCGCACCAACAACCACTCGTTGGATTTAGAAGTATATCTTTAGAGGATGTTTGTAGGAACTAAGTGTGGGCTCTCAAAACAACTGAGGAAGAAAAATCAAATTTTTCTCTTCCTCTGGTGTATTTCAACGACAACAATGGGAGAGGGAGAGAAACTTTTCCTACTCTGTATGATTAAAGTTCTGTCAACACACAATTGGTTAGGCAACCCTAATGCCATCACCTAAATATATAAAATTTTAGAATTTTCACATATACCCCAAATATGTGTAATTTCTGAAATTCACCCTCGTAATTTATAGTTACCGGAACTTGCATCTCACATTAAAATCGATATTATGTCAAAATTCATCAATCCAAAATTGATAAATTAAATTGATCTCCATCAATTAATTAGTAATTTCTCTTATATACTAATGATTCAATAATAAAAAACAATCAATTAATTAATTTGAACATCAATTAGTTGCTCTTTACTAATTAAGTGACAACACCCATCACATATGAGTTCAAGATATACATCTTTAGCCCCAAAACATGTTTTGGTTCAACTGATGTTATTTCTTCTATTTCTGTCATCATGAGCTACTCCTGAGACGGAATGCACCCACATAAATAAAGCTATAGGACCTAAATACTAAGCGAATTTATCTCCATAAATTCTCGACTTATAATCCTAGCATCGTACGTCGACTCCACTATATGTTCGATGCCGAATCAACTCTCGATTCATGAATGCTACATTTTCTGTTGATGCAAATAAAAACTTTTATTTCACAATCCACATAATATTTAACATATTACCCTTGTGAATATCAGTAACAAGAGTGGGGTGTAAAATTATCATTTTACCACTCTTGTTATTATTTTCTTAACTCATTTATTGACTCTGAATAAGAAAGATATAATAGTGAATTGTCTCGTACAATTCACCATGTCTTATTCAATGATTCATTTTATCGAGTACATGACCAGGTTAATTTATTCACTCACCCATCAATAAAGCTTAAGGTCATTTTGTTGCATTTTGTAATCTAACCACGAATTTTCATATTTGTGAATCACGCAACTTCAATATAGTTGAATCATGATCTCAACAACCGATGTATTATGTGGTAAATCGAACTCACTTATTTGATGTACCAAAGATCGTAATTAACTAGGTCAAGTTTTGTATTTACATCGCGATTAATGTAGTTATGAAAATACTTTTAAGGTGTAACAATTAGTTTTAGAGCTAAATAAACGGTTTTACTCCAAACTATTTTATTACTGGTCTATTCAACATGTTCCATCTAGGTCAACTGTTAGAGTCTTCACTCTCATGCCCCAAGACTGACATCTTTTGGTTCAACCTAACAGTTGTAATCGAACTCGATTGCCCAGTCAACCCTAAAACTGCGAATAACATTCTAAACTATTTCATAAGAGTTTGTGTACAAGACCCCTCAGTCTTTACTCTTCTTACGTTGACAATAGTTTCAGGACTTAAGTAAATTATAAACACACTTTAATTAATAGAAAAACTTTCATTCATTCATTAAATTCAGTAATACAAAATGTGTGAGAAATAACTAAATACTCATAAGTGTAACTTACACTCTACTTTATGGACATAATTCAAACACTTCATATATGTATTTAGAGTATGCGAAATATGTATTGGGGGTGCCTCAAATGTGTAAGTTACCTCACTTTTAACAAAGTTGAGGTATCATCACACATATTTTAAGTACTCACAGTACCATATCGACCACTACCACATATTTTCTCATAAAACATAACAAAATGATAATGGAAAACTCTTTTTATAGTATGATACACGTATACGTCAATTTATATATGAGTCATACATCTATTTCTCAACTATTTTTTTAATTTTGTTATCCTATTAGGGGGTTTGACATATTTCGCATTAAACCTACTGACGATAACTACTTGTACAAGCAGTTAAGTTCACTCATGCACGTGCCTCAGATTGGAAGTCAAGAATGTGGTCCGGTATAATGTACACAATTCATGAAACTTTATGCAAAGCGTTATCGTTATGGTTCAATGTTGTTTATAAAATGGATTGCATAAGTTATCGATGTCTTATTTTATAGGATAGCTAATAGAATTATGTAAAATAAAGAAAGAAAAAATAGTTCCGTGAAGTTTATGACTTTTGCATAATTATAATTATGTCCTTATCAAAGACTAATCCAAAAGAAAGAGCTAAAGAAGTAATTTATCAAAAACTATGCTTGTCAATGCTGGTCATGCTCATATAACAATTGACTAATTCAAACCCAAGGTCATGGTTACACTACTTTGAATATTTCAATTTTCGTGGTATGACTATGGACTATAAGGTTAGTTGTTGTTTTTCAATTAACTACTACGTTATCTATGAAAATGTTATTAAAATAATGTGGATTAGAATATTAAACAAAGACAATTTTTGTTCTAAGAAACGATTTTTCACCGAGAATTATCCATTTACTTATACCCAAAAATAGTCCATAAGACAATTATTAAACATCCTCAGTAGATGTATAGTATTAGTCACGAAAATACTTGAACGTTTAAATTTGTTACTCATGAAAAATCATAAAATGAAAAAAAAAGGGTTATTGCAAGTTGAAGCGACTGCGGATCTTCTTGTGGTAAGGATTAAAAAAACTTATAGAGTAAACAGTTTTGGTCAAAATTGTGGAACAACACTAGTAAGAAATAAAATTGAAGGATTGTTTTTCTAGAAATTCTATTGAAAACAAAAGCATACGTGATATAGGGTTGAACGGTTTACAAAATTGACTTGAATAGACTAATTTGTTCAATGAAAAAACTAAACTGAGCAAAAGAGTATGGACCCTTCCTTTTATGAATAGAAATTATATTATTTGAATAAATTTTAAATTCTAAATACAAGATTAGCCACAACTATTAACAAATTCTAAAATGAGATTTTTTAAGTTTATTAACAAAGAGAGCAAATTTAGTTAGATGTACATCTTTGTTTTTGTTTTTTTTGTGTTTTTACCATTTTAACTCAATTTTGGCAGATCAGTTTTATTGTTTAGCGTTTTTATTGTTGTGATCTTCGTTCCATTTTCATCCTTATTTTTTTCCTATTTTCTGTCAGTTTGTTAAATGCTTTTTTGATGAATATGGAACAGTTTTTTATGGATCTGAAACTTGAGGAGGGGGCAATGAGGGATTGGGCTAGAGAGAAAAAGAGAGAGAGAGGACCATGTATGTGAGGGATGGACCTAGTCCGTTAAATGCTTATTCATCCGCTTCACATGGCATGCCCAAAATAATTTCTTGTCCATATTATTCGATACCACATCGAACATCAACAATATGCTTCTTTATACATATGTGTTTTTATGTATGTATAGTAGTTGCAATCTATATAGAGGAGATAGAGTGGAAATTTTGAAAAGTTTTGAGAAAGTGGTGAGAGAGTTTTGAAAAAACTGGGATATATGTGTTCATGTTGCAGTGGATCCTATCTCTCTATATACACTACAAGGAAAACCCATCTTTAGGGATGAAATTTTTAGCAACGAAACTAAAAACTAAAACTAGTTTGTAGCTAAAGACATCTTATATATCGAGACGCCCGTTTTGCACGTCGCAATAGATTTTACCTACAAAGAAAAAATGGACTGGCCAATTTTTTTTGAAATTGTCGGTAAAAGGACAACTTTTACCGATGTATAATAAATAGGTTGGTAAAAGGAACCAAATAATTTAATGTTTCGTCAATAAAAGCCCCCTAAACCTTGTTAAAATGATGTCGTCTTAACAAGGTTTATGTACACCCAAAAATATCTCTCATTTTCCTCAGCTCCCGCACCCCGCATGTGACAGAAAGCTCCTTCTCCTCTCACCCCCGCGACAAAGCTCCTCCCTTAGTTTGTCTCCGTTAGTTTGGGAGAGGAGAGAAAATCCACGACAGAGCTCCTCCGTCAGTTCGACATATCTCATAGCACATCGGCGTTGGCCTGAACTATCCGATAGAGCTCCTCCGCCATTTATCATGAGCTCTATGTTTTCTCCCTGTTAGAGTTCTCTTCTCTCAAATTTTGTTCATTCCAATATTACTTCTTTGATGAATAACCAAAAGGCCTCCCCTAGTCCCCCATCCGTTTTGTTTTGCATGCGTCAAAAATGATCATCTATCAATTCCATCTTAAGCTAGTTTTCAATACTTTATGATAGATGCTAAATTGTCTAAGAAAAGAGTCAGTTTCAATGTGTAAAGCATGATGGGGGGTTATTAATTTGTATCAAATTCTGCTGAATGTTTGTTTAAAATCTTCTGATTGATGCTATTTATATAAGATATTAGTGTTAGCTTGAATTTGTAGAAGAGAGAGGCGTGGGTTATCACTTTGTATTTGATTCTACTAAATGTTTTCTTAAAATCTTCTTATGGGGGGGATCCTTTATTATATGTTGTGATGAGTGATAAAGTTATACTAATTTAATAATTTAGATTTTGCTATATGGTTGTGATTCGTCGCTAATTTTGTTAGGACTATTTATTTGACAAAAAAATGAATATTCAGCAGGATTAGCCTTTATTATATGTTGTGATGAGTGATATTAAAGTTATACTAATTTAATAATTTGGATTTTGCTATATGTTGTGATTCATCGCTAATTTTATGCTTTACAGGATGAGCCTGGTGTTGAGGATGCCACACCTTGCTCTGAATAAGAGATAGTTATAGAAGTTCTCAGGCAAAATAGAGGTCTTAGATGTGGAGCCCCACCCACATGTTCTCAGAAAAAGAGTCGTGCTGAAGTAGATTTACAAAAACAAGTGAAGTTGTTGGAGAGCCAAGTACAAAGCTTAATGGCTTGGGCTCCACAAAATGGTTTTCTAACTCTCAATGATGAGTCAACAACAAAAACATGTGGTTCAGAATTTTTGTTAAACTAATTTTGGATATTATCTTTTGAACTATCTTTTTTGAATACACTATTGAACTATCTTTTGTACCATCTTTTGGAGATATTTTGTAATGAACAAATTTGTTGCATTACATATATTAATGATCAATATATGTATTTATTAGAGAAATATTGTGCATGAGAAATATTATGATGATATATTATTTATTAGTTATATGAAAAATTAAAATGTAATATTTTTGTAAAATATTTTGAAAAATAAAATTTTGATGATGAAACTTCAGGTCGTCACTAAAAGTGGTCAATAAAAGTTCTTTGCAATGACAATATGTTATGTCGCAAAAGAGTAATGGCAATGACATAGAGGTTTGTCACAAAAGTTTTTGGTGACCACTCTCAAAGTCATCATAGAATCCTTCCAAAACAAACTGTAAGTCGATGTAAAAGCTTTTCGCGACCAAGCGTCATGACAACTTGAATTTTCGTCGCGGAAGACTTTTGCGCGAGGAGAAGATTGTGTGAAAATTTAATGAAACCAAAACATTTTTTCATCATGAAAGTCTTTCCTTACGACCCTAATGTGACATACTTTGCCATGATATGAATTTCATCGATAAAACCTTTACCGACAAAAATTCAGGGTTTTAGCCACGAAAAATTCTTCATATGTAGTTTTGTTATTTGAATTTCAAAAAATTCTTCATATGTATGTTAGTAGATACTTATATTGAGAATATGTCATGTTAATACATAATGAGTTAATACGTTAATTGAATATTTATGTCGCTCAATAAAATATAATCAATGTAAGTACTTATTAACGTTGAGAAAAGATATATTGTTAATTTATGAAAAAATTATATTCATATTAATATATAATTACACAGCTATAAAAGTTATATACTTAAAAAATACAATCATTGTAATGCGCATTTACAATGAAATCAAACTATGTTCGTTACCTATATGTAACTAATTGTTTACATGTAAATATAAATGAGTGGGTGGTTTATTGATAGAGATAGGGAATGAGAGAATTAGAGAGAGCATTTGAATTTAAATTACTCGCTAATTATTATTTATGATATGATAATTTAAACTCCCTATTTTGAAGCTACTAAGTCAATGCGAAGGAGGTATTTATGGTACATTAAATGTTAATATTCTTGTTTCTTAACCAAATTGACAAAAATCAAACTTTCTAAGTTAATGATAAATATTTAGTTAGGGTCTGTTGTCTAGTCCTTTAATTTTGGCTTTTTTTAGGGAAATAGGTCATACTAGGAAAATAAATAATAAAAATGGCAAAAAAATTTCTATTTTGCACAAATATCCAAAATTATGTAGCTCATATTTTTTAAACCTACAAAAAATAGTGAATTAACACATCTACCCTCATTATTAATAAAACCTAAAACATTCTGCAACCAACAAATCGTGAAATGCTAACAAAACAACAGAAACAAAAAACCCTCCCCGAGCAGCAACGATTGGAAACTACAGAGAACCCTAGCATGAAATCTTCCATCCAAAGCTTAAATCATACGAATCTTAATTGTAAGTGATATTTACGACTTGAATCTCTTTTATTTTTGGTTTGAATCTATTTTCATGATCTATTTTTCTACAAACCAAAGCCATCGATTTTTGAATCTTCGTTATTAGTTCAAAATTATTTTAGTTCAAGTCTGATTTTCTTTCAAATCTGTGTTATTACACGATTGTTTTGTTTTCGTTCGACTTTGATTTTATATCTGTCAAGCACGATTACGTTAGGTTTTATTGCGTGATTTCGTATCAGTTTGAATCTGCGTGATTTGTTTGTCTTTTGAATTGCCGATTATTGTTGAGTATAAAATAGAAGAGATGGTTTATAATTTTCATTCAAATAAGGGATGAATAGAGAGTGTAATTTTTGTTCGAAACTTCTTCTATATACATTTCAAATTTTTGCTTATACAATTCAGAATTTCTGCTATATCTTTGGTGGTGGGTTGTGGGTGTTTGTGGGGTTTATGAAAACTCAATTTCTTGTTGAACAGAGAGTTCTATTTGCAATTTTAGTCTCTGCAACTTTTGTTCTGTGTAATTTTAATTCGAATCTCTATTGACATATATTTTAATTAGTGTTTAACATGTGAGTAAATAAATATTAACTATAGGTATTAATCTAATTTCTAACTGAATATGTTTTGCTAAGTGTATATACAGTTAAGTAAAACATAATATATACTATGGGTAAAAATATAACTCCAAAAATAACTAGGTTTGACAAAGTATATACAAAGAAGACAATGATAATATGGGTATGCATCCAATTCCATGAATATATCTACTGATATATTATTCTTAATATTTTTGAATTAGGTTATAACCATATATATGTAATTTTCATTCGAATATTTGTTTTCAATTCTCTGATATATAAGGTAATTGTATGACAAATCTGTATTGGTTGTTGTACGTGCCTTCTCTCATCTTCTACTTTAATTATAGTGAGTAAGTAAACATATACTATATGTATTAATTCAATTTCTGTCTGAATTTATTTTGCTAAGTGTGTATGAAGATAAGCATAATATACTATTGGTATATATCCAATAACCATATTTGACAAGTATATAGAGTGAATTACATTAGTTATGCCTATAGTATCTAAGCATATAGTCATTTACTGTCTGTTAGCACACATGATAAATTTTACACATAAATATTCATGAATGAATATTTGTCTATTTACACAAAGTATTTAGACATACATCCAGCTGAAAATACGATGAGGAAAAAACACATTGCCAAAAAAACATGTGAGAAAGAAAAGGCAATCAAAGATTCAAGATGATGTAACTATGGAAGAAAATGAAACAGCCATAAGAGATGCTCCTACAACACAAACCAATGAAAACACAGCGATTAAAAAAGAGGTAAACAAATCAAATAGTACATTGAAATATACATATAGTTATAGAAGTATGATAACCCTAATTTATATAAATATTATTATTATTTATTTATTGGCAGGACTACAATGTGTTGTTACCGACTGAATTGTGAAAATGTAACAAGAAAGTCAATCTTTATGAAAAATTAAGTATTTCAATACTCTTAAATGCTCGTTAACCCAAGAATAAAAGAGGTCTTTAGAAAAACATGTTTAGAAAGCCTCTCAACATAAAAATAACAAAAATACCTCCTCAGTTAATTTTTCATTTAGATAGGAGACAATGTTTTTTAGTGATAATAATGATGAGTTATGTTTTAATATTGAAGGACAAGTCATTAGATTTGGTATTAAAGATTTTACGTTGATAACATGACTAAACTGTGGTCCCTACCCAACATTGAACAATGAGACATTACCCGATGGACATTTACTTGATGAAGCATTTCCTAATCTCAAATCTATAACAAAATACATGTCTAGGGAAAGTCTGGTTTATTCTTTTAATGCTTTTTGGTATGCAAGTCTAGAGCTTAAGATCAAGTTGGCAAAGATTTATTTCTTAGAAAATCTCCTTTTTGCAAAAATAATCATCTACCAGCATTGACATCGATCATTTGAAAATATTCAATATAGATGAGATTTTTTAGAATTATACATGGGGCCGGTTCTCATATGAGATGAAAATCAGATATGTGAAAATTGTTCTCAACAATCCTACTGCAAAAGGATTCGAGTTTGAAGGATTCGAGTTTGGAGGATTCCCAGTGGCCCTGATTGTTTGGGCGTATAAGGTGATCCCTACACTCATGAATCCTAGCATCAACATTGTATAATTCTTAGGAGATAGAATACCAAGAATGTGCAACTAAGAGGAGCGAACAACTAAGCTGGAGAGAATTACAAAACAAGGTTTTTGAGTCAGAAGAGTTAAATTATGTTTTCACTTTCATTTAGTATATAAGCATTAGTATTTTATTGTTTAATCTTAAGTATACATGACTAAATTTCATGTTAATGTTGTGTGATTAATTTGATCTGAGTATACTACAGATGTATATTAGTTATTAGATTTCATATATAGGCAGTTTAAATACAAAAAAATGTTAATTGTTTCATGAAGTAGTATATAAATGATGACTGTTATTAACTAAATATTTTCTATTTTCCTATTTTGAATTAATGTTTAATTTCATAATAGTTTATAATAGAACCAATTAAACTTACACAATTAGAATTGAAAGAGCCATTTATGGGTCATTTTTCTGATGGGAAAAATGTGGATAGTGAAAAAGATTGTGAAGAATCAGATTGTGTCATTTGATTTACTAATGAAAAAAAAGTTCAAAATAAAGAAGCAATGCCTGTAATTGCAAAAAAATTGAAATTGGAGCGAGTTCAACATGAAATAAATATATCCATAGTGAGCTTGGATATAAAGATGAGCAAAATACATACTTTGTTAACTATGCTTTCCCAACAAACATCTTCTGCTAATGTAATAAGTTTACATATTATTCGTATATTTTTAGAAATATCAATTTAATACTAAGCATTTTAATCATGTTTCAATGTTATTAATGAAAGGATAATGCTACGACTACTAATACATTTGATAAAAATGCTGGAAATGCTGCCATGGATGATGATAAAACTGCTATAAACAAGGATGTAAATGCTGGACCAAAAAGTGCAGAAAAAAATTTGACTACAATTCAACTGTCATAGTCAAAGGAAATTGTAAATGATATTATATATTTATTGCCTATTAAGAACAAAACTAATGTTGACATAAATAAAATGCAGGAAAACAAAAAAGAAAAGATGCCTAATCAAAGCAGCAGTAAATGCGGCCAACGAAAAAAATTACATCGTCTAATGAAATTGGTAGAAAATGAGAAACAAGCACAAGCAACAGCACAACAAGCATTGGAGGAAAACGCAGTAGGTATACACAACGCAACAGTTCCAAAAAAGGCAGCAGCAACAGCAACATGGATGCCGTTTGAATCCGACATTCCTAACTTCAATTTGTTATCCCAACCAATTTCTGAATTTGATGGATGCATATTGGTATAAATTTCAGATTGTTTTCTTAGGATATTTAACTTGAAGAAATTCTACCAAATTTGATAGATGAATAGGTGGTATATGATGGAATCATTTTTTTAATGACCTTACTCTTAGTTATCGATATATCAATAGGCAGTAGATGATGATGGGTGCAAATATGTTACTAAATCTGAAACTTTAGATGGATTTCGAACTTATTGATCATTTTAAAATATATGGAAGCTCATTCTGAAATTTATCTATTTATGTTTGAATACTTAATATACAAGTATGGAAACATAAATCCTGTAAATAATAAAGTACCATAGGTATGTATTCAATTCCTTAAAAATAGCCTTGTTTTACAATGTATATACATATACTTAGGTATTCAAATCCTTGAAAAAACCTTATTCAAAATAGATAAGTAAATGGTCGTATACGATGCGTATAAATCCAATTCCATGAAAATACGTTGGTTTGACACTGTATACACAGATAAGTAAATGATAATATATTATGGGTATATATCAAATATCTTAAAATATTCTCTTAAACAAGCATATTCATAAAATTCTCACGACCATTGACCTGTTTGATATGAAATTGAAAAATATACAAAAAGTAAATACCATTCAAAATAAGAACAGTGAAAACATAACCATCAACTGAATCAACTCAAGTATAGTACTTGGACATGTATTGATATGGTGAAAGGTTCCTCTATGTAAGTGCAACACATGTATGAGAACAAGGTAATAGATCTAGTTGCCACATATTACAAGTGCAACACCAATTTGTAATATTCACAACATATTCAACTTCTCTATCAAGAACTTGATATGTATTATTAACGATGTATACCTACAAAATATACAATAAATAATAACTAATGAATGGAAATAATTAAACATTAAGACGACATAAGAGAACTCACATCCATGGTACGAGCCAACTCAAATTGAACACGTAAATCATTCTCCGCTTCCTTAGTTAAACATGTAAGCATGCAATTAGCAGTGATTCTCTGATCATAAAACCATACCTGTAACTTTTACTGTATATACTCTATAAGGCAAGAAATAGGCAATGATCGAGCATCCTTCAAAATATAATTTAACATTTCAACTAAATTTGATGTCATCACGTTATAGCGATGTCTAACGAAGTAAGCACGAGCCCATTTCTCATACCCAACTGCACTCAAGTAAGACCGTATAGACGGAACAATGGCATCTAGACAACGCATGTGCAACTAAAAATCTACAGTCATGTATACCCTCGCACATTTATAAAATAAACTATCAAGTTTGAACCTCTCATATGTTGTCTTCACATTATTGAACAAATACTGCATGTAATAACTGTGATGAGCATCTGAAAAGTACTTTGCAACAGCCTTTGGGATGCAGTTATGACGATCATAAATGATCATTATCTCTTCACGATATTCAAGAGCACAACTCAACTTCTCTATCAACCAATCCCAGGCCAAATCATTCTCCGAATCAACAATTGTAAATGCTAATGGAAAAATTTGGTCATTACCATCAAGCATTGAAGCAATAAGGAATGTACCAGTATTTAGTCGTTAGAAAGGTTCCATCAACTCCTATCACAAGTCTCCAATGACAACTACCACTTAACGAAGGCCTCAATGCCACAATAAAACTTTAGCCTCCCATCACGATTAGTATGAAAATGTGTAACAGTACCTAAAATATGTAAAAGTATTCACTAAAAAATACTGACGTGTAATAATAAAAAGAATAATAATAGTAAATAATGATATACAAATGGTAATTAATTAGTAACTGTACCGGGATTATTCTTCTGCAAGTAATAGCAATAGGAAGGTAGTATGGCATATGACTTCTCTGGAGAATCACGAATCGTATCAAGAGCTCCATTCTTGACCCTCCAAGTTTTATAATAGCTAATATTAATGTCATGCTTCACACGCATAAGATGAATTATGTCCTTAGGTTGCATGTGATCACCAACTCCACACATATACTTATCTTTTATACACTCACTAACATTTGTTTAAGTGGTTTGTCGGTGATCACTCTGAACAATGTTAAGCAAACAAGTGTGCTCCTTTACATACTTTCTAACGCACCAAATTTCACCACCTCTATAACGTGAAGCACACACAAACCATTCCAACTCTTAACAATACAACAGACTACATACATTCCATGGTTAGACTTACTAGTCAAAAATTGAAAATTATGCTTCATAACTATCAAGTGGAGAGCCTTTTTAGCTCATATTTTGAGCATTTTCTCCTATATATCAAATCCAAAAGATAACTTATCCGTGTCTAATTTATCCACAAATAACGGTTCAAACGGATTATCATGAACAACAATTTGAGATGAGGACCCAACATCTGATGATGAAAAAATACAACTACTACTAACATCATCAAATGTCCTACAACTACTGCGTGATGTAACAATTAATGGATAATTTTTATTTCTCTCATTATTCATCAAAGTAAGATACCAAATAACGTGAGAATCCACATTTATCTCTACAAAGTTAGAAGAAGATCCTCCATATTTAATATTTACCATCAAACCCATATCATTAGTTTATACTCCTAATGCACGTGACACTAAACCACGTAAAATTTTGTATAATGCATCATTACCCACCAACAATGGCTTAATCTTGTAGTCATGGTTGGAATTTAGAAATACCAAATAGTATGTCAGTATATACTATATCTAATATTCAAGACAAATGAATAGACAATATAGATTTATGTACTATATGTAAATATATAAATTACGTAAACAAAATAATGACTCAACAATCCAATAAAAGGAAAACGTGATTCCAGCAATCCAAAATCGAAATACAATGGCAGAAACTAGTGAAAAAAAATTAAGCAATCAAACGTACGATTCAACATTCAAAGATCATTTACATCAAAGAAACTAGAATGATAATCATTTAGAATACTAATAACAAAATTGATTAGAATACTATGATCAAAATCAATTCCAGAACATATGAAAAGGTGTCAGAAATAGTAAATAACGATTCTAGAAAATAATTGAAAAAACTAGCAAAAAATCCAGAATACGAATAACGATGCAAGTAAACAGTTCCATATACTAATTAGAATTTCAGAAAAAAAAAATCCAGAATACTAATAACAATGCAAGTAAACGATTACAGTGTGCAGGATTACACCATGGCCTCGTCGAGATGTCAATCATCACGTTCAGATACTCGATTGGATATTGACTCTCCTATTGAATCTGGAGGATCAAATCCACATCATGATATGAATATGAAAACATATGGCTTGTTCGCTCTTGCTCAAGTTAATGGAGATAATAAAATAGTGTTTCATTTAATTATCATAATGTTATTCAATATTTTGATAAATAGAACAATCTGTAAGGCGTACGCGAGGACGAACGCAATTGACATCTATATGGACAAGTCAGGTGATGATAGAACACATGTGACTTTCAATGCCCAAGGTCAGGTCATCGGTGCTAATAAAGGAAAGTTTGCAAGCTTTTGTGCTACCGTTGCTAGACGACATAATATTTTTCCCATACAATATGATTGGAGGCATGTGTCGCGGTATCATAAAGATCAAGAGTGGGAAATAGTGAAGGTATGGTTACTTGTATGTTCATATACATATATATAGTTAATTAGTTGCGTATTAATCTTTTGTAGTCAAAATATACCGTAGAAGAATCACAAAACATATTTAATCATATGTTCTCATTTTATAAACAGAAGAGCTTCAAAGAGAGCCCTCCAGAACGAAGCTATTTATAGCCTCACATAAACAGAAAGATTGAACCTATGTAAATGAAGAGACTGCAAACGTTGCAGTAAGTATAAGTTGTAATATTAATACCAAGTTTTTAAATAGCTATTACATGTTTACTCATACTAAGTCTTAATTTGATATTATAGGCGAAACTTAAATAGGGCATAAGTCAACTTCCGGATGGTGATTATGATCCAATTTCACCAAACGGCGTGCTCTCACATGTATTGGGTTCAGAGCATCCTAGACGAGTGCATTTATTAGGACTCGGGGTAACTCCATCTCAAGTATTCTCACATTATCGTGGGGAATCGTCCACACAAGATTCTACCCGTTTATCAACTGAGCTAGAATATCAACGTGCACGAGTAGTTGAGTTGGAGGCTCAATGCGCACGGGTGCCTCAGTTGGAGGCTGAATGTTCAGAGATGCGTGAGAAATATAATCAAGTGCAGGCTGAATGCTCAGAAATATGCTCCCAACTAAGCTTAATTATGAAGTTTATGCAAGACTCTCATAAAGACTAGGGTAACCTTTTGTTGTTTAACGTTATTGAATAGTACTTCTGAAATATTTTGTTATTTCAAATTTTCATACTTTAAACTCATTAAATAATTTGTATTGATAATCTATTATAGTTTTGGACATCTAATTAATGATTTAATGCTTTATAATTATGCGCTCTGTAAATATATACAATGATACTGCTATGACTATTCTAGAAATATATACCCTACTAAAATTGTGATAATATGTAGAAATTTTTTGGGAATTAGCAGAAATAGAAAGGAGTGTGTGAAATCAGTGTTTTTTGTGACGATTCATAAACCGTAACAAAAAATTGGACTAGGACAAATTCGCGACGGTTCTATAACCGTTGCAATGAGACTACCTATTTCGCGAGGGTTGTAGGACCGTCGTTATATATACAATTTGTGACAGTTCTAAAAACCGTCGCGGTAAATTTTATTTTGCGACGGTTCAACTGTCGCGAGTTTTCAAATAATCATTGCTTTAGAGTCTCTGTCGTGATGTTCCTCTGACAATTTTCAAAACCGTCGATGATTTAATCCCGACGGTGGCGATCCGAACGGTTCTCCAATCATCGCCATATTGATTCCGACGGTTAAAAATTGTCACCGTAGACTCGAATAACTATCGCCGTATACATATTTTCTTGTAATGTGTTATGTTGTTTTGATCAATATGTACTTGCATGTTTGAATGGAGAAACACTTTCTGCTTGAATCAAAGGCAAAGAAAAGTAAACTTTATGGCACGTTTACTTGATTCCTGTAGAAAGGGATTTTACGAAATCTGATTGCATTACGGTTTTAGAATTTGATTCTAAGTAGTTCCCATAATTGGACCAATGTTGATTCATTCACTACTTGATTTGCTATCATCATAATTGACACTTTAATAATATTATGTAGTTTGATTCTAATTCATTCATTAATAAACATAAATAATAATTATTTTTAAATAAATTTTAATTTTTAAAAATTAATAAATATATTAATTTAATTTAAAATCCCAAATCAAAATAAGATAAAATTTTAATTTCAAATACAAACAAACGCTCTATTAGCAATAGAACAATGTGGGGAAATGAAAGTTCGAATTCCAGTGTGAAATCAACATAAAAGTGAAGTTTAGATTGATTCTTTATAATTGTGTTAGAGTTCATTTTTATTCAAGTTTAAGACAGTTGGCAACAATGATGGTGAGTGTATTCCATCCTCTGGAACGAGAGTTGATTAGAATATCTTATCACCATTAACATCATCACCCTCCATCATTAATAACTAGATTGTTGAATAAAGAAACGACTGATGGTTTAGAAAGAAAAAGCTATTTTTTAAAAAATATTTTCATTTTAGCACCAAACTAATCTACACCGATGCTTTTTTTTGAACGGTCCAGATCAGCTTATCATAACCACGTCTTTTGTTTCATCCAAAATAGATCGTCATCCTCACACAGTCTCACTCAAACTCGCTCGCTCACTCATTCACTCACTCATTCACTCACTCACTCATTCACTTCAATGCATCTGTTCTTCTTCTTCATACTCCTCCCCATGTCTCTGCTGCTACCCTAAATTCTCTCTCTCCGTCTCTCTGCAGAGACCATCTCCCGGTAAGAGATGGGTTTCCCTAATTTTCTTTCCCATCTTGCCCCTATTTACATTCTCTATTTTCTTATCCTATCCCCAGCCCCTTCTCTTACCCTCAACATCACTTCCCTTCTCTCCTCCTTCCCTGATCTCTCCGATTTCAACTCCATTCTTACCTCCTCCATTGCCTCCGATCTGTCCTCTCGCTCTTCTTTAACTCTTCTTGCCGTTCCTAACCCCTACCTTTCTTCCTCCGTCGACATTACCCACCGCCTCTCCGGTACTTCGCTCGCCGATGTCCTCCGCTACCACGTCCTCTTGGAATACTTCTCCTGGTCTGACCTCCGCCAGATCCCTCCCTCTGGTAAGCTCGTTACAACTCTTTTTCAGACCACTGGACGCGCCACCAGCGATTTTGGTTCCGTCAACATCACGCGAGACCCATCCAGTGGCGTCGTCTCGATTCATTCGACCGTCACTTATTCTGGCTCAAACGCCACCGTTCTTAAACTGGTTGAGAATTTTCCCTATAATGTCAGCATCTTTGCGGTTGATTCCCTTCTTGTGCCGTATGGATTTGATCTCATGGCCTCCGAAACTCGTCCTCCTTTAGGTTTGAACATCACGCAGGCCTTAATCGACGGCCACAACTTCAATGTCGCCGCCTCCATGCTATCGGCGTCGGGCGTGGTTGGAGATTTTGAAGCAGACGAAGGTGGAGCCGGAATCACACTCTTCGTTCCGACTGACACTGCGTTCGCGAACCTGCCTTCGACGGTTAAGTTACAGTCGTTGCCTGCGGATAAGAAAGCCGTGGTACTGAAATTCCATGTGCTGCATTCGTACTATCCGCTCGGTTCGCTGGAGTCGATTGTGAACCCAGTACAGCCCACATTGGCGACGGAGGAAATGGGAGCCGGGAGTTTTACTCTGAACATATCCAGGGTTAATGGATCAGTGGCGATCAATACGGGGATCGTTCAGGCGGAAGTGACGCAGACGGTGTTTGATCAGAATCCGGTGGCGATTTTTGGGGTCTCGAAGGTGTTACTGCCGAGAGAAATCTTTGGCAATAACCCAATGGTCACACCTAAGCCCCGAAATGATATAACTGGCGGTGCTCAGCCGCCGGAAATCGCTCTTTCACCGCAGAGTTCACTAGAAACGAATGGCCCACAATCCCACCTGTCTTCACCACCGGGGTTTCGTGAAGAAATCAGCTCCTTAGCTGTCATCAATAGCCAGCTGAGCTTCGCCCTAACTATCTATTGTATAGGATTGTACTTGATGGTATGTGATTCAATTATTTTTGCCTCCATTACCATTGATTTATGAAGGATTTTGCATTACACGTTTTCTTTTCTCTTTTTGTTGATTGTTGTCAATGTTTAATTAAAACAAAAATTGAAAAAAAAACATAATGTTGTTGTAATTTGTAAAGAAAAAACATTCTTCATAATGCTCTTTGCGGATGTAAAAATTCGAGACAGAAATTTTTGGGTTCTTTTTTCTTG
The DNA here is from genome assembly GCA_003255025.1 of Datisca glomerata. NCBI lineage: Eukaryota > Viridiplantae > Streptophyta > Magnoliopsida > Cucurbitales > Datiscaceae > Datisca > Datisca glomerata. The sequence continues at coordinate 846,842 of QANY01003195.1, forward strand.
TTTCTTGTTCATTATATATATGTTTCTGTTGTGACTGATAGACATAAACTGATGATGAGGACAGAATTCTGTTGAAATAGAAAATGCAGGTAAATTTTGCAAGTTTCACGGATTGAGACTTTAGAAGAAAAAGGAAAAATGGAATTTGGTGAGAAATTTAATTTAATTTTTTAGATATTTTCTTGCTTTTTCTGTCATAAAAAGTCATGTAAAACCTCCCTTTCTTTCCCCAAAAATATCATCATGACAGAGCCTTCCAGGACCACAAATTGCTACGCCACTTTCCCTCTTTCCTTTGTATTTGTTTGGTTGCTATGGAGTGTGAATGGTTATTATGCCTTGGATAATTCCTAGAGGCTGAATGAAATCTAGAACTATGGTGATAATTGAATTGGTGACATGATTAAATTTGTAGCAGTTCAATGGGTGACAAAACATGATTGGCGTGCATGGTTGTACATGACAATCTATAGAAGAATCGATGATAATTTAAGATTTTTATGTTTGGTATTTATTACCTGCGTAGAATTGCTTCTTTTTCTTGAAGCAATTTAATTACTTGCTCAGAAGATAAATTAAAATTACCAGCAAATTAAAATCGCTTTCAGTTTTGAGGATTAGTCTAAATAAATAATGTGATTTAAATATAAAACAAAAAATATAGAAAAAATCAACTTTTCAGTCTAATATGTACAAATGGCAAGGACAAATTTTTATTTACAAAAAGGTTGAAAATGACTGAAGTAAAATATTTATTTATTTAAATTACATAAAGGTAAATAAATTATTTATCTTATTCTGTTCATTTTTTCAATAAAAAATTTGTCCGGACATCTTTATAGTTATAACTATTTGTCATTTTTGCAGTTATATATATAGATTGAGATACTCTCAAATCTGTTTTGTACTATTTTTAGTACTTAAGAACTTTAAAAAAATCTGTAAATTTGGAGAGGAGAAGAGAGTAAACAGTGTTGGGAGCCACTATTTGTCCAGCTTCGTCCTTCGGGTGCACGATGGAGCCTAGATTGCAACGGAACCCACTCGTCCAGTTGTTTTATTTGAAAGAAATAGAAAATGAAGTATAGCTGGTTTAGATCCCGTTCATTCAGATTTAAATAAATTAAATTTAAAATAATTATTTTTATGTTAAAATATTAATTTTTTCATAAAAGTTTTAATTTTATATTTTAATCTTATATTAACAGATCTGATGAATCAAATCCAAATTTATCTCTCCCGTGAAAGCCCACCCAACAATCGAGAATTCAGATTCAAATAAACAAATGGTTGTGTGTGTGAGAGAAATGGAGATGGTTGGGTGTGTTATTTAGTGAAGAAAGTGGACGACAGAAGGGAGCTTGTTGGCCCACAATTTGACGGTCGTGATCTAGACCAGGATTTAGATTCTTTTTCTGTTATTTATTTTCAATTATCCAATCTTATTCGGTCTTAGCGAGACCAAACCTGTTACGATCATGAATTTTGAGATTAAAGAAAATTTTGCACTACAAATAAGTTTAGGAGGAGTATGTTTTTAGTGTTAGATCGAGTTTTAAAATTTGAGAAAAAAATCATTAAATCATGAACGGTTTGTAGGCGGAATATAAATTTTTTTTACGTCAACCAATTTAATCACATTAAATATTGAAACCATACATCCGATTATACATATATAGTTAAACGTATTCAAAAGAGATAAATAATTTTATACTTTTCTTATATCAGAGAAATTTTGATTTGGTGAATCTTATTAGTCGTCTCGCGTTCTTCATTATTCGTAGTACTCAAATCAATTTTCACAACAACAATCACTCGTAGATTCAGAAGTATATCTCAATTGGATTTTTATCAGAAATTGAGTGTGAGCTCTCAAAGCAATTGAGGAAGAAAAATCAAAATTTTCTCTCCTTTAGTGTATTTCGACGGCAAAAGGATGAGGGAGAGAAACTTTTTTTACTCTGTGTAATCACGTATTGTGTTAGAGTTTGTATCAGAATACAATTAGTGAGGCGACCCTAACTCCATCACCTAAATATATACATTTTTTTTTGGATTTTTCACATATTTTTTAAATTTACTCTCATAATCTATAATTGCCGAAAATCGCATCTCCCATTAAAGTCAATATTGTGTCCAAATTCATCAATCCAAAATTGATAAATTAAATTGATCTCCATCAATTAATTAATTGATTTATGTTATCAAGTAATTATCTAATAAGTAGAAAATAATTAATTAATTAATTTGAACATCAATTAATTACTCTTCACTAATTAAGTGACAACACCCATCACATATGGGTTCAGGAAATACATATGGGTTCAGGAAATACATATTGGTCCCAAAACACATTTTGATCCAACTGATATTGTTTCTTCTATTTCTGTGCTCATGAGTTACTCTTGAGACCGAATAGACCCACATGAATAAAACTATAGAACTCAAATACTCGACGAATTTACCTCCATAAGTTTCTGACTTATTTAATCATCACATCGTACGACTCAATTATAGGTCTGATGCCGAATCAACTCTCGATTCATGCGTACTATATTTTCTGTTGGTGCAAGTAAACACTTTTATTTTACGGTCCACAGAATATTTTAACATATTATCCATCATGAGTATCCGTAACAAGAGTGAGATGTAAAATAATCATTTTACCCATCTTGTTATTATTTCCTTAACTCATTTATTGATTGTGAATAAGAAAGACATAATAGTGAAATGTCTCGTACAATTTCCCATGTCTTATTCAATGATTCATTTCATCGATTACCTGGTCAGGTTGATTTATTCACAAACATATCAACAAAGCATAAAGTGATATTGTTACATATTGCAATCTAACCATAAATTTCCATATCTGTGAATCACGCAACTCTAACATAGTTGAATCACGATCCCAATAGCCGAGATATTGTCCGATGATTCAAACTCACTCCCTTGGCATTTCAAATATCGTAACTAACTAGGTCAAGTTTCGTATTCACATCAGGATTAAGGTAATTACGAAAGTATCATTAAGGTGTAATAATTAGATTTAGAGCTAGAAAAATGATTTTACTCCAAACTAATTTGTTATTGGTCATCCATAACAAGTCTCAACCGTTAAAGTCTCCACTCACATGCCTCAAAATCAGCATCCTTTGGTTCAACTTAACAGTCATAATCAGACTTGATTGTCTAGTCGATCCTAAGACTGTGAATAACATTATGAAATATTTCAAAAAAGTTTGTCTGAAAGACCCCTAAGTCTTTACTCTTCTTACGTTGATAATAGTTCCAAGACTTGACTAAATTATAAACACACTTTAATTTTTAGAAAAACTTCCATTCTTTCATTGAATTTAATAATATAAAAAATCTGAGAAATAACTAAATACTCATAAATAATTATTAGACCATACTTTATGGACATAATTCTAACAATCTCCCACTTGGACTAAAATATGCGTGTACAATCTCGTACAATCTCGTACCCCCATGCCCTCCAGATGACTATTAAAGACTTTACTGCTTAAAAACTTCGTGAATGGATATGTAGGTTATTGACCAACGATATTTGTGTTACTATAACATCTCCACGCTGAACAATCTCTCTTATCAAATGATACGTACGCTCTATGTGTTTAGATCTTTTGTGGTTCCTTGGTTACTCCGAATTTGCTACAGCCTCACTGTTATCGCAATAAAGTGTCATGGGCTTTTCATCTTTTGGAACAACTTTCAGTGTTTTCAAGAACTTTCTAAACCATGCAGCCTCTTTAGCAGCTTCACAAGCTGCCACATATTCAGATTTCATGTTAGAATCAGCCATGCAAGATTGCTTGATACTTCTCCATATAACTGCTCTACCGTTCAGGATGAACACCGATCTTGAAGTGGACCTCGTAGAATCCTTCTCTGCTTAGAAGTTGGAATCAGTATATACCCCGTCATATTCAAGTCAGTGCCTGAATACACAAGCATGTAGTTTCTGGTTCTCCTAAGATACTTAAAGATATGTTTGACGACATTTCAATGTTTGATTTCAGGATTAGATTGGAAATGACTCACCACGCCCACCGCGTAGCAATTGTATGGCCTAGTTCAAAGCATCGCATACATGAGACTTCCTATGGATGAGGCATAGAGAATTTTTCTCATGTATTCCTCTTCTTGAGAAGTCTTGGGAGATTTCTTCTTGGAGAGGCTGACTCCGTACCTGAAAGGAAGACATCCCTTCTTGGAGTCTTACATATTGGAGTGATCAATCACCTTATCAATATAGAATACTTGGGACAGTACCAATTGTCTTTTCTTGCAATCTCGAAAAATCTGAATACTTAAGACAAAAGTAGCTTCTCAAAGATCTTTCATATCAAATTACTTTGCAAGTCAAATCTTGATATCAGATAATTTTTCTACATCATTCTTAATGATTTGAATATCATCTTCTTAATGATTTGAATATCATCTACGTACAAGACTAGAAAAACCACTTTTTCTTCATGTATCAACTAATACACACATCGTGTATCAACTAATACACACAGGGTTTGTCCATTAATTGTTCAAAACCAAAGTTTTTTACAGTTTCATCGAATCTAATATTTCACGTCTGTGACGCTTGTTTAAGTCCATAAATGGATTCAGTAGTTCACAAACCTAGCCCTCTTGGCCTTTCTCCATGAACCTGTCTGGTTGAGTCATATAAATGTGCTCTTCAAGATTGTCATTCAGAAAATCAGTTTTGACATCCATCTACCAGATTTCATAATCGAGGACAACAACAATAGACAATAAGATTCAGACAGATTTAAGCATGGCCACCAACGAGAATGTATCCTCATAGTCAATACCTTCCTTTTGGGTGTATCCATTGGTTACTAGCTTAGATTTGATTGTCTCCACATTGTCATCCGGACCTTTCTTTTTCTTATAGATCCATTTACACTCTACAGGTTTTACCCCTTCAGGAGGATCTCTAATTTTCCAGACTCCGTTTGAGTACATCGAATGTATCTCAAAGTTCATGGCTGCTTGCCATAGGTTTGCTTCAGGTTTAGCCATGGTATGCAAGTAGGAAATAGCTTCATCATGATCCTTATCTGAGACTGTTGTTAAGGCATCTAAATAAGACATATACCTGTTAGGTTGTCTCACAACCCTTCCACTACGTTGAGGCTCTATAGGCTCTGGTGTCAGCTGTGGTTCTTCAATTATTGAATCAGAAACAGTTCCTATACATGTACCTGTTAGGCTGTCTCACAACCCTCCCACTCAATAATTACTCTAGCACAAGAGTGCTTCTGGGCTTCAAACTTCTTATATAGTATTCTTCAAAAAAATGTGCATTCATGCTTATGAATGTTTTCTTGTCAGTCGAACTATAAAAGACATGCCCATTCGTTCCTTTGGGATATCTTACAAACAAGCACAATTCTGATCGATTGACCAACTTGTCTGGCTTCTATTTCAGAGTACGTACTGGGCACCCCCATATTCTAAAGTGGTTAACAGATGACTTTCATCCAATCCATCTTTCATATGGCGTGCCAAGCACCGTCTTCGACGAAACTTGGTTCAGAATGTATCCTGCTGTTTCCAAGGCATATCCCCAAAATGAATCTAGGAAGGATGAGTAACTCATCATGGATCTAACCAATCCATTAGAGTTTGATTCATTCTCTCATACACATCATTCTGTTCTGGAGTGCCATATGCTGTAAGATGAGAAATAATACCTTTTTCCTTAAAAAAGTCTTCGAACTCCCCTTAGGAAGTACTCTCCACCACGATCAGATCATAGCGTTTTGATTTGTTTCTCTAATTGTTTTTCCATCATAGCCTTGTACTCTTTGAACTTTTCAAATGTTCCAGATTTTTGATGCATTAGATAAACATATCCAAAAAGTGAGTTTTCATCAATGAAGGTTTTAGACTTTTGTCACGGCACTACAGTATTTCACGTCCACTACTGTAGTGTCATCTTTGAACTTTTCAAAGATTTTAGGCTTTTGGTGCATTAGATAAACACATCCAAAAAGTGAGTAGTCATCAGTGAAGGTTTCAGACTTTTGTTACGCCACTACAGTATTGCACGCCTATTTCTGTAGTGTCATGTGACACTACAGTAGTTCATGTCAATCTCTGATTCCCAATCAGTGATTGACACTTAGCAATTACTGTGAACTAAATATTTATTTTAATTGGATAAATATTTACATATTAGTTAATTCAAAATTAACATATCTGATTATCCTTATCAACTAACTTATCTGTTAGTTCACAAATAACATATTTAGTTGGTTCAAATTATTATCTAATAATAATTTATAATTATCTAATTATATAAGTTAGANAATTAACTAATTACACATAATTATCTTATAATTATGTACTTGCCCCATAATAAATATTTCTTTTGTAAGTCAGTCATTTTCTCATATCCTGAAATATTCACATCCTAAACTGCGTAGTACACTGGTGGCTTGGGGACATTGCACATATAATCTTAAGCTCCAATAAATCAGATTAGTAATTAAACTCTTTAATTAAATAATTTTATTTATTAATTCTATTATTACTCCATTATAAATATGAAATTACACTCTTCGAGATTATAGAATGTATTTACGGAGTATTCTCGTGTAGTCCATTGATATAATCATTTCACGTAATTCTGTCATCAAATTATTGGTTCATAAATTAGAGCTGGTCAAAATTATCATTTTACCCTTCTAATTACTTCTCGATCCTTAAGTATCATTAACTCACTAGTAAATGGCTAATTTGTAATTGTATTATAAATTTTAGCTTAATAACCATTTAGTTTCAGAATTAACACTTAAGAGAACCAATATACGATCTGTTAGGAAAACTTGGATTCCAAATCTTGTAAGATCATGTTCTCAGCTATTCATATCACTGAATCTCTAAAATAAAAGTTACTAGCCTATTTTACAAACAAATATCAACAAGTGAATCAAAAGATTCAGTATAGGAGTTCATGACTACTCATGATTCAGAATGATCTACATATGATCATCAGATTGATGTGTATTAAATCTTTATGATAAACAGTATGTTAATAAAGATATTAATTTATATCGGTCATGTCGTATATAATCTTATTATATAAAGTACATTCACCAAGATATCTATCAACATCAATGATTCGGATCTAGATCACGTGCATTCATAATGCTTAGTGAAACATACTAGCCACCATTTATTAAATATTAGATACTTTAATATGCTGCTGACATTTTTATTCATTATCTATGTTCTTAATCATCTCATACTAATACAATATCAAAGTTCCATTGATGAATATGTAATATTTAGATATTTAATAATAATTTAAAAGAATAATTATAAGAAAAATGTAATTCCATTAACATCGACCTAACCATATCTAATAATGTTCGGTTTCTACTTTCTGAAACACCATTTTGCTGTGGAATTTCAGGTGTTGTGAGTTGGGATAAGATTTCATACTCCAGCAAATAATTCTTGAATTCTAAATTCAGGTATTCACCACCTCGATCTAATCGAAGGGTTTTCAATGATTTACTTAATTGCTTTCTAGCTTAGCTTTGAAGTCTTTAACCTTTCCAAAAGTTTCTGACTTTCTATGCATTAGAAAAGTATAATCATATCTTGAGTAATCGTCAATAAAAGTGACAAAATACTCATACTCACATCTAGCTCGTACAGTGATTGGTCCACATATATCACTATGCACTAGTTCAAGTGGTTCATTGGCTCTTTGGCCCTTTCTAGTGACAGGTCTCTTGATCATTTTACCCTCTAGATAGGACTCACAAACATGAAGAGTTCTAACTTTTAGTTCTCTCAAAGCATTGTGTTTTGTTAATAACATGTTTAACCTATCTAGATTAATATGTTTCAACCTAAGATGCCAATGATATGTGTTATCCTCATCATGGGAAACTCTGTCTTTTGTTACTTTTCAGTTTTGCTACTTTAAATAATTCAGAATTATTTAACGCTCGTTCAGTCGATTTAGGCATATACAGTCTGTTCGATACTTTTGCATGACAAATATTGAATCCATTCTTAGAAGTAATAAACTCATTATTAATTTGAGAAACTTCAAAAAATTGTTCATGCAGTAACAAAAAGAGAAATCAAATTTCTCGAAAATCTAAGAATATAATAAACATCGTTCAATACTAAATAATTATTTCTGAAATTAAGGCAGACTGTCCCCAATGCTTTCGTTGATACGAGCGCACCACTGCCAACTCTCATAGTGACCTCTCCATCAGCCAGCACCATTGACGAATCAAGCACCTACAAAGAAGAACATACATGCTTAGTGGCTCCCTAATCCAGTATCCAGGATGACAAATCATATTCCACTAAACAAACTTCAAGTACAAGTAAATCATATTTACCTTTCTTTTTAAACTCGAAGAGATACTTGTTACAGCTCCTCTTCCATTGACCCTCAACCCCATAATTGAAACATTTTCCTGCGAGTTCGTTGCCAATATTGTTCTTCTCCCCCTCTGCTGACATTTTGGCCTTCTTTTTATTATTATTCTTGTTTTTGTCCTTACCATTCTTCTTCTTCCTTTTGTTACTTCTAACAACAGAAGGAGAAGGGTTTTGCTCGGTACCATTTTTTTGGCCCCCAATGGTCGCCCCTGTGTTAATAATCCAAGTATTGACTACTGGCCTTTCAGGACTTTCTTCAACAAGAATAAATTCATTATGCTCATAACTAGTAACATGTTCGAGTTTAATTTTCATCTTATGGAATAATCACCGTTCAATTTCTCAAGTGCAAGTAAAACAGTAATAGAGTTGCCCATAGAAGACATAATAATAACTGAAAAATAAAACATACATAATTCAATATAATTGAAATAAATATGCAGAATTCAAAAAGTAAACATGATGCATGAATGTAACATAGTAAACACATAAATTTAACATTTACTAATCACGATAAAATAACCCAACAATTAACGTGCCGTCTTAGGATCGGTCAGATTAATCTTAGATTGTCTATGAGACATTCTCATCCTTATTAATTAAAACTTAAAATATCTCATATTTTTTCTTTTAACAATAATGTATCGCTTATTCGGTCAAGTTACAATTATCCACATGAAAACTTAATTGTGACTTTATGAGTGTAACTTATTATTTCAGATTCCATAACTTGATTTAGAATACGTCGCCTTAGGGTCGGTCAAAACTAAACTACATCACTTAGTCCTATCTTCTTAAGAAGTCCATCCTTGGTATTTATACAGTTTGAAATATTCCTTAGAGGGATGAAAACAAAGTCATCTCGAGGCCTTCACTGTACCTTACGGTGTTGTACTAATGGAGACCATATGTTACATTGATATTTCAACCTTCTCCCATTCACTATTTTAGAATAACATGTTTCTATTTTAACTAATCAATTAATTCTAAATTATTTGCTAGTTAAAATAATAACCTCGTGAATGTGAAATTAACAGTTAATCAATTCTAATTGGAATAAGTTCATTTAACCTTCTAATGACCCTAAGTCATAATTATGCGAACTTAGATTAACTAATTAATTACATTCATAATTTTTTTTATAAAACTCTTTTAATAAAGTTGGTTATCCTAAATATAACTATAGCCTTTAGATTTGTGTGGTTACTAAGTTTTAACTAATTTAAACCCTAACAATTTGCATACAATTGATTTCTCAAAATAATTCATATAAACTTATTAGGATAATCATAATAAATCATGTTTCTACTGATGAGGTACATGATTAAATAAAATTATGTCGGGGTAAGGTTAACACGATTCAATTAGTGGTATAAAATCAAACCGAATTGAAACAAGCTGAACCAAATCGAACCGTGAAGGTCAAAATAACCGAACTGAACCGTGAGTTTCAGTTTAGTTCAGCTCGGTATTATTAATTAAAAAATAAGTTTTTAAATGATATTATTTCAAAAATATAATATAAAACCAAAGTTTTGTATCAGTTCGGTTCAATATGAAATTATATATAAAAAATAAAAAAAAATAATATGAATTTAATATTTTGGTTCAGTTCGGTTAAAAACCTAAACATTTTTTGAACCGAACTGAAGATTTGCTTCGAAAGCTATACCGAACCGACCGAACTGTAGGGACCAAAATAACTGACCGAACTAACCATTTTTAATTTGGTTAGGTTTGGTTTTGGACATCCCTAGTGTGGGGTTTCACGTATGGTATGTGATCGACTAATGCATGGTCATGCTATCAAACATATCAATAAACATTTATTTAACAATTAAATACAATAATAATAGATTGAGTAACTATTGGGTATTCATAAATTACAACCATTGAAAAAAAAATACAAAGAGAACTTCAAGATTACATATTTCTAAAATATCTCCTTCTCCACTTGATGTCCATCTTCATAATCTTCAAGCTCCGAACAAAACCCTTTTCATTAGAAAAAACTATTTTTCTTAATTAAAAATTATCTTTTAAAATTATTGAATTTGACTTAGTCAATAAATAATTTATTGACTTTGTCAAACTTGAGTCAAACCCAATCAATTAATATCTTTAATTTTCCTAAAATTAAAAATTAAAAATTAATTTTAAAATTACAGAGTTAGAGCTATCATAAAACTCTGCAGTGATAGTGTAAGTTCATATCCTGGTTTCTACGGAACTTCCTTTGATGTGACGACAATTGCCGCCAATCATAAGACTCTCCAACCGCCACCCATCACTGTCGCCAGATGTCTAACGCTACTGCCCACTGACCATCGGCCGACCCCGACGCCAATTTTCCAGTGCCGGTGGTGGAATTCCCTAGGAATTTCTATTTTTATTTTTTCCTCCTCGTTTGTTTCATGCGCTTTTCATCTTCTCGTGATCAGAACAATTACAATATAATGTTCAAAATAAATGTACAAAAATTTCTACCCCCCAAATCGGCTTACACAAAGTCTAAAGAAAAATTAAATAACAAAGTCTAACTCAATAATCACCATACAATTAACAATCCATTATTTAACCATACATTCAAAAAATAAAACCATCAATTCATTCATATATATCAAATATATTATGAACAATGCAAGAACACCCATACAATATTTAATATACAAATATATAATGACTGCTCCTATACCAATTATTGAACAATGCGGTGCACGCGCGGTGGAGGCATGGTGGTTTTTAAAAATTTATTAAAAATGAATCGTATGATTTTTGATAAAATGAAAACAAGCGCGACAGAACGGTTTTCAAAATAAAAACTTTTATTGAAAAACTATTTTCAATGAGGATCCATTATATATTTATATATTAAATTTGAAACATATATAGATAGAAATCATATACATCTTGTAGTCTATATTGAGCGTCCTTGCAAACCAACGATCATGCCTTCCCACAAACAACGAATATCGAGATCCACATCAAGATCTTCCAAGTCAATCCTCAAACGCACTAGAACGTGTGTGAGCATGTAGAATAATCAAAGACACATTTTTTGTCTCTAGATGTACTCAACACATGAGATCTAGATATTTATTGAGAAATATTAATTTTTTTGAGATAATCCTCTCAGAGAATATGATGATTATTCCCACAGAGTTTTTTGATAAATTTTTTAATCATAGAGAAAATTCACCCTGATAGAAATTGTGTTCTTCACACTCTATCAACGCTGAGATCAATAGAATAATATCTATATATTTTCTAGATAATGGCATATCAGATTTTTAGAAATAAACTGAAAATAATATTTAATTTTAAAATTACCATTACAGTAGGACCCACTGTAATTTGTGCACAACTGCAATGCCACACGTCACTGCAGTTGTTGTGATCCATCATAGTGCATCATGGCACTGTGTGTCACGGCACTACAATATTGTACGCCCGCTATTGTAGTGGCATATGACACTACAATAATTCATATCAATCTCTGATTCTTAATGAGTGATTGACACATGGTAATTACTATGAATTGAATATTTATTTTAATCAGATCTAGATATTAGTTAATTCAAAATTAATATATCTGATTATTCCTATCAACTGACTTATTTGTTCGTTCACAAATAACAAATTTAGTTGATTTAAATTATTATATAATTTCATAAATTAGATATTCTGTCTCACTTATCGATAATTAGAAAATTAATAGATATGATTATATATATATATATGTAATTTTCGAAATTTATATATAATTAATTATTAATTAATTAATCACACATAATTATCTCATAATTACGTACTTGTCCTAGAATAAAATTTATTTTACATTTCAGGACGTGAGAAAAGTACTGACTTGCAAAAGAAATTTTTATTCTGCGTAGTATAGAGGTGATTTGGAGACCATGGACCTATAATCTTAATATTCAATAAACCAGATTATTAATTAAACTCTTTGATTTAATAATTTTTTTATTAATTCCTTTATTATTCCACTATAAATATAGAATTGCACTCTTAGAGATTATAGAATGTATTTACAAAGTATTCTCGTGTAGTCCATTGATATAATCATTTCACATAGTTCTGTCATCCAATTATTAGTTTGTAAATGGCTGGTCAAAATTACCATTTTACCCTTCTAATTAACTCTTGATTCTTAAGTATCATTAATTCACTAGTGAATGGCTAATTTATAATTGTATTATAAATTTGACCTCAATAAGCATCCAGTACCAGAATTAACACTTAAAATAACCATTATACGATCCGTTAGGAAAACTTGGATTTCAAATATTGTAAGATCATGTTCCCAGCCATTCATATAACTGAATCTCGAAAACAAAAGTCACTAGCTTGTTTTAGAAACAAACCTTAACGAGTGAATTAAAAGATCCAATAGATATGTATAGGAGTTCATGACTACTCAGGATTCAGAATGATCTACATATGATCATGAGATTGACGTATATCAAATCTTTATGTTAAATGATATATTAATAAAGATATTAATTCACATTGGTCCTATCATATATAATCTTATTATATAAAGTACCATCACTAAGATGTCTATCCACATCAACGATCCGGATCTAGTTCACATGCATTCATAATACCTAGTGAATCATACTAACAACCATTTTTTAAAGATTACATACTTTAATATGTTATTGGCATTTTTATTCATTATCTATGAGCTTAATCATCTCGTACTAATATAAGATCATAGTATTATTAATGAATATGAAATTTTCAGATATTTATATAAATTATTCAACAATAATTTCAAAAAACAATTATAAGAAAAATATAATTCCATTAAATTTCATATTAAAATGTCAATACACATATTTTGAGGGCATAACCGCCAACATCTTTTTAACGCCAGAGGTGGAAGGCTTGCTTTCAGTAAAGTTTGCCTATCCAGTCTTCCTCTTACCCTTCAGAAACAGGGTCTCAACAGCTAGCAGTTCCTTCATCAGCTCAAAAAGTGAGTACCTCAACTTATTCATTGAATAATTAAGTTTGAAGTTCTCAAAAGTGACAGACACAGTTTCAAGGATCATATCAAATTGTGTCTCTCCATCCCATCTTAGCACCCATGATCTTCATCTCATTCAGATAACTAATGACCAACATCATATGTTCTCTGACAGGAGTTTTAAGTTTCATTATGCAGTTCATGAAGTATCACACACAATTTTATTCATTTCAGTGTTCTTCAACTTCATATCAGCGTCAGTTTTCATGTTCTGATACTAGTGTTGCAACACATTGCTAACAAAAGCCAAAATTTAACACCTAGCGATCTCATTAGAACATAGCCAATAAGCATAAGCATCCTTTTTTTTCTTGAGTCAATTCAACAATAGGCTCAAGGGGACAAGTGTGGTGAGCATGAACTTGTGAATTTTTACCGTCGGTATGATATCAAGATTACGTTTCCAATCCATGTAATTTTCACCAGTAAGTTTGTTCGTGTTTAAGATAGTTGAGAGTGAGGATAATGACATGATTACTTAAAAGAATAAATAAAGCTGTGTAAGTAAATAATCAATCATTTAGGAAACTATGATGCATGATACAAATACTTAAATATTTAAAAATTTAATAAAAAATATATTCTTCCACGATGTTACGATCAACAACGATAACTTGTCTCATCTAAGGTTAACGTCCAAGCTTCCTCCTATCGCAAAGAGACTCATCTCGTTTGGTTAACGCTTATCAAGATGTCACTACATCTAGCTTAACCAATCACCAATGATTTTCGTCCTCTTAGCCCCATTAACATAGCCCCTATGAGGGATTCCAATGTGCTTCGGTCAAAAGGTTGCCATAAACTAACAGTTCGTCTAGGAACGGTCCTGCCTCATTAGTTCATTTACAAGCTTTTGCAACTCAATGACTCAAAGTAACGCAATTCCCAAGTTTCTACCACTGAAGAGAGGACCGCTAGGGCGGCTCTAAACCATTCCTCTTGCCACGATCAAGTTTATGTTTGGGACCTTGGGAACGTTTCAACGTAAACGACCCTCCGTCTTAGTTTTTGGAAATAGATATTTTTATTTTTTTCAAAATTTGTAACTCTTTATTAATTTGGAAAAGCAAGTTTCGAAAATTATAAACTTTTAAAAAATTTAAATCCCAATTAAAAATTTATAACCTTTATAAAATTTGCATTGTATTTAAATTATAATCCATTATAAATTAAACTACAATGATGCATGTACATGCTGCATGTCATTTTGATATTGACATATCCCTATTTCTATATGGCATGTTATATGATGATGTGAGATTAATAATAAATCATCATTCAAAATTAACCTTCCTATTGACTCATTTCTAATTACAACTCATAAAAGAATAATAAATAAATTATAGTAATTTAAATACTAGTCTTCATGGTGTCTGCAATTATCTCATTGTCCTTTAAAAAGTTTCACTAATTTTGTAACTCTTTACAACAGTGTAGTCTCATTTTCAAAATTCAAGATTTTGATCATAACCCTTTAATTAAGAAAAACTATTTTTCTAATTAAATAATCACTAAATCCTTTTAAAAATTAAAATTTAAAAGATAAAAAGATAAATGGATAATTATCTTTTCAATTCAAAATTTAAAAGAGGAAGGGATAAAATGGATAATTCTCGTTTGAATTCAAAATTCAAAAGATAAAAAGACAAAAGTTGATAATTATCTTTTATTCGTTTAAAAATTAAAATTCCAAATTCCAAATTTAAAATTTAAAAGATAAAATGTGAGATTAAGGTTTTTATGAATCATCACAGAGTTTTCTAAACTCTAATTATTATCGCTTAGTGTTTTACAAACCCTAATCATCACGCAGGGCACGGCAGTGGACATCACGAGGCAAAGCGATGACGTCCGACGACGACAATGTACGACTCCACTCTATGACCAATGTTGAATGGACCAACATGAATAAAGCTATGAGACTTGAATACTGAGTGAATATATCTCCATAAATTCTAGACCTATTTAATCCTGACATTATACGACTCCACTATGGGTCCGCTCTCGAATCAACTCTTGATTCGTGCGCGCTACATTTTCTGTTGGTGCAAAATATTTCAATACATTACCCTTCGTGAATATCAGTAACAAGAGGAGGATATAAATTTACCATTTTACCCATCTTGTTATTATTTTCTTAACTATTTTCTTCACTGTCAATTAGAAAGACATAATAGTGAATTGTCCCGTCCAATTCCCCATGTCCTGTTCAATGATTCATTTCATTGAGTACCCGATCAGGTTGATTTATTCACACACGCATCAATATAGCATAAGGTGATATTAATGCATGTTAGAATCTAACCACGAATTTCATATATGTGAATTACATAACTCCAACATAGTTGAATCACGATCCCAACAGTCGAGGTATTTTTTGGCAATTCCAACTCACTCATTTGGGGTATCAAAGCGTAACTAATATGTCAAGTTTCATATTCACCTCAGAATTAAGATAATTAGGTGAATACCCTTAAAGTGTAACAATTAGATTTAGAGCTAGATAAACGGTTTTACCCCAAACTAATTTGTTACTGATCTATTCAACATGGTTCATAACATGTCTAGGTCAACGCTTAGAGTCTCTACTCATATACTCCAAGACCGACATCATTTGGTTCAATCTATCTGTCGTAATCAGACTCGATTATCCAGTCGATCCTAAGACTACGAATAACATTATGAACTATTTCAAAATAGTTTATTTGGAAGACTCCTCAGTTTTTACTCTTCTTACGTTGACAATAGTTCCAGGATTTTGGTAAATTATATACACACTTTAATTAATAGAAAAACTTTCATTCATTCATTATTTTCAGTAATACAAAATGTCTGAGAAATAGCTAAATGCTCATAAATAGTTATTACACTCTACTTATGGATATGATTCCAACATCTTGATCTTTGTAGGTACATAGCGTATTTTCTAAACGGTCAATAATTTTATCAAAATACCCTTCATCTATAAAAAGAAACAAATTTATTAATTCTGGTAAATCAAATGGAAGTTATTGATATACTAATTTTATATACCCTATAATTAAGGAAACAAAAAAATTGGATTAATACGAAGTCAATCTAAATATATTATAAAATTGAAAATTTTAAAAATTCTATATATCTCGCCTCCCCTTAAACCGCAATTAATGATACTTAGAAAATAAAAATCGATAATTAATTGAAACTAAATATCAATCAAACTTTCAAAAAAAAAAAACTTAAATTTTTGATATACTAATTTTATATGCCCTACAATTAAGGAAACAAAAAAATTGGATTAATACGAAGTCAATCTAAATATATTATAAAATTGAAAATTTTAAAAATTCTATATATCTCGCCTCCCCTTAAACTGCAATTAATGATATACTTACAAAATAAAAATTGATAATTAATTGAAACTAAATATCAATCAAACTTTCAAAAAAAACTTAAATTTTAAAATTTTTAAAAATCTCGCATCTTCCTCAAACATTGGGTAAATCAATCTCAACCTCCTATATTAAATGAACTAATTTCAATTTTGAAATCCACCTATGATATTTAAGGAAAAAATTGAAAAGTTAAAAACTTAAACTACGGTTAATGAAACTACCCTAATTACGGTAAAAAAACTGTCAATCAAACATAATAAAAATTAATAAATAAAAAAATCACCAAAAATTCTCCTTCTTCCTGAGACTGCCATTGATGTCGGTAAACCTCCATTGTCGCCCACCTGAACAGAACCATCAACGGTAACTAGGTAAAATATGGTAAACCGGTAGTCAATCCAAAGAGAAAAGATGATTTACTTTTGCCGTCAATGAAATTTCTCTCGTCAATAGACTTATCCCTCGTCAATGGAGTTATTTCTCGTCAATGAAGCTACCTTTTACCGTCAATGGTTATGTTTCAGGTGGGCGTCAATGGAGGTTTATCGACGTCAATGGCGGTTAATCGGTGATGAAATCTACCATAGTTGCAGTTCAGGCAATAACATTCAATTGGTGAAATACTACTGTTTTTTTTTCCTTTAAACTACTTTGATGGTTGATGAGTGATTTTTCGGATCAAAATACGGATGAATGCTAAAAAAATAGGTTGCTTGCGAATAGATGGTTGAAAATAAAAATAAAAGAAACTTTAAAAATAGAAAATAGCTAAAAGTCCAGAAATAACAGAAAAATACAATGATTATCAATCGGTTTATGGAAAAAAGATTTATTCCATAACCGACAATCTATATATGTAGCGTATTAATTATAAGATAAAGATAAATATATAATTAATTTTGAAATAAAAGATAAAATTAATATTAAATTCAGTAAAATCTCTTAATTAATTACAATGGTCTCACACAATCAATAACAGAAAAGTTGTCTATAGATGAAAAATTTGTCCACACCAAAAATGGAGAAAAAAAACCGGTGATGTGACCACACCAGATCTACTATTTACCTAAGAAAAAAATGGAGTATTGCATAAATCAACTTTCTAAACTTGTCTATTTTATGCAAAAAAAAAATTCATTAGAAGGATTGAGACTAAATTTTATAGACGGGCTGAGATTTTGTCCCTACAGGCCCGTCCAGCGAACCCACCGGCTGGGCTAGTGAAAATTTTCCTGGCCTGGGCCCAGGGGATGGGTGCTGGGCTGTTGCCCCAGCCCTGAGACACTCTCCAGCGTCCAGGACGACAATTTGAGCATTTATGGCAAAATGGTCGATTATCTTAGTAGTCTACGATAGTTGTCATGGAATTAATGAAGAAAATGTACGGAGCTATTCCAGGACAGCTAAATAGTATAATAAAAACATTTTTTAAATAATGTGACAAAAAATTAATATTGTTATTAGTTTATTAGAAGTCATTTTCTTCCTAAAATGAATATTATTCAAAATACTAAGATTTGCAAAATATTAAATCTAAAAAAATATGGATTATAACGGATTTGTTTGTCTCATCTCGAGGACCGGACTCAAAGGATAGGATGAGAAACAGACTTTTCCCACAATCCCATCTTATTGACCGGTCAACGTCACGACTGGATGAGACGGGCTGAATAAAATTCATCATATTTCAATGATGATGCTTACTTATACTATTTCAATTCATAATGAAAATAACTTACTGTACTCAAAATGAAAGAAAATGTAACCTCATGTACCAAGGCATAAAAGTGTGATGCTTTTTAGCTTGGAAATGTATTTTTCTCATTGCTCAGCAAGAGATTTATGTTCATATGCGATGGCTTACAAGATTATTATCCATGATTTAATTATTCAGTATTAACCTAAATAGTTGATAAAATAAATAACAAAACATTAGACTAGACATACAGAACAAAACCTCTCTTGTTTTATCGATGATCGAGACCCAAACCCAAACCATTGCTTTTCAACTAGATGTAGATTGGACTTAGATGTTTGCAGGATCATATCGGCTAAAATCTAGCGCCGATACACCAATAATTTGGGAAGGGAAATCTACAGTGAACGTATTAGTGTGACTACCTCTCTTTTCTTACCTTCAAGTCCCATATTCAAAAGGATGATAATTTTTGCCATTGCTCTAACAACAATAGGGGTTGTTCGGTTAATCTAGGATATCTTACCAAATTGAAAAGTAAAAAACAAATAATATTTTTTTATTTGTGAAGATTCGACGGTACAAATCTGCTACTGTTATGTATGTCATTCGCTACCAACGACAGATAATTCGCGTCCTACTAGAAAGATTTGATCTATAATGCCTATTTTTTGTCAACGGAACGTGAAACACACAAGGATCAAACCCCAGAGTAGGAGGATAAAAATCCTCTATATGACCATTTTGGCTAGGAGCGTCTATCATGATGGAAAATGCAATTGGGGAGGGAGGGGGAGGGACTAAGGAAGGGAGGGGCAGCAGGATGAAGGGAGGGAGGGAGCGAGAGGGAGTCTCGTTAGAGCAAGAGAAAGTAGAAGAGAGTGAAAGAATAGGGAGGGCAGAGAGAAAGAAGAGGTTAGGGATTAAGTAGTCTAAAACAACTCGTTTTGGAGTGAACGAGAGGAAAAACAAAAAACGACGTAGTTTTATTAAGAGCTATTAAATTACCCTTATGCTCATGAAAGAGATCACGTGTTTGTGTGCGATCTCACTTCCGGCTATCTTTTATACGTAAGTGATAGCAGGTGATAACACGGAAATGAAATTAAACGTCATGGGGTATTACGAATGGTGGATCCATGATTTTAGTTTAGAGAGCACCGTTAGACATATGAATAAAATGGTCAATATGACTTTTTAATTA
Organism: Datisca glomerata; assembly: GCA_003255025.1. NCBI lineage: Eukaryota > Viridiplantae > Streptophyta > Magnoliopsida > Cucurbitales > Datiscaceae > Datisca > Datisca glomerata. The sequence continues at coordinate 866,620 of QANY01003195.1, forward strand.
CTTTTTCAATATTTGAAACTTGTTTATTAGTGTTTTTCAGGTTTATTGTTAGAATTAATAATGATGTTTATAAAAAGGAATACAACATAGATTAGGAGATAAATAAGTTATGGTTCATTGACACTTACTATCATTTAGCAGTGACATGTAAGGAGCGAATCGCAGTTCAACTAATGTGACAATCCTATATTTATTAGACGTAATTGAGATGAACATGTAATATATTTCTCATATATTCAATAAATATGTTGAATATATATTAAGCTGATCAACATGTAAAGCATGTAAGAATGCATTAGTAAAAACATTAAAAACATTAAGGAGCATTATCACATTCAAGTCCCATTTTTAAAAACCAATATACATGGCCCATATGCTATACATTATCCACAGGAGGCATGTCGTAAGTTAAAAGTAAATATAATACAAAATAATTATTATCGAAAATATAAAAAATTAAATCCAGAGGTCGAGGGCACATGCTCCTAGACCTATAGTAGATCCATCTTTTAAGTTTTATTGTAAGATTTTAAAAGTGAGAAAACTAGTGTGAAAGATCAAGAGGTTATAGTGTAAGTAACCATTTCTTTAAATAAAAAAAAAACTCTTTTTCGCTCTTTGAGAATATTTTTGTTCGTTCATGTCCATAGACAACAAAACTGAATTTGTATTGGCTGGAGTTTAGGGAAGTTTTTGTTCATGGCACGAACGGACGAGAAGTTTTTGAGATCTAACCCTTAAAATGCCTATGAGAGAGAGTTTTAGGAGGTAGGTAAACATATAAAAGAAAAGCCAGTTGTGAGTTAGTAGGCCGGTTCGATCATTTTCTTAACTTTTTAATTTGTTGGTTATTTAACTATATAGACGACCCATGTTTAACAATTATTGTGTTAATTAGTGATATAGCCCACTTTTAGAACACTAGTAACAAAATGACTTATGTGTGATAAATGTAAGATGTGTTATTCTTATTAGTTTTAATTGTCTGTAAACATGTTATGTTCATGTATATGTTTTATGTAAGTGGACTTATATAATGATGTGACTCTGATGTTATAATTATATCATATATTTAAATTTATTATATGTTCAATCATTTTTCCATAATGTTTATATTTCGTTAACACTTTGGTAATTGTTTATAGTTCAGTTATTAATTTGATTACATGAGATATATACTTGGGCATGAATGATTTTATGTTAATTTGTTATCATGTTTGATTCTGGTACATGTATTAGTATGCATTATATGTTTACTTGTGAACCATATGATCAATTATTATCATGCGTTGAACTTTACAAGTTATGAAGTTAGTCAAGTAGAAATTAAGCAAGATATGAATTTAAGCACAACCCTTACTTAACAAGAAATCAGAGTTGTCCACGTTTTGTGATATTATACGAATGAATTGTCATATGTTCATGTTTTCGTCACATATAGGGTGTCATCTGTTCATATTTTGATCATACATTGGGTGTCATTTGTAAATATTTTCCATCACTCATGAGGTGTCATCTATTCACGTTTTCTGTCACCTATGAGTGCCATATGTTCTGTCGCCCAACGTGTGTCATCTGTTTCATCGACGATGTGTGTCATCTGTTTTGTCGCCCAATGGTTGTTATCTGTTTAGTCATGATATGTTTCAGTCAACGTGTGATCAATTCTGATTAGGTTCTTAACTAGGGGATATGCCAAGACAAAATATGAATAAATTTATTATATGATTTTGTTTGAGACATGTGTTATCTACGTATTATGTTAAGCTAAGTCATGATCAAGTACGTTACTTTATCTTATTTATGATATATGTCCAGTTTAGTTATGTTATGTCATGATTGTATTTATGACACGTTGATGCATGTTATTATGTGAGTTTGTTTACTAAGTATTTTAAAATATTCATCCTCACATAGTTGTTTATGATGCAGATGATGATGGTGAGCATGATGAGTGAGAGACTGTCATAACCTGTTGGATTAGAAGAATTTATGCTTTCAGTTTATGTTTTGATTTAAAACTTGAGAAAACGTTTTCTGTTTAACTCACTTATTTAAGTAGTTTATTTTACGTTATATTTTTCTACGAATTAAGATGAGTGAAAACTTCATGAACTATGGATTTCAAGTTTTGACTTATTTTCAGAGTTTAATTCAGTTTTATCGAGGTTTTATTAATTATGCATTTAAGACACTTTATCGCTTCTGTTATTTAATGATTAAGATTCTCATCATGGATAAGTTTAATGCTTCCGCTATTTAATGTCAATGTTTTTTTATCATGGGTAAATTAAGAATTTTAATTTAAGAATTTTCTCAAAATTAGAGTCTGTTTCGAATTAAGGATTTTAAAATTATAAAATTACACGTATATTTAACTTTTGAAGATCGGGACGTTACAGTTTTATATCAAATGTCTAGCCATTTTTTGAATAACTTCTGTTAAAGGTCTAGATTTTTTTTCATTTTGTACAAATAGCTGACTTTAAGTAGATTTAGTTAGTTTTTTTGTTATTATTTTTACTATAATACTCTTATTATAACAAGATTCTGTTTAGGTTTTATTAATTGTACCGATTATTTCTTCTTCTCTTTTTGGGCAACAACTACTTTGAGCTTGATTTCTTTCTTGTCAAATCCCAACCTTACGTTAATGGCATTGAAACTAGTTATAATCATCTTATTCCATTAAAGCACAGTTTATAGTTTATGTATACAAGTCTAACCGTGAAAGGCATTAGTTTGGTGTATCGTAAAGATCGCAAGTGATTTTTATGTGCTTCAGGCTATGGAAGTGCTATAATTTTGTGTGTTAGGAAAATGTAAAGGAGCATACTTGTTCGTTGGACATTGCACAAAGTGAACACTGTCAAACTACTTTGACCATTGTTAGTGAGAATATAAAAGGATAATTATATGTGTGGAGTTGATGATCGCTCACAATCTAAGGATATTATTCATCATATACGAGTGAAACTTGATATTAATATTAGTTACTATAAAGCTTGGAGGGCCAAAACTGTTCTTGATATGATTCATGGATCCCTCGAGGAGTCTTATGCGATATTATCTTCCTATTGTTTTCACTTGCAGAAGAATAATCCTGGTATGGTATAAAATTAGTTACTATAAATATATATTACGTTACTGTCTTATTCAATGAATTTATACATGTCAATTTATTTCGTTAGTAAATATTTTTTATATGCTACAGGTACTATCACACATTTGAAAACTAATTATGATGGTTGGCTAAAATATTTTTCATGGTTTTGAGACATTCTTTAAGTGGCAAACAACATTATAGACCTGTTATTGGGGTCGACGAGACATTTCTAACGAACAAGTATCATGGTACACTCTTCATCGCTTCAATGCTTGATAGTAATGACCAAACTTTTTCCATTGGCTGTTGCTATTGTTGACTAGGAGAATGATCTGGCTTAGGGATGGTATATAAAGAAGTTATGTTCTACCCTCAATATCCGGAAGAGTTTGTAATTATTTCTGATCGACATAATATCATTCCAAAGGCTATTTCGAAATCTTTTTCGGATGCTCGTCATGGTTATTACATTCAACATCTGCTTGATAATTTATAGACGATGTATAAAAGGTTCAAGCTTGAAAGTTCATTTTATAAATGTATGAGAATATATTAGGCTGTAGATTTTGAGTTGCATTTGTGATGTTTAGAAGCCATAGTTCCTTCTATACACTCTTACTTGAAAGATGTTAGGTACGAGAAATGGGCACATGATTACTTTGTCACACGCACGTGTAATGTGATGATCTCAAACCTTGTGGAGACGTTAAATTCTATTCTAAAAGATGCTAGATAGTTACAGATTGTTACCTTATTGAATATATTTGGCAAAAGTTACAGTTATGTTTTATGAATGGAGGACTGTTAGTAGTTGTATGGTTACTTGTTTGGCGAAGGAAGTAGAGAAAGATTTACGTGCTCAATTTGAACTTTCCTATACTAGGGATGTGATATTTCTTATCCCAATGTTTTTTCTTTTTATTTATTGCATTGATAGTTGATAGTTTTCTCGAAATATTTAGAATTAATTTTATTTTATATGAATAATGATTGTAGGTTTACATTGTTAATGTTAACACAACACAAATTTTTCATGTTGATATTAAATATGTTGTCAACATTACAAATAGGTGTTGCGCTTGGAAGATGTGGCAGTTAGATCAACTTCTTTATTCTTATGCGTGTGCAACACTTACAAAGAGAAACTTATCACCATATCCATATATTTCAAAGTATTATATGAAAAATAAGCTTGAAGTTACTTATGCGACATTCGTTAACCCCGTTGGTAATGAATGCGATTTTCCTAATGATGTGAAATGTCAAAGAATTTTACCGCCACGTGTCAAACTTTCTTCGTGTAGGCTAAAAAAGAAAATGTATTGTCTTTTGGTGAAAGCATGCCTAAAAATAGATGCAGTACTTGTGGTGTTTTGAGTCATAATAAGAAGACTTGCAAGAATCTCGTTAAAGATAATGATGGATGTGCTCGTAAAAGGAAACGCTCATCATGATGTGTTTGATGGTTTTGATTTAGTGTCTTTTAGTAGTCAAATTTCCTTACTGAGATGGTTTTGATTTTATGTTTTGGATACTTTTGATTTTAGAGACGGATTTTAACCCTTATATGAATGTTTGTTTTAGCTATACCTTTTCAATTGTTGAAATGAGAAAAAAAATGAATTTTCATATAAGTTTGTTATACTCTTACTCCAAGTGGAGTTGTATCATATAATTAAACTTGAACAGGGTAACGACCAAGCTGAAAATATATATACTCTTCACTAACTTGTTTTGTTTATGTATAGTTTATATATACATATTGATAGTACATGTGTATGTATTTATAGTATATTATTATTGTAAATATCATGTAACAACTTTTTATCATAGACATGCATATAATCTTTGAACGTCTTTTTGCTCGTTTTGACTTGTACTTACTATGATGTACAACAAGAACTTATCTATCAATACAAAAAGATTAAGATAACTGAATTCTATGGGTAATAGTTATATACTCGTAGTATATTATTATTGACTCACTTGTACAAATATTGTTAAAAAAGTTCATAACAAAGTAACTCTTTCATCATTTTCACGTGTTAAACATTCAAATTGAAGTTATTCAAAATTGACTTATCTGTCATAATATAATCATCAATTTTCTATGAAGCATTCAAAAACATTTAAATCAGCAACTAACCACGTTATTATCTTTCAAATCTGTCATAATATCATCATCCACCATATCTATTCAACTAAATTAACAACTAACCGATTTTTCTATAAAGTCTATCATAAAGTAATGTATCATATTTTAAAAAATCTAGCTAATCATAACCTAAATTAACATGTATCCATCAATATCAAGAGGCTGTAAAAAGAGGTCAAAGCTCGGAATATATTGTATTCAATATTTTTCTTTTATATTGGTTGCTCCTTCTAGGCTAGTGGTTGCTCATTCTGAGCTGATGGCTGCTCTTTTTTTAGGCTAAGTTCATGAGTCATGATTTCTTAATATAGGTGGTGGTTGTCTTCACGAGTCATCGCCTTTTTTGTTCCCTTCATTATGTACATTTAAAAAACATTAAGTGCCATCTATGTAAAACCTTAGTTTCAAATTAATTTTTATTTGTACGAATACCTTCACGGGCAGTTCTTTGATTGGTGGCAGATTTTTTTCATGTTATCATCATCCTACAAAATAGAGTTGACAACTTATAATTATATATCTACAGTCACTAGTTATACACCTAAGTTATATAATTATGTTCAAATTTATTCTTACCTGGTTGACACCCCCTCCGTGTTTCAAGAATCACCCCTATGTTTCGAGAACAAGCCTCTATGTTTCGAGAACCACCTTCACTATTACTAGCATTATCTTCATGTCGTCATCCTCCTTTTCCTTCATAAAAAAATTGAGTACACTTAATATATAAATACTTTCACTATCTTTTATACAATTGAAACGTGTTCTAAATAAACAAATGCCTAAAGTAACTATGTGTAATATCTAGAATAGCTTACCTTGGTAGCTTCCTTTTTTTCTGTAATTTTTAACAGCAATGTGTGTATCTCCCTCACATTTATATCCATGCTCACTATGAATATGTTCATTTCTTGTTGCCCTTTTTTCCAGTTTATCAAAATTGCTTACCAAGACAACTATGGCTTCTCTACTTTGAAAATTCTTTGACATTCTTATCAATAAATCAAACAAATTACCCAATAATGTTTCACCTTGCCTTTCATTTGGTACATTTTTCCTTTTTTTTAAGATGTTCCATGAATGTGCATCAATCTAACAGTAAGCTACAATTTAAAAAAAACATATATACAACAAAATATAATTTCAAAAAATATATTTTAGAAAACATGCAGAAAATATTCATGGTGGGATAAAAAATGATAAGAAGTACTACATAATAGTCAATGACTATAAACTGCAGTAAATATTGATATGCTAATACAATTATAATTTAAGAAAAAAATAGTTTACCTCTATTGTATCAAAAACCTATCTCTCCTAGCTAGGTTGTTTATTACCTCTCCAATAGCATATTGTCGAAATTCCATCCCTCGATTATCTTGCATAGTTATTTTGGGCATTTTTAGGGTTAGAATGACTTGACAAGCCTACACAGTTAGGGTTAATGGAAAGTCATCAAATTGAAAACCCTTTATTTAAGGGTTGATTGAAACGCTTTTAATGTATTTAATAGTCAGATCGAATGACAATCTGCCCTATGGATATGTCTCAAAAACTTCAACAATGTTTACCATTTTCATATGGTCCAAATCTATGCTGGTTGAAGCTGTTTTGGAAGGAAAATGTTGCCCAAACAAAAATCTAGACCAATTTAGTTTTCATGTCTTGATTGACATACCTAATGCATTAAAAGAAACACAAAATGCTTCATCCAACAAACTATCTTCAAGTAATGACTCTTTGTTTAATGAATGATAATGTCCATAATTCAGACTCATTATCAATGCAAAATCTATAATTCCAAATTCGACAACATGTCCTCGATGTTAAAACAAAGTTCATCAATATTATTATTTAAGCATTATCTCCTTGCTAAGTGTAACAACAGTTGAAGAGGGATTTCCCTTTCCTCGATTGTCAACAAACATCTGAGATGTACCAATGCTTTAGTTTGCTTTATATGTTGGTCTTTTTGTTTGCTCTCCACAACTCAAGTGGGAGGAATACTGGATAATCTTGAACAACGGTAAGCAACTAGATTGTTTAAATTAAATTTGAGATTAGTATACATTTAATTACTATCCGTATATTTGAAATTAGTATTACTATTTTATTTACCTCATTTTCAACTGATGTTCTTTTGTTGATGGTTTCACCTTGCGTCTTATTGTGTTTCAATCTTGATGAAACACAATAAGACGCTTTGCAGCTTCATTTGATTTACTCTATGATATTTGTGGCAGCTTCATTTTAGATTTTCTTGGGATTGTGTTTGGCATTGATGAAGTCATAGTTGATTGTAGTCGGTTGCTTCTTCTTGGTTGTTACTAATAAATCAATAATTACGTTCAATTCATGTAGAAGAATCTAAATATGGTGGCGATTAGTAAATATGAATATTCACATTTTAATATATATACCTCTAATTCAGTAGCCGAATTCCTTTGTTATCTGTGTTTGTTTTTCTTTCATTGCCTTTTTTGCCTCCCTTTACTGCTGATCGTTTAGTGCTCATTGAAATTCTGCCAATTTTCCGGAAAGAGTAATGCATATTAAGACGATGAAGTAAATATGTTACACTTTAATGAACAATAGAAAAACATGGTAAATTGAAGTCACATTTAGTAAACACATGTTAATATACTATAATATATAAATATATGCTGTGTTATTGCTTGTAAAATTCTGTCAATGTGTATTAAAACTCTGTTGAAATTTAAGTCAAAGAACGTTTAAGAACAGGGGTATAAAAACTTAGCTTAAAATCTGTTCGTCATTGCTATGTGTATAATAAATGTGCATCCTATACTATTATTAAATAGAGTGTAGAGGGTAGAAAAAGCACAAAAAACTATAAGTTCTAAATGAACAGAACGTATGCATCATTTTTCAACATGTTCTGAGAGATACCAGTGCTTCAGTACACAATAACGTAAAAGCACTCGACTCAACAAAATTGAAAAGAGTTTCGGCTCTACAACTTCATTCTAAACTCAAAATTGAACATCCACTCCTGTACTATTTCAATTTGTTAGTAAAATCATTAAGCATCTTACAGAGAAATTCCAATAACTTTATAGTCTAATAAGATCATTAATCATCCATTCTTCAATATTCAATGTTGTGATTTCTTCCCCTCCTCCATTTAACTTCATAGTCTACACCCCCACACAGTTCAAATCCCCAATTTTCCTCGTATATATGGTTGAGGAAACATACCGTTTTAAAGCTTGAGGTCCTCGTATATATGGTTGAGGTCCTCGTATATATGGTTGAGGAAACATACCGTTTTAAAGTTTGAGGTCCTCGTATATATGGTTGCGAAAACTAAAAAAATTCGTCTTGGATTCACGATGGTTGTGAAGGTTACGATGATTCTATGTTGATTTGCTATGCTCTGATTATCTTTTGCTACTGAGAGATGGTTGCGATGGAAAATATTTTGTCTAGGATTTAGTCGTTCGGACTTGTGAAGGAGGTCGTGAGAGATGCGAGATGGCTGCGAGTGGGTTTCTCCTCTGATGTAGTAGATATAGGTATTTTGTCAAATAACATGTATTGGTTTGGGTTTGAGTTTGTTATTGGACCAGTTTTTAATTTAATCATATTTGCAAATACTTGAATCTGACATATTCTTTCTTTTATTTTTATAAACTGAGTTAGACTCTTAATTGAGTCATTGTAAAAATGAGTAAATGCAAGAATAGCCCAAATTTAAAAGTTTATGGCAACCTACAAGTTTTCATGATGCAAAAATGGCCCTAATCTATATTTTGGAAACTTCCAATGCGCTGAAGAGTGATTATACAGCCCCTTGGCCTGTAAGAAGACTTAGAACAGGGTGTCCAATGTCTTTCTTAAGGTTGGTCATGTAATGAGATGCTTAAAAATTCAATTGTTACAACATCAGAGCCATTTTTGCATCCAAATAAGTTAGTGGACCAATTTTGTAGTTAGTTAAAAAGAGAGCCATGTACTATCAATTCCGTTGCAAAAATGACTGAAATTAAACTTGACCCACTTACTCAATAACTCCCTAACCAAAATACCCCCTCCCTCTCATGCCCTACCTAACAAAACACAATCTCCTTCACTCTCATGCTCTGTCTCCCGCGAAACTCCATCTTCGTCTCCATCACGAAGCTTCATCTCCGTCTCCTTCGCAAAAGCTCCATCTCCATTTTCATCGCAAAGCTCCATCTTCATTGCCATCACGAAGCTCCATCTCCATGTTAGGTATACTACTAATATTTGTTCTGTTCTATAATATAAGTCATAATCCGTTAACTTATTATGTAGGACTGTGATGACCATAAAACAGATTTTCCACCCATTGAAGAAAGACCCAGAGAATGAAATATGACGATCACTGTCTGGTAATTGTATACATGAAAAATATATTGAAACTAAATTGCTTCATCAGTAACCTAATGAATATCTATATATGTAAATAATGAAGCAAACAAGAAAGACGAGGTGGTTCGTGAAGGTGGCGGCCACAAATCAAGAAATCAAAGCGACAAGTCAAACCATCAATACATGTCAGCACACCATACTCAATGGCGAATGAGTCAGCAAAGAATGAGCGACCAATGAAGAAGAAAAGTTATGAACATGACATACCAAGCTTCAACATCCTATCAGAACCTTTGTAGATGATTGATATGTACTGATTCTGATGGATATTTTACTAATTTTGATGGTTGATGATGGTGTGTATAAGACTTTGTTTTATGGTAGAAATGATGAATAGATTGAATGATATTTAGGATGGATAGTTGTTGTGATGTTGGATAGAATCTTTGGAAGGTTTGACATGAATTTATAGTAAAACTGATGTATAAAGTTATTTTAATGATTTACCATGATTTTGGAACAATGGACGCACTACTCTATAATGATTTCGTGATAACGGGAATATTGTGATTTTTTTTACTAGGTCTAGTTATCTTTGGAATGATGGCTATATCTTAGAATAGGATATTTTCATTTAATTTATATTTATGTTTCCACAGTGAGTAAATATTTCTTTACTGTGGGTAAAGAATAGTATTCATGATTTCATGATTTCTAAACAATTTTTTAGAGGAAATTTAGGTGAATGCCCATTTTTTTTTCTGTTTTAGCCGGTGGCCTAAAACTTGTTTCTTAGGTATTTTTTGGGTAGTAAGTTGTGGTGGTAGCAGAGAAGAAGAATGAAGATTGAATTCTTCAATTTTTATTTCGGTTTCTCCTTTGATTAGGTTTATGAATCAAGAATTTTTTTCTCGATTGATTGACAAAGAAGAGAGAAGAAGCAAGAAAGAGGAAGCTTTTAATTTTTGTTCTCATTATTTTGCGATTGTGTAAAGGAACGTGCTCAATTAATAAGAGTTTATTTTATATTCTAGCACGATAAGTTTTATGAATCCTGATTTATTCACGATTAATCATCAAAGAAGAAAGAAGAGTCTCGTGTTCTTCACAATACCTACTACGTTACCATTTTTTTCGCCATTTTTTGCCTCAGTTTAATTTTTATTTTTCAGGCTTTATTCCTGATTTTGTTCTTTTATTTTTTCAATTTTTCCTTCTTTGTAATTTGTTCAACAGTTAAGTAAATAGTAGTTGTGGAATTTGCTGTGAGTATGTTTGATTATGCTATTTTTCATCAATCTTTTCTTTGTGCGATTATCCATATGTATTGCTTTGTTTTTTTATGGTAAAACAGAACTATTTTCTATGTTTTGTAAATTTTCTTATTTCAAGCTCATGATAAATGATAAGTATATAATTAACTACGGGCTATTTGTATATCATCATAACTTGCAGATTGTTATTACCTTTGTAATTTTTGAACTAAAACATCCTTACAATATTTAACCTTTGCTTGCTGTATTTATTATATATTTGACATTAACAGTTGGTTGTTGTAATAGAAATTCAAATCCCTTATAATATGTTCCATAAGACGAACTCAAGTAGTTATTGATAAGCTAAGATAAAACTACTAGAAGCTTGCATGTAGTTTTTTTTACTAAACCAGCATAGTTTACTGGCTGCAACACACTAAGAAAGGGGTTTTATGCAACTCTTTCCCAAAGACTGAAAGTTCAAGTTCAGATTGTTAGAGCAGAATAAGATTCCAGAGCCATCATGACCACCCTTCATCACCAAATAATCTATCACCTCCAGAGCCACTCTTTTGATCTCCACTTTCCAAACTCCACTCAAGACACTCTTTTTGTTGTCTCTGAACGAGCCGATGATAGCTCAATCATCCAGATCCCTCGACACATATCCAAAGAAGAACTCACCCAGCTGATGTCACTTGAATGGATCCACGAATATGAACGACAATTTCATACTATCCAGAGAGATGTCCATACCTCTGCCCCTCCTAAGGTACACCGACTACCAGATGGGACCATGAAAACCATTTTCACCAGACTTGGTAAAGAACCATCTTCTATTCAACCTCTGTTTTCTGGAAGCATCCTAACATCGCTCCTTCTTACATCCCATCCAGAGGTTGTCCTCCACTTGCTTGGATAAATCATGCAGCTCAACCCTGTTATGTTTCCCACGCCAATGGTTATTTCATATATGATGTTGCCTCAGAAACATGTGATCCAGATTGTGGATGTGATGATCCTGAATGGGAAGAAGACTCTAATGGTGACTCATTTTTTCAAGAGGTTTCTACAATTTGAAAGAAGCCTAGAAGATCTTCTTGTCGCCATAAATTTACCCATTATCACTCCGAAGATGATGATCACAGCCCTACACTCGCTGCTAGACACTGGAAAGCTCCACAACCCTCAGTTCCTTCCGCGTATCTGTCTTTGTATGATCTGATCAAAGAAACTGGCCATGTCGATCTTCTTCCTAAGAGGCATCCAAACCCGATCATTCCAGTTCAATCTTTCAACCATCATGTCCCATGTCTCGCAATGATGGAATCTTATGGTAAGGATTATCTGCCTTTGGCCAGGAGAACCAACCCAGAAATGAGAGTTTCTACACGCCCATTCTTCATACCTACTGAGGTTACTCATGCAGGAGAAGAAGTTAGGCCTCTCCCTGTGGTGGAAGAAGTCCTAAATTGGTAGACAGAAAATGCAGTTTGTCAAAATAGGACCCTCACTAAGCTTCATTCAAAATTAGATCTGTTGACCTTTAAGTTAGATACTCTAACCAGTCGGTAGGGCAGATCTCAGATCAAGTCCATCGGTTTCAGGAGACGTTATCTTCAAAGGCCTTGCGCCTAGTTGTTGAATTAAAGCACTTCATAGAACGAGGATACATGGGATCAGAGTTAATAAAAAAGACCAAGAATCTCCCAAATCAAGCAGGATCTGTACATGATAGAAACATATATGGCGAATGAGCACTCTCAAACTATATATGATCCATATCCTTCCTATCCCATGAGCTTGCAAGCTCCCAGATATCCTTCCTCTTCCATGACTTCCATGACTTATCCCAAGGTTTCAGATTATAACAGTATTTTTAAGAGTCCCATCCCATCCTAAGACAGCTAAGACAATCTAAACCCAAACCATCAACTCTCCTAGAACAACCTGTCCATCCCAATTTAAGGTCATATATTATTCCATCCAACCCAGCCTCCCTGGCTTCACCTTCATGCACCAAACTCTTTGAACCTATACCACTTACTCCACAACAATCCCCCTCTGCGTCTGACCCCTCTCCGTCTGACCAAAGAAAAAATAAAGCCCCTGTTGATCCCAACCAGATAATTCACTCATTACATTCCTTTAATCCTTTCCAGATTCCCTCCTACAATAGCTCGGCTTCTGAAACAGATGAATCCAGCATTTATATAGATGACTCCAGTCTTGATTCAAAAGAATGTTAAGCTGACATCTCAAAAATTACTATTGTCCAACCTAGAGATATGGAAGAAGTATGTGGAAGATCTTCCTCCTCAGACACATACCCCAAAAAAGGATAGAATATAAACCAACTACAGGCCCATGGTTCACTTTTGATGATCTACCTCTAAATAAATGGCGAGAACGACTTCATGAATTTGGAGCTTGAATTGATTTACAACTCACCAAACAAGAGGTGAACCTCGAAGACGTTCTTTCTGAGTTCTTATCTCGATTTACAAGAACTATGAGAGAATGGTTTCAAAGTCTAAGTCCTCATCAGAAGCTGTCCGCAACTCGAAGTCCTGATGCTGGTACTCTTTTGGGTATGATATACAAAGAATTCATTAGAGATTTCCAGATAATTGACAAAAGAAGTCGCCAGGAATTATTTGAAATGAAATGCTTCTCTTTAGATCAACGAGATTTGCAAAAACACTTTCAAAGGACGTCAGAGACGTATTACATGCTGAATGGAGAAAATGATATAAACCTCAGGCATACTTTCATAGCATCTCACCCTGAAGAATTGTAGCCAGAATTTCATGGATCCATTAATGCTCTCCGCAGAGATATGCTAAAATTTCTCTTGGAGAAATTTATGAACTTGCATTAGCAACCCTTGATATACTCTGTGAACAATAATTTTTTTTAAAGGAATGATCAAATTGGGATCAAAGCTCCGCCCAGCTTGTACGAAGTCGTACCTCAAAATAAAGTGCAATACATAAAAGGATTGTTCGTGTTCCAAAGAAAAGAAATCTCACTCCCATTGGTTTTCGACTCGAAGGAAGTTCCCCATACCACAATCCAGAAAACCTTTTCTAAGGTATTTTAAGAAACGACATTCTTCATTGAAAAAGTCTGACAAATGTTATATCTGTGGAAAGAAAGGACATTTTGCAAAAAGCTATCCAAATAAAACCAAACGTGATATCTAGATGCTCCAGCATTTTCAGACGGTCTTGCTAATAAGAGATGATGAAGATATTGAATCTGTCGTGGAAGAATAGGTTAACTGAGATGAGGAAAATCAGTATGTTTTGCCAAACTCTGAGGATGGAGAAAGCTTTTCCTCTGATTCTGAAGAAGCGTGTATCTATTCCATACTTCCCATAACCAACCCTGTTGCCTTTCCTAGCCCTATTGCTACTAGCCAATCTGAGACATTCTCCACAGCAACCCAAATCTTTTGTTTGGGTTCTCTTGGTTCTTTAAACACCCAACCAGAAGAAGACTCTATTTCCTCCGGACCCAATATTGAAATCAAACTTCTTTCAGAAAAATTTATCAAACCTGTCCCTGCCATTTGCTTTTTAGATACTGAATCTTGCAGGACAATCATGAAACCCTGTCTTCTTCCTCCAGAAGATTGAGTTCCTTTTAACCAGTACTTTTCTACTGCCAGTGGAAGTTTGTTCAAAATTGAGTGGATTACCAAGAAGCGAATTGATATTTAGTTTTTTTCTGAATTGCATCCTCTAGATCAAAGTTTTAGGCAGTGATCTTCCTGGGAAGGATATTCTCATAGGCTTTGATGCTCTCTCGAACAAAGAATCTTCAGATTTTATCTACAGGAGTCCGGTATAAAATTTTTTTCCATGCCTATATCAATATTGCCAGCATATTGGAGATACAATAAGTTCCTCCCTAATATGAACATATTTGAGATTAGATCCTTCCATATTGTGCTTATAGTCATGATCAGTTTACACATCCTTTTCCACTCTGGAAAAATCATGAATTCTTTATCTGGCTTCCTTTCAAAAGAAATGAAGATATCAATCGAACCAAGACTTCACACCCAGGCATGAACCCAAATGATATGAAGATGGCGCGAGAAGAATGTACTACGCTTCTTAGACAAGGACTCATTGAACCTACTAAGTTCGATTGGGCTTGTCAAGCTTTTTATGTTGAGAAAAGGTCAGAAGTCTAAACCTCTAAACATCTTCCTTCAAGGTGATAAATTTCCTCTTCCCAAGCCCAGTACTTTGTCAATCCATCTTAAACAGACCAATATTTTCTCCAAGTTTGACCTTAAAGCCAATTTTTGGCAACTAGGCATCCACCCAGATGATTGTTCTAAGATTGCTTTATGTATACCCAATGTCGAGTACCAATGGACAGTTATGCCATTTGAGCTTAATGTTGCCCCATCACTTTTCCAAAAGTCCATGACCAAAATGTTTGAGGCCATTTTGCACAATGCTTTGGTCTACATCGATGATATTCTTCTTTTCTCCGAAGATTAACATTCTCATAAAATCCTGTTATCTCAATTTATTGATCTTATCTAGCAATATGGGATCATGCTCTGAGCAAAGAAAGCCAAAGTTGGAGCTACAAGGATTGAGTTTATGAGAATGATTTTTGAAGATGACAAATTCCAACCGCGCCCTCACATTGCAGTAGAATTTCTAAAATTCCCCAATAAAGATTTTTCGGTAAAACAAATCCAACAGTTCTTGGGCATCACTAACTATCTCAGAGATTTCATTTCACATGTGACCACATATACAAGCCAGTTGTCCAAGCTTCTTAAAAAGAACTCTCCTAATAGGGGCTTCACACAGACTAAGGCACTCTAAGTCCTGAAGGACCTTACTCAACATCCTTATCCTTTAAAGATTCCTGACAAGGGGCTCCGAATTCTACAAACAGGTGCCAGTGGTGAACACTGGGGGCCCATACTCATCGAAGAGGTAAATGGCAAAAGATTTTACTGTGGACATGCTAGCGGACAATTCAAGGACTCAGAAAAGTA
Organism: Datisca glomerata; assembly: GCA_003255025.1. NCBI lineage: Eukaryota > Viridiplantae > Streptophyta > Magnoliopsida > Cucurbitales > Datiscaceae > Datisca > Datisca glomerata. Next base: position 882,525 of record QANY01003195.1, read on the forward strand.
TTACCATGCTACATATAAAGAAATCTTTGTGGTAAAAAAGGGATTGAAAAATTCAACTTTTATCTCAGTCCTTATGAATTTACTGTAGAAATGGATAACACATCATTTTCATAGATGCTTGACCCAAAAGAAAAGATTTTTCCAGATTGCCAGCTGCTCAGATGGAATGACTGGTTTTCCCGCTATAAATTCATAATTCATCATCTCAAAGGTCATTACAATACCATCGCTGATCACCTCTCTCGACCCTAGAAAGGCCTCAAATCACTTGAACCATTTTGTTCTCCCCACACACTCTTCATCCTTACTATTTCCAGACCAATTGACGCAAACCCGAAAACGCCTTTCAGAATGCTGGCTACCATTTTCCCTCCTGGACCTAAACTTGACGATCCTACTAATTTCATCAATCTCGCCACAAAATCCTGTTCTATTGGCTTCACCTCCTACTAGTCAAAACCCATATTTATCCTCATCCTGACCATTTTGATATGATCATTCCATATGCCACAGTTCCAATAATCAAAGGTGCCATTCCAGAAGAACTTTTGTGGTATCTCTAGGCTCTTTCAGTTATCCATACTTGCCATACGATTTCCTGCATATCCTATTTACCATTACATTTGTGACTCTGCCAATCAAAACACATCCATTGTCACCCTCTTCAAACTGTTTGCACAACTCCACTATTGGAGAAGCCAGCTCAACAAGCTTCTCACAGAACACAATTTATGGACCGCTCCTAGAAACAATAAACATAAATTTTTATGTTTCTTCACCCACTACCGGGAGCAAGATCACTATGCTGATGGAACCCTATATATGCGGAATCATATTAACTTCTGGAATTCTTCTGCCGCATGGCCAAAATATGAAAAAGCATCATGGAGAAATTAGGCCTGAACAAGGCTTAATGAACCCAGCATGGAAGAAGTTTATAAGAGTATTCCCCTTGGACCATTTCCTCCAAATCCTCAACTCTCATCCCCGTCCGGATCATCATCATTTGCTTTACATGAGTTCCAAAGTTCTTTTATCCTTAGTGGGCTTTCTCCAAATCCTCATACCTATGACCTTTAGGATCCTTACCAATTTGAGTCCCAAGACCCCTATCAGTTAGACACTCAATTCTAACTCGATTTTCCTACTCAAGCAACCCAAGAAGACCTTGAAAATCCCCCATTAGCTTAACCAGAACCTCAGTCTCCACTTTCTGCAGAGGACTACAAAGATATTGAAAACAACATCTCTAGCTACTTCCAGGACCCACCATATGATGAAGATTACTTTAATCTTGGATCTGGTCACGAGCCAATCTCCAAAAGTAACTGGTGATTCCTGAACTTGGATAAGGATCCCATTTCCATAAGTGTTGTCACGTCTGTCTCCCACTAGTGCCCACTTTTCCAAAAGTGTGTTGTTCTTTATATTTACGCACGCTCCTTTCTTGTATAATAATAGTTACTTTCATAAAATAGCTTTTTCTTCCACTGTATTTAGCTTTATAATTTTGTAATGTTTGTTTGTATTCTCCCCTCCAACTCTGTATAATGAGGGATTCTCGACCTTTGTAATCAGAAGGAGATCACAAATAAATATAAGTGTATTTTATTTTATGGCTTTCTAAAACTCTATTCTTTCTCCTTGCAATCCTGAGCTTATAATATTTTACTTTTGTCTTTAGAGGTTCCAGTATGCTCTACACTTGCCCTTGTTAAAGGGATCCTGTGTATCAGAACGAATCAGACTGAGATCATAGGAAGGATAATCAGCTGTGATTCTCTAAGTTCTTCAGTATTATGAGTAAGTTCATGGATCTTAAAGTTGCTCCCTTAAAGATGATGTTGGTGAGCCTTACCTGAATATTGAATTTTCTCATCATGCTGATCAGCTACCTTACTTGGTATCAGAGCCATTGAGTGAATCAACAAAACAATGGTAGAATATTATGAGTAAAGGTCAATAAGGAGAAACCCAGAACTCATGAGTGAATTAACAAGTCTTGAACCCGTTCGACTTTCCTCCTCTTTCTCTCATCAAGATCTTCCCCCTTCTGTTCGTAGAACTCTATCCAACAAGATTGACAACCTGGTTGAAATTCATCATCTTCCATAAGGATTCAGGAAACTGAGTTACCCCTTCTTAGTCCCTACAACTTTTATCATCGCTCTAACCAGATGCTTCGAAGTCTCAGAACTCTCATCTTTACTCACATGCCTCACGTTAAAGAGATCGTTCAGACCACCAAATTAGATCAATGTGGTTTGAACGCCACCACTGTAGAATAATATGTCACTCTTGAGATCCCTCAAGAATTTCTTGATGGTTGGAAGACACAAGGATATACTCACATCCATGTCGGTGCTATCCGTCTTACCTTGACTCTCCATGGTAGAAAAAGAATTTTTTTAAGGGAATGATCAAAGGGGGTGACTTCTTCTTTGGATATGTGCTGAGGGATTTGGATGATTGAGGTATCTCTTTCATAGACAACAAAAAGAGCGTCTTGAGTGGAGTTTGAAAAGTGGAGATCAAAAGAGTGGTTTTGGAGGCGATATATTATTTGGTGATGAAGGGTGGCCATGATGGCTCTGGAATCTTGTTCTGCTCCAACAATCTGGACTTGAACTTTCAGTCTTTTGGGAAAGAGTTGGATCTGAGAGTTTGATGTTGAAATCTAGGGCTATGGTGAGGAAAACAATTCCATTACTGAGAGGTGGTTAAAATTGAACCAATCAAAGCATTACTTTAAGTGGTGAAAGTAATATCAAGGAGAGCGATTCGAGCAGTGGCTGTAATTCATTTTCTGTCATGGAGAGTCAAGGCAAGATGAATAGCACCAACATGGAGGTGAGTATATCCTTGTGTCTTCCAACCGTCAAGCACTTCTTGAGGGATCTCAAGAGTGACATACTGTTCTGCAGTGGTGGCGTTCAGACGACATTGATCTAATTTGGTGGTATGAACAATCTCTTTAACGTGAGGCCTGTGAGTAGAGATGGGATTCTGAGACTTCAAAGTACCCAGTTAGAGAGATGATAAAGGCTGTAGGGACTAAGAATGGATAACACAGTTTCCTGAATCCTTACATCTTCTGGAAGATGATGAATTTCAACAACGTTGTCAATCTTGTTGGATAGAGTTTTACGAAAAGAAGGGGGGAGATCTTGAGGAGAGAAAGAGGAGGAAAGTTAAACAAGTTCAAGACTTGTTGATTCACTTATGAGTTCTGGGTTATTCTGGGTTTCTCCTTATTGACATTTACTCATAATATTCTATCACTGTCTTGTTGATTCACTCATTGGCTTTGATACCAAGTAAGACAGATGATCAGTCTGATGAGTAGTTTTAACGAAGACATAATTTCTGTAAACTTAAAAAATCAGTAGTGATTAAATAAAAGTTTTTTTTCCCGGTAAGGTTCCTTCATCACTGGTGAATTTTTTTGAAATATTAATGATATTAGTTAAAAATAACAACATCAGAATTTAAAAAGAAAAATGTATCTTTAAAATCACTAATTTTAAGAGAATAATCACTGCCTATATAAATCACCATCATTATATCATAAAAAACGAAAAATTCATAAAAAAATTTGAATAATCTATCAGAATACCAAATGAAGCGTATAATAGGAATTAAATACTCTGGTCAAACTGAATCGATTATATTACTAAATGTTATTATAAACAGTTATAAAATAATTACACCCTTTTAGAATGGTTAAATGTGATAAATATTATTAGGGAATCGGCATGAAAGTGTTTTAGTTAGGCAAACAACGCCAAATTGTAACCCATCTCATAGTTTTTTTAGCCAAATTATATCTCAATTTTTTTTTAATTTGAAGGTAATTATTTTTTATTTTTCTTTCATCCTTATTTGTTTTAAAAAAAATCATAATCTTAATGTTCTATCGATTATTAAGTTTCATTTAGCTCATTGGACCTAACATAAATATACAAATTTATTTTAATCATTTACTCAGACCTATAAACTGTCTATGTCTAGAAATGGGTCCTAATTACGTGTGGAATAAATAACCAAACCATGAACTAAATCATTCATACATAAAAGAAAACCCCATCTGAAAAAGGAAAAAGGAAGTTGACAACTTCAAAAATGAAATAATATGTTTGATTTAACATTAAAAAAAATGTAGAATTGAATAGGAAATAAAGAGGGAGTCAAACATATATATACTTCAAAATCAAAACTTGGACTTTGTAAAAATATATATGAATGTGAATGAAACAAAACAACGTATATGCATAAAAACTGAAACGTGTGTTGAATATGCAATTTGTGGTCATATAATTGACAAATTTGAGATGTTCAAACTAAAACCATAAATTATGGTCATTGAAATCTCATTATTCAACCACATGACGCCAACCAATGTATTGGATTTCGCTATCAAAAGATCAATTTACTCAAAACTATACACTTTCTGAAACTGCAAAAATATGCCCTTCGAAAATTGAAGTCGGAAAATTGGGCAAACTAGTCGGTTTTGGTATTTTTATTTCCGGTCAAATCACTTATTTTTATTTATTTGAAGTGTCTACTGCTTTAAAATAACTACTTGTACTTATGGAGGTAGACTCAGAACTTGATTTCAGTGGAGTCACCAGTTCCATTCATATTTTCATTTGCGACGTATTTTATTTTATTTTAATATATACACACAAGTAGAGAGAGTCTCTCTCTACAGTGGCTCAAGATCGATTCAATGCTCCTCTTCGCCGTTGGGGAGGAGGGGTGAATTTGGGGGAAGTTTAGGAATTTTAGAAAATTTGGGGATTTTAGGGATATTGGGTTTTTAGTTGAGGGGTTAAAAATAAAAAATTTTAGGACTAAAATTGAAATAAAAGATTAAAGCTTAAGAAATTTAGTGGGATCACAATTGAAAAATTAGTGCAGTTAGAAATTAGAAAAATATCAAAAATAAAAATATTTTCATATTAAAAATTAATAATTCTTTTAGTGGGTTGACTTGACGTCACCCCTTACAGATGATTCCTCCCCAGTATTTGTTACTGAGGACTTTAAGAGCTAATTCAGTTATTTGTGAGATGAAAATCTTGACAAGAATCTGATGGTCCAAAATGAATTTTTGGAACACCTGTTGAAAGAAGAAAGAATAATAGAAAATTGGGTTAGCAACCCTCAAACAACATTGTAGTGTGCTGGAGAATAACTTCCTACGTCCATGTAAGTAATTAGATAGGAAGGCAAGATCTATCGAGAACAATTGTGATAGTGTTGTAATAGAAATATAAGTCGATAATAACAAAATAATATTTTTAATATGATTTGATCAATTCATTTATATTCATAGATATTTCATTATATTATCATCATTGTATATTTAACATCGTCTCAACCATTTAATTCAAATCTACACTTAAATCTAAAATCAACACGCACAAAACATATATTTGAAACTATAACTAGCTTAGACAAAAGTCAGCATTTTCGATCGGATTTAAGCAACCAGCTAGTATAAAAATCATATTCAGCGCAAGTAAAGTATTTTAACTAAGCTCTCAATATCATGTGTTATCCCCTCCTAAGATAGAAGCGTATTTCACATCTAAGTTTTTCTTATCACGGGATGCTCCTTTTAGGATAGAGTCATCTCTCACTCTCTGTCGAAACAGAGTTATCTTCTCTCATCTTAAGGCAACATTTTATTTCTTAGCCAGAGTCTCCTCGACCCAGAATGTTATCTTTAAGATAGAGTCACCCCTCACGTCTATCAAAATAAGTCACCAAACCTAGAATTAAACATTTTATTTAAGACTCACCAAAAGCTCTAACATTCATAATCCAAATAAGAAAATCATTCAAAACATAATATCACATAATATTTTTTCTAAACATTCTCATAAATAGGAAACTTGACCTGAGAAATTTAAGGTACCGAATTTCAACAATCTCCACATTGACTCAAATTCCACTATTATGAAACAACCATCATCACTATAGCTTCACCTTGAAAAAAAACTATCTTAAATCACAAACACAAAGCTTTTACAAAACTGTGACCGTGTGACGCTCCAAATATTCTCTTTCTTGAATCAAACCAACACACCATCCAGATCAACCCATAAGCTCTAATACGTCTTGTTGCAATAGAAACATCAATAAACAATAATAAAATAATATTTTTAACGTCGTTCGGTCAATTTATAAAATATCATTATTGCATATTCAATATCGACTCAGCCACTTAACTCAAATCTCATCACACCCCAATCTAAACTCAACATATACAAACCATATATTGTAAGGAATAATTAGCTTAGAGAAATGTCACTACTCTCGATCGGAATTGAGTAATCCACTAACTTGGAAATTGTATTTAGAATATGGGCAAAATCTTCTAACCAACCTCTCAATAGTATGAGATATCCTCTATTTGATAGATTCATCTCTCACATCTTAAGGCTGCCATCTATCTCTTAGGGCAGAGCTTCATCACCACAGAGTGCTCTATTTAGGGTAGAGCCACATCTCTTTATCGAAGCAGAGTCATCTTCTCCCATCTTAAAGCTTCATTATATCTCTTAAGGCAAAGCCTCCTTAACACGAGATGCTTCCTTTTAGATAGAGGCTTAGAGCCACCTCTTATTCTCTATCGAAGCCGAGCCACCAAGTTCTAAACCAAAACGTCTTATTTATAGACTCACCAAAGACCATAACTTTCCTATTGAAAATAGAAAATTATTTGAAATAGAATATCACATAATATTTTTCCTAAACATCCTCTAAAATATAAAACTTGGTCATCAATGAATTCGAGGCACTAAATTTCAACAGAAACCTAGATGCTCTTGATGACTTATGTGTAATCTAGGTTTCCCTTATGCTCTAGTCCCTCTTCTATCCAAGTAAGCCGCTATATGCCATGTGTTCATGCATGATTAAGATTATCTTGAATTAATCCCACCATATCCCTGATCGTGGGAATTATGTATAGGAGATCTCTTCGTATTGTGGACTTAAATGGCCTAGAGTATATTCAGTGAATACTAACGTTATTATATTGTCTTTGTCATGAAACGCTTTGTTTTGCATACCACGAATATGTTCATTGCAGATTTAGTCAGGAAGCATAGCTCGGTCCTGAGTGAAGATATAACACTAGTCTTTGCACAAGTTTTGGTCGGCAAGTACTACACGGCTTAAACGTCCCCCATAGTCAAATCTGGAGTTGGGAGTAAGGCCTTAGTTATTTTGGTACACCCACATGTCGAGCTAAGACTAGATCTGAATCATTGCCTACACATGTATTAAAATTGTGTTAAAGCAGCTATAGTTTTTTTTTAAAACTAAAAGCTGCTATAGTTATTTAGACACTTCTAGTAGATATGCTTATTGGTTAATATATAATATCATTTCAGAAGCTAAATAAAAGAAAAATTCAAATTTCTGAAATTCACTTTTCAAATGAATCATCGTTTCAAAAATTCCAAGTTCATTTCTCCTAGCATATATCTTAAAATCTCTTGTGACCAAATAAAATATCATCTTTACCCATATATATTGTAAAACAAGATTTATTTATTTCATATGGTCAAAATTTTGAGATATCACACAAAAAATTCGACGGATGATATAAAAACTATCTCCTTTCATATATACGTACATTATACTCAATCACACGATGAAATGGATTAGATAGAGAGAGAGAGAGTCATTCACACGTTATTCGTGAGTCATTCATGACTTTTGATATTTGACATTCATGGAAGACTGAATTAGATGATATAAAATTAGCAAGGAAATGAAAATGTCAAAATTAGGAATAAAAGGGCGAGAGGGAGGAAATATAAGGCAAAAGCATGGAGACAAATTTAAGTGTTTAGTAGTAGATATAGTGGGAACGGTGCTGCTGATGCGTAAGGCTATCGAATATGACAATGGTTTGTGGCCATATCCTCCTTTCTCAGTCAAACTTCCTCAATTGTGTTTGTTCAATGGCTATCATTTCCTCCCTTCCCTTCAAATATCTACGCACACGCGCATATGTACGAGTAGACATATAGGGCATGTTTATATAGTATCAATATTTATGGATTTCAGTCTCATTTTTAATCATCAACATGTCTTCTTGTATTTAATTTTAGAATATCTATGTATACCTACAGGTTATAGATAAAAAATAACATTAACGCCGTTATTTGAGATTGTAAACTAATAAAATTGAATATCCATATTATATATACACACATATATGTGTAAATAGTGAGAGACTTAAGCATGAATAACGTGTCAGACAGGCACATGTGGCACTCAAAGGAAAGCCCAGATGATGCTTACGTGGCATAACAAGGATGATGTAGGATAAATATGAATATGTTTGTAAGGGACGTCGCTTAAATGTTTAGAGGCAGCGTACCAAATGTCTATGCTTATAAGGGATGCCCCTGGACTTATAAAGGCGTGTGTTACATCCTTTGGGGTAGTTTCCTACCACGCCTCCTTTGGGAGGTACAAAGGCTGGTAAAAAAATCTAACCATTCATCCATAGCCTTTAGGGAGTTGGTTATATTCGTTATAGGTTTTACAACTGCTCGACGCCATGTATGCATGATTAGTTGAGGGCGTTAAGAGTGATCACGATTTATGAATGCGACCACGTTTTGTGAGTGTGGCCACATTTTGGATGTGTTCACATTTTAAAAGTGGTTTTAATCACTGAAATGGACAAAATAATGTTGAACCTACTTGGCCCCATCTATATAAAATGGTCCTTAGCATCATTATGAGGATCATGAATCTCTCATTCTGCTAGGTCAAACAAGAGAATATTCTGCATTTGGAAGTTCACACCAATCTTAGAGAAATGACATTTTGTGTCATTCTTGAGCTAGACCTAAGGTGTTTGATCTTCAACCTTTCAGACACACACATTCAATGTTCCCAGGCTTATTTTTTCATAGCTTAGATCGCTCAATACACATCACCTGAAAACCCTTAAACATTTTGGCGATTCCACTAAAGAGTGACCTGTCTTCTAAGTAACTTTTCTAAGTACGAATGGACGTGGGAGACCTATGGGAGCTTCTTTTCATGTAGATGAAGATAACCAACCACTGACGGGGGAACCAAGATGTGGAAGAAACTACTTCTCGTGAAAGACCTAACCTCGGTACCGATGGTGGTGATAGAACAAACCCATGCTATCAGGGATCTACAGGCTTCTGACACCGAGATCTGAGCTCTTCTAAGCATACTCAGAGCCTTCCTTATTATTTCACAAAAACCTCCTCCACCACCACTCGCTGCTCAACCTAAGTAACCTCAGATGGTGAGCCAAGTTGGCGTTGCTGCACCCATTCTACCTGTACCACTTAGAGGCTCAACTAGATATGGGAAAGGAAATAATGACTAGAATGTGGGCCAGTAAAAAAACCTCGCTCTCCCCACCCCTCGACGACCTTCGCATAAAATACTCTGGTACTTGAAAGCCCGGTTGATGGCACTGACCCTGGCTCTTTCATAACGAGGGAGGTGCTACAAAAGATGCTAGAAATGGAGAGGCCCAAGGCTACCTTGAGTGAGATAATAATGTACTACCATCCCCCACCCATCCGAGTTGACGATGAGGCCTTACCCATCTGACTATGTACCCTCAAAGTTTTGAAAATATAATGGGAAGGAGGGATGTGTGAGAGAGCATGTGGTATGATTCATCAATGACTTAGGCCCACACAAGTTTGATGAGTCCACGAGATTGATGGAATTTTTGAAGTTGATAATTGAGCGAGCATACACCAATTTGACACTAGGGTCGATCTTTACCTAGCCGCATATGGTTTCTGCCTTCATGACCAAGTTATTTTTGTCAGAGGAGAAAAATGAGCATCCTGAAGCTGGGGCGTGAGCCTCAACGAAAGGACGAGGACCTGATGATCAATGTTAGATGATTTAAAGATACGTATTTAGACTACTAAGAAGAGTGGAAGGAGGAAGCCTTGGTAAAAATGTGCATTTACCAAATGATTAACAACCTTAACATCACCATCGTCCACCTTAAAGTGGCTGCGCAGTACACCAATACGTCTGTCCCTAACCCAAAAACCATGGAGCAGAGTGAACGTGGAGGGCGTCCGTGGAAGCCCGCTAGATATGCTCCCTTGGTGGCTATGGCACAACCCCAAGGGCGGGATCAAAGTGGAGCAGGGGCAAAAGGGATGTTGTACTGCATTTCCCCTACTTCATAGATAAAGTAGAGGCGCTGTCGGATATCTGGATAAAGGATAAGGTCATAAGGAGACATTGGGTAGGCATATTACCCACTAGGGAAGAAAGAGAAATTCCCCGGTGTTGCCATTTCCATCGGGATACCACGCACGCATCCAAAGATTGCAGAAACTTGAGGTGAATTTCTCATGAGAAAGTGAAGATGGGGAGTTATTACTGATGAAATGGAGGAGGTGGAAGACCAGCCATTCCTGCCACACGCGTGTTGGATTGTGTTTTAATATCTGATGAAAAATTAATAAACCACGAACGATTCATGGGCAAAAAATAAAATAAAATTTCACAACAAACACTTAATCATATTAAATATAAAACATTTTCTCTGATCATGTATATTTAGAAGATGTAGAAACAATTTTATACCTTTCTTGTATCGGAAAAATTCTGACTTGGTGGAGTCCAATTAATCGTCTCGCGTTTCTTGTTCTTTGAGATTCATAGAACTTGAATTAATCTTCACACCATCAACTACTCGTACTTCATAAGTATATTCATAAGAATGTCGTCAGAAACTAAGTGTGGGCTCTCAAAATAACAGAGGAAGAAAAATAAATTTTCTTCTTCCTCTATAGAAATCGGCGACAACTTCTAGGGGGAGAGAAACCCATTTTTCTTGCTCTGTATAATCACACATTGTGATTATGTTTATGTCAACACACACTTAAGAGGTAACCCTAATGCCATCCCTTATATAAGGATTACAAAATTTACACATATACCCTTTTATTATAAATTACCAAAAATCTCCTCTATACACTACCCTTTGAAATTTTTACATCTTCCCTAGAGCAAATATTGTGTTCAAATTCATCAATCCAAATTGATAAATTAAATTAATTCCTATCAGTTACTAAATTAATTTTTTTTATTTACTAATTATCTAATAATTAGAAAATAACCAATTATTTAATTTAAATATTAATTCTACTCTTCACTACTTTAGTGATGACACCCATTACATATGGGTTTAGGAAGTGTACCTTGGTCCAAAACACATATGGACCTCTCATTTGTGGAACCAATACGTAGAGGTAAGGCAGCCCAAGTTGAAGTTATTGAGGAATTGTGGAAAGAGGGAAACAAGGATGGCAAGCTTTCATAGTTGGCCATATCATTGATAGAAAAAAATCATTTCTCAATGGTTCACCATGCTTCCAATAAATAAAATGGCCTTCTCATATTTACCCACAATGATTCTAAGGATCTTAGACGTGATGGGTTCTCTTATTACTTTTCTACGAAGGCATGGAGTGTTATTGAGCATGATGTCAATAATGCTATATTGGAGTTCTTCAACAGAGGGTCCCTTTTGCAGCATATTAACCATACATCTATCTCTCTCATGCCTAAAGAGGACAAGCTTGAGACTATCCATTATTTTAGGCCTCTTTCCTACTGAATTATGATTCTTAAATGTATTTCAAAGATCTCAGCCAATAAAGTAAAAGTGGTGCTTCCTCGGGTCATCGGTCAAAACCCAAATGCTTTGGTTCCTAGAAGAGGGATATCAAATAATATTTTCACACAACCGCCCCCTCTTTGTAGAAGCCTCGGTGAATGGGATGCAAGTCAGGAGGGCCTTGTTGACTAAGGTGTCGTATCACTTGCTACCTATAGAGTAGTGAGTATACCTGAGAAGAGGCTGATCAAGTAATAGATAATCATCACGGGGTTCTCATCATCACCCATAAGAACTTTTGGCTACGTAAATATGGAGGTGCAAGTAAGACCAATACATATGACAAATTGCCTTCATATTATCGAATTTGAGACCACCTACCAAATTCTATTGGGAAGACCTTTAATACATGAATATGGGTGTGTCCCTTCTAGACTACATCAATTCATCGAGTCTAGGTGGAAAGGAAAAGACATCACCATAGCAGCTACGAGGATGTTGTTTGATAAGACTGAGGCCTATTTGGTTAAGGCCATACTATTTGATGAAATAGTCATGGGGAATATGCCAAGAAAAATCACTGCCATCACCTTACCAAAATGGGAAGATTCATGAGGGAAGGAATTGATGAAGGTGGGAGATGAGGTAGTCACACGAGTGACGCTGCCTAATGGGAAGAGTAGCGTATTGATTATAATGGTGTGCAGGGTCAGGATTAAACCTGATTCTAGTGACGATAGAATGGAAGGGGAGATATTGACGGAGAAGGAATTCATGAAATAGCAATGGATGACGAATGGACGTATGCGATGAATAACGAGGTGCCAAAAGAACCTTCGAAGCTAATACCGCCGCCATGACAGGAAGAATTGGAGGAAGTACTCCTCGATAGGGAGATAGGGCAGAGACCCATCCTCCTAGTAAAACTTTCGTTCAAGAGGTGTTCGCTTGGTCATATAGGGTAATAATAGGGCTGGATCTCACCTTGTTAACTCACGAGCTGGGGGTCTCAACGTCATGTAACCCTATTAAGCACTCGCCTAACACTTTCTCCCTGAAGTAGAATCGCAAATAAATTTCAAAATTACAAAACTCATGGAGGCCAAGTTTATAAGGCCATTATAACACCCTACTTTTTTGAAAAATATTGTTCCTGTGAAAAAGAAGAATTCAAAAATACGGGGTTACATCAATTTTAGAGATTTGATTAAGGCTTGCCCAAAGGATGATTTCTCGCTGCTCAATGTGGACGCCTTGGTAGATGCTAGGACAGAACATGAGATGTTCTCTTTCGTGGATGGGTTAAGTGGGTACAACTAGATAGAAATGGCACCCAGGGACGCTAAGAAAACCACATTCAAAACTTCTTTTGGGAAGTTCTACTACGTCATGATGCCATTTGGATTGAAAAAGGTCGAGGCTACTTATTAGAGGGATTTGATGGTGATTTCCATTATATGATCCACGACTTTGTGGAAGACTACTCGATGACTTGGTTGTAGAATCTAAGATGGCGTACATGCACCTCAGATATCTGAAAAGCATATTTGAGAGGTGCATAACTTACAAACTCAAGATAAGTCCATTGAAATCCACCTTCGGAGTCCCTCGCGGTAAGTTCTTGAGGTTTTGTGTCCATCAACGAGGAATAGACATTGATCAGTCAAAGGTAAAAGTTATCAGGGACATGCCTCCGCCCCAGCAGAGAATGAGCTCAAGTCATTCTTAGGGAAGGTCTCTTATGTATGCTGTTTCATTGTCGCCTTGACAGGATCAATCAACGCTCAACAACCATAGTATGGTTGTGACTTTGAGTGGGCTTTTGAGCAGCATAAGAATTTTCAGTAGATTAAGGATGTTTTGCTCACACCTACCACCATGGTACCACTCGGGGGAGACGCATCATTGATATTGTACATCACATCCACGACTAAGTCAATTGGAGCATTATTGGCTCAAGAGCGTGTGGGGCCAGAACGATTAGTGTATTACCCAAGTAGGGTTTTGCGTGACTCAGAACTAAGATACACGCTCTAGGAAAAAGCGTTTCCTTGCACTTGCCTTCGCCACTCAGAAGCTCCGCACTACCTATTTGGTAACAAAATTCATTTATTCATTTTTTTATTGTCCAGACCTGTTTTGAACGAGAGGCTTACTAGGTCGACAATATTATTAAGTTTGGCATAATGATGATGACGCCCAAGGCATAAAAGAGCCAAGCACTTACTGACCTTCTTACAAATTTTCAAATGGGGAATCGGAGCCTTTAGAAGAAACTATCCTAGGAGAATTCCATTAGGTGAACCTTTGCGAAGAGGTAGTGTGGGGGATGATTTTTTATGGATCTTCTACGCATAATGAGGGAGAGTAGGGCTTGTGCTAGAAGACCTACATGGTAACATGTTTCTGATGGCGTACAAGTTGGCTTTCCCTTACACGAACAATGAGATAGAATACGAAGCCTTGATACTTGGACTGAAATACACAAAGGAGAAAGGGGTCACAACGCTCAAAGTAAATGAGACTCAACTTTGATAATTAACCATATCAATGTGGAGTTCATCGTTAAGGAACCAGTCCTCGCTTAGTACATACATGAAGTCCCAAGGTTGACTAACACCTTCAAGAAGCTGGCCTTTGAGCACACGCCTCAGTCTTAGAATCACCATGCAGACACCTTGGTCACACTCACTTCCAAACTCCCTATATCAGACCCTATCCCTACTATCGAAGTGGTTGTTCAGACATCCCCTGTCATTTCTTAAAGCCCTAAGGAGACACCACCCCAAGACTAGAAAGATAATGTTAGAAGGTGGCTCAGTGAGGGGATCTAATAACGGATCAAGACTTTAAAATTTGTGTTTTTCTAAATGGGGTACTATTCTGTAGGGGGACAGACTGAGTCTTTTCTAGGTGTGTGAGTACTGAAGATGGAAACGAACAGTTAAAATGCCATTATAAGGATTCATGCTCCATAGATGGGCCACTTTTGCATAGACGATTACAGTGGTGGAATTCTATTAGCCAAACATTAATGAAGAAGCCCCCGCACTCTATAAGACTTGCCCAAAATGCCCACTCTTACCAGACCCCAAAGAGGTAAATGTCATAGAGGTCGTCACCGACCGAAGGCAGCCAAATATCATATACTTGAGGGATGTGATCCTTCTTACAGACCCTGCATAAGAAATAAACATCAAGAGATAAGGCTCACGTTTCTTTTTTTTAAAGGGAGAGTTCTTGCAAATGGGAGAACCAAGGCGGGATGTGCTAATATGAGGAACTATTGAGAATATTGTACTATTGGCCAACCATGGAGGCATATTCGATGGAGTTCACTAGAAAATGCTACGTCTGCCAAGTTTTAAGGAATATCATATAGGCACCTTCAATTCCCTTGCACCCAGTAAAGGTTCCTTGGCCATTTTACGCATGGGCCATGGACTTCATAAACCCTATCGTGAATGTCAAAAGGAAATATATGGACCTTAGCCACCACAAACCGTTTCACCAAACAAGTGGAGGTGATTCTATTGAAGATGGGAACCGGGGAACAAGTCTACAACTTTATTAAGGAAAACATCATTTGTAGATTTGAATTATCAAGGAGAATAATCTCAGATAATGGCACGACATTCACAAGAAAAGTAGTATCCTAGTTGTTCGAGAACTAGAACATCTTCCATGATAGATCATCACCGTACTACCTAAGGGAAATGGGCATGCAGAAGCAACCAACAAAATACTACTAAGGATACTAAGAAGGATGGTCCATGAAACTAAGGAAATTTGGCATGAACGCCTACCCTTAGCACTTTGGGCGTACAAAACATTAAAGCGGACACCCCCTCAAGCAACACCATTTTCAGCAGTGTACGTGTGTGACGCTGTCATACCAATGGAAGTAATGATACTTTCTGGTAAGATTTTATCATCCATTAGGGTGGAACATGCTACAAGCCTTAGAGACTAGGAAGTCCTTGAAGAAAGAAGACACAAGGAAAAGTATGGCATCAGGCATACCAAAAGCGCATAAGCCATACAGATGAAGCCATTTTGAATCCTCATACATTCATCGTTAAATATCTGGTGTTAAAGGCGGCTGAGCATGTAATGAGCGGGAGACATGCCAAGAATTTTAAACCCAAGTGGGAAGGATCATATGAATTCACCTTCATAGCTGACAGTAGATATTGCCAATTAGTTAACCCCCAAACACATTAAGTTATACCAACAACAATTATTTTCAAGTACATTAAGAAGTATTATGCTTAGTATTGTACTTATCAATATTTTATAATCACCAAGGCGACCATAAACTTATAGCTGGTTTGCTGTCCTGAAACACATTTATGACGTTTCAGTGAAAGTAGTTCCTGAAATGCAATGAAGACATTTTGGCAAGGATAGATAGGCTAATGAAGAAAAGTATAGGGAGGGTCTTTTATTAATCATTCTGAATAATTATCATTAATATAGACCCCATTACTATTTTCCTTATCAAATTATGACTAGTGAGGTGAAGTAGCGACAAAATTACTAAACCTACCTAACATAAGAGTAGAACTTAGCCTCTATCGCAAATTCTTCCAAAAATGAAACTTGGTCGTTGCAACTCGATTTATTAAAATGATTCCCCGAACTTCAAAAAATATATAGTTGGTAGGCATTTCATCATTGGACCAACAAGAATGTATGAAGGCAGAATGAAGCCGTCATGGAAAATTTAGAATAAATAAATTTCTTGTCCTTTCATTTTGCTTACTACAACAGAGTATGGCCGTCATTGCATGAATAAATCTAACTTAGAGATTTATTGCTTCATAAAATGTTTATGTCAAATCTGTGTGTATGGACGACACTAAAAAGGATCAAAGTGTTTGAAATTCATGTTAATGAAAGCATAGCGAAAATGCAAAGTAAGAATGAACATAAAGCATGCATTCAATAGATAAAACAAATGTCACTGAACAATTCCTTTTTTATTATAATTTTGCGGGGTTACAGAGAATATGTTAAGTCCAAAAAGGAAAACAACAAATTTACAAAGGATAATGTACAAGAAGGATAATACCCCCAAGCAGGTATGGAATTCCTTTGCTCGAGGACGCAGACATACTCGGGTGGCGTTCTAGAACGGTGTGGTGTTTATGGATCTCCTCCTCGATGGCCCTCGTCGCCACCACTGTAATCTCACGAATGGTCACCTGATTCTCTAGCTCCCACTCTAAGGTGGAAATCTTAGCGGTCCTCAGTAGTATTCGCTACAGTCTTTGGCATGTATGGATGTAAGGGAGCATCTAGTCCAACCTTAACCCAAAATGGTTTAGCTCACGCCAACTGCTCTGCATGTAGGCAAGAACCCTCTAGTCCACATCCTCGAAAAGAAAGTGATCCATCAAGTATAAGATCTCACCTAATATTGAGAGGCATGAGTGGCGAGTCTAGTAAGTCCCTTGCATCCTATCAAAACCAGCATCATGATGTGCTCGTGCTGCTTTCTCCAAGTAGGGGAGCATGTCCCTATAGTTGAACACACTACACAAGGTCTTCAAGACCTTAGAAACATGAGTATAAAGATGTCTGGAATGAAGAATGAGTAATAACTGTTGTTGGCCACTGAAGTGCTCCATCAGCTCGACCGCAGTGGGTGAAAGAAGACTGAAACATCATTAGCAACGCTTTGAGCATCTTGAGATGACTCATGGCGAGCCTTCTTGCTAGCCCACATCTTCTTCTTGGCCACCTCAGACCCTATGTGTATACACTACTCCCCTTGATATAGAGGTGGAGTCTTAGTGGTTTACTCGAACATGCTAAAAGACATGGACTCAATCGCAAGCCTAATCCCTATGTCATTCGGATCATGCAACGGGATGTGAAACCCAATAGAAATGCTGCCTACACGCCTCGCTGATCCCTCACCAACAGAGTCACACCTCGGGGTAACGTGAGAAGGCTTAGAGGCATTCACCATCGTGGGGGCTTCCCTTGCACCCTATCGAAAAGAACAACTGGATCAGAGGCAATGAAATAAGTAAGACCATGAAAAGTAAGAAAAATATGTGTTTACCTCCACGTTATCCCCAAGACTTAGAAGGTGTTGCGGTAAAGGTGTTAGAGCCATGAGGAAAGGAGTCGTCGCTGACGTCCTGAGTGTCTGGGTAACAAAGCAGAGAAGGGTGAGGAGGAGGCTTCGTCGTCCGACTCCTCATAAATGGGCATGAACAGTCCACGTCATAGCCCATTCTCAGACTGAAGAAAAGATGTTCACAGGGGCCAGAAAGATGTAAAAAAATGATGGGTGGAATGGCGCCTCTCTCTTCCGGCTCTAAGTGACCTGACCACTTTCATGCTTCGAGAATGAAAAGCGAGATGAACGTGCTATTTTCAAATCGATCCGATCAGGTGTTCATAATCTGGAGTAAAAGGATTCAAGGCCCTTTCTATTCTCTTTCTAGTATGCGCTAAGGGGCATTTGTTTTTGGAACAGACGGCAGTGTATGGGTGCTTATGGTTGCATGAGAACCTTTGCCTTCATCAATTAAGGGTGGCTGAAAAGTAGGTGAATGAGGCATAATGAAGTCTTGAAAAGAAGAGTGTTAGTAAACAACATTAACATAAGCTAAGTATGAGACTAAGAAGATTGTTACATCTTGAAAGGCCTCTTCCCTAGGTAGTGACCGCGAGGCTCCCTCAGGGCGGGAAAAGACTCGGCGAAGGGTGCACGAGGGCTAGCAGGTGCCTCTTTCTCGCGAGCCTAAAAGGGGAAATGGGAGTTAGTAAACAAAAATGAACATAGGACAAGGCAAAAAAAGAGTAAAACAAACATCTCCTCGATGCCTTATTAGTCATTTACATTTTAGTCATTCACATGTAAAGGAAACTTTGCAAAAAAAAAATGAGACTTAGTATAAGGGATAATGCAAATACTCATAGAAGACTCTTCGTCTAAACTCATGACATTTGATAGGAACCTATGCCGAGTCTGGGGTGGGTGCCTAAATGGAAATACCCCCGCATTCGCTCTAAGACGCCCACGTGGGATCCGCCACTGTCTCCATATCAGACCCATCGCAGCGGGTGCTTTCCTTTTTCTCTTGGACTTACTTGGAACCCCCTGGCCCTAATCTTAATCAGAAGGCGGTTTCACAACCCGTAATGTGATATACACTCTATAAACATTTTTTGTAGGAAAATCAGCGGGATTGAAGGAACTTTTACCACTGACTAGCCAGATTTTGTCAATACTTCCTCATCAATATGGATATTTCAGACTGACAAGTTGGCTAAAGGACATGAAAGGATTCCTTGATGTTACTATAATTGTGCGGTCCCCCTAACCAATGATCAAATGTGCCCTTAAATCTTAGAAGAGCCCGCTGCTAAAGTGTAATACACTGATCGAAACCAAACTGATGAGCCGCCTGAGTGCACTAGTAACGGGTGCCCGTAAGGGCGTGGACGTCAAACTCATCTTTGCACTTAATAACCATGGGAAGCATCGACAACGTAAGGATAGCGAGGATAATCTGTTCAATGTCGGATATGAATACCGGTGAACCACACAAGCCCATGTCGATGTCTTTCCCGAGAAGAGACCATACTTCATCCCTGATATATCCATCTGGAAAAAGAATGTAAGTTTGTGCCTTGAAGTAACTAACATCAACATGTGTAGGGAAGCTCTACTTCTTTCAGTCTTGTTCCCGGATCACGCCCATGCCCGAGGTGGGTCAATGCAACCTTTGTAAAGAATGGAGGCGGGGACTCAAGAGGGAGCACACATAGGGGACCTCTCCCAGATAAACATTTTTAGAAACTCACAGTCGATGTAGTAGTTGATCTTGTAATGCCCCAAGTTCATCTCCGAGTCTCCGTGGAGGCGATCCAGCAAAAAGTATAAGTTACCCAAGAAAATTGGGGCCTGAGCGATTTTGCATCCTGAGGCCAGCCTTATGGCCATTATGAAAACACGCGAGTTGATCATGTCTGCGGGCCGTCCTGTAAGCAGAAAGAAAAAAGAAATCAGAAAATAGTAGCAAAGCTTAAAGGTGACAGTCATTATAAATGCTCGAAGGCGTGAATATTATAGAAATAAGTGCAAAGGCATTGACGTAACACGAAAGTCCTATAGAGGAAATGTTATGAAAATAAGTGCAACTGCAGCGATGTTATGAAAATAAAGTCTAAAAGTGGTAATGTGGTAGAGTTCAAAGGCGGCAATATATTATGAAGTTAATATGAAACATTACAGTGAAGCCTTTACGCGGAATATGCATGTGAATAAGTTTGATTATCCTTACAGTGAAATCTATAATTGATTGCTTGAGTGTATGCATGTACATACACATCAATACGTACCTTGAAAGATGTATAGTGAGAACCATATGGGCCACAAAGGCAGCAAGTTCCACAGACTTGTTCCTAAAGCTGAAGGCACTCTTTAGCCTCCCGCCTCGGAGCTTTCTTCTTGAACTGGCTTCCATATCCCTGAAAAAATGATAGAGCCACTCGAAACAGTTAGCCCTTTTAATCGGGACCCAGAGGCGTTGGGTTTGTAAGACTTGGTTATGCCTTCATGTAGGAGCCCGAGAGTCTCCTTCTCCTTGGGGTAGAAGCACTCAAAAAGGTGTCATGGTCACCAAAGAAAGGAAGGCGTAAGTGCATGTGGACGTCCTCCATGACTTTTTTGGGAACCATTGTTTCCAGCGAGAAAAGAGAAGAAAGTTGCTCGAAGAAGAACAACAACAAGAAGAAGGGAAACTTAGAAGGCTTCTAAAATGTAGAGAGAAGGGAAAAGCTTGAAAGAATTATGAAATGAAATGACATAAACTCTCCTATTTATAAGGGTGGAAAGTCGACAAGCCAAGCGATGTGCCTTTCCATGCCCTTGTTTACCGCGCAAGTAGGCAAAGTGACACGCCTCATTAATGGGGGCGTCCTTTATCTTCACGCCTTTCCATAGCCCAAGGGATGTAATGATAGCACTTTAATGGCATGACACACACGCCTTTTGGTATATTAAATGTGGTTAATGACGACTCTTACTTTATAAAAAGGTGCGGGAAATTAAGCGCCTAGTAAGACTAAATGTGTTCAAGCCTGACCTTTCTGCCTTCAAGCTTGAACATAGGGATAATGTAAATAGTGAAAGACCTCAACATGAATGATGTGTCATATAGGTACATGTGACACTCAAAGAAAAGCCTAAATGGAACCTATGTGGCATAACAAGGGTGATGTAGGATAAATATGAATTTGTTTGTAAGGGACGTCACTTAGATATTTTAAGGCGACGTACCCAATGTCTATGCTTGTAAGGGATGCCCCTGGTCTTATATAGGCAGCGAGTCGAATGTTACACTATGAGTTGTTATCACCCACCTTCAAGCTTAGTGAAAAATGCTCGTAGGTCATTCTTTACTTGAGAACAATCTGAGGGTTGTGGTCTGGTAGGATTACGACAATGTAACGCCATACCAAGAAAGAAAAATGTCCTTGAAGGGTATCGCCACCTTATGCGCCTTGGATGTGCCGTCTTTGGGGTGGTTTCCCACCACGCCACCTTTGGGAGGTCCAAAGGTGGGTAAAGAAGTTTACCCATTCATCTATAACCTTTATGGAGTTGGTTAGCTTTGTTATAAGTTTTACAACTACTTGGGGCCATGTAGGCACGACTAGTTAAAGACGTTAAGTGTGGTCACACTTTATGAATGCGATCACGTTTTTTATTGTGGCCACATTTTAGGTGTGCCCATATTTTACAAGTGGTTTTGATCATTGAAAGGGATAGAATAATGTTGGTGCTTATTTGGCCCCATCTATTTAAGGGGATCCTTAGCATCATTATGAGGATCATCAATCTCACACTCTCCTAGGTCAAACAAGATAATTTTCTGCACTTTGAAGTTCTCACCAATCTCAGAGAAAGGGTGTCACCTTCTTCGGGTAGACCTACGATACTTGTTCTTTACCATTTCAGACACACACCTTCCACATTAACAGTCTTACATGTCCATAGATTAGATTGCTCAATATACGTCACCTGAAAACCCTTAAACAATGTGTGCGTGTGTAGAAAGTCACATAGTCAAAATTGACTTGTTTCACAGTCCAAGAGTCCTTAATTTTAAAGTGAAACGATGTTGATTTTTTGGCGGAGGAATATGTAGAAAACCAAATTTCACTTTCTTCTATTGTAAAAAGGTTATATCTTGAATAAGTTTTCTTTAAATCTTTACATTATTGCCATAGGTATTTTTCAGACTAAATTAAAAACTCCCATTCATTCATCTTTATTGTCAGTTAGGGTTGACCCATTACCTTCTGCCATTGCTAAACGGTAGAGGGTGAAGTTGGATCAGAACTTTGCTCAGTCAGATTTGGATGGATTAGACTTGACCTAACTACTTTTACATTAAAATATTTTTTTTTACTTTTTCATTAACGGATCTAGTCCGTTCAAATCTGACTGAACGGACACAAATCCAACTACATCTCTACCATTGGAAATCTGGATCCTGACCCAGCATAGGCCAACCACACGATCTTGATGATTTGTCAAAAGCATTGGTTATATATACATTTTAGTTTCTAATATATAATGTTATTGACAAACAATTATGGCCATTGATTTTGTCTCATTTAATCATCAAGATATTAACAAGATGAGATGACTAAGCTCTCATATGACTACTCTTTCATATTAATTTAATTCATAAATGTCGTGTTTTGATCTCATAGTTCTCACACTTCCCGTAAGATTTATAATTGATAAAAATGAAAATCATTAAGAAATGGTCTCCTTGTATTCAATTTGGAAATATATCTATATACATATTGTACATGCAAACTTTCACATGAAACGTGGTAAAATCTAGACCGAAAACTCTATCGAATAGAAGATAGAGCGAGAACTGTAGGATCAACTAGGCAGTTCTAAAAAATAGACCAATCAGATGAAAGTATATGGATTACTGACATGATAATCTAAAGAGAAGCTAATCAAGATCATTAGATTGATCAGACGGTCAAGATTCACTTGGTTGTTATTGTTGATAAGTTACATCTCAGAGAATATTTTGTTAATCCTATTTTTAGATAGAATTAGATAAATTGTATCAGATTATATGAAAACCTATAAATAGAATCAAGATGTAACTCCAAACATGAGACAACAAGTCTCAACACTCATTAGCCTTGTAAACCCTTTCTCCATAATGAAATACTATCAAAATCTCACTGTGCTTTTTCTTCCCTTTAAGGGGTTTCCACGTAAATTATGGTGTCATTATTCTCTCTTTCTCTAAATTATTCTTTTGATTTTCATATTATGATGTAACAAATTCATGACCGATTATCAAAGATGGTGGATTTTTTCTTTTACATATGGTGCTCTCGTTGAGAGCTGAGAGAAAAACTCAAGAAATCCCTTCTCAAAATGCTCAAAACTAAACCAAAATTTTTTTACACCAAAAATCCAAAGCGGAAGTGGAAATGAAAGAAAAAGTGAAAGCAAAAGCCAAACCGGAAGTAGGAATTAAAATGACCATGAAACAAAAAACGGAATGAAGAACGGCAAACTTATTCATTACATATTCAATTGGCTTATTGTTTTGTAAAGACATTATTTAAAAAAAATATACTAATGTTATTTACACGAGATTGAATCTGGAAAATTGTGGTAATGACCGCTAACCGCGAGGAACGCATCACGGCCAATGAAACGTCACCATCGCAAAAGCTTTCATCATTGGAACAACGACAAAGAAAAAATCACCTAGCCAACTATACTGTCCGTCGCCAAAAAAAATCATCGCAGCTGCCAGAGGTGATGGAAAAGGCTGGGACCACCCTCTATTTCGCTTCAATCTATTTTCAAATTCAAAATCACCATGGAGATCGAGGGAGAAGAGGCCCCTTCGTTACCAAATATGAGAACTCAGATCTACAACGATCAACTCATTTTCAGACTCCAAAACTCCCATAAAAAGGTTCATGTGAGGATTTCCATCAATTAAAATCCATTTTAAGTCAAAAATGCTCCTCGGATACGCCGCACGCACCCCCACGCACCATCACTAGCGGCGGACCTTGCGTCCTTACCCGCTCTTCAGTTTCGCGAGTTAACCTACCTGGAAGGAAGCCTCAACCCATGTTTCATCAAAACTACCCAACAAAGAAACAGCCCAGCGTACGCGACCTAGAAGGAAGGCTCGACCCGTTCACGACCCGTGAACCATGCCAGACCCATCCATGACTTATAGCCCATGCCATACGCAACCCGTTGAAATACCCACGTCATGATCCACGCCCACGCGCGACCAGCGGTTGGCCAACTCCTTGGCCCGCAGCCTTTGGGCCAAACGGCCTTTGGGCCTACTGTGGTCTTCATAATTTGCCAGATTTAATCCACAAACTTGCGAAGCCCCAATGGATCATCTTATGAAAATAAATGGAGGACATCAAATTGCAAGCCAAGTATTTATTTATAAATTATTGCTTTGCCTCTAAATCCATATATTATCCATTAAAAAAATGAATAATTGCATGAGCATATCGTACAATGTCTTGAGAAAAAAATTTACACAATAGTTCAAGTATATTAAATTAGTAGAAATTAATTCTACGCTAATTGTGTAAGGCATAATTAGCTCTCCATGTTAAAATTTATCATGTTTTGATGTAATTATATTTATCTGGTTTAGGTCATTTGTTTTGATAAAATTTATAATTTGACCTATATACATTAAATTATCAATGTCGTGACTCGTATTCAAATTGATTTAATGCATGTATTGCATGAGGAATGAATTTTTGAATTTTCAAATAAGCTTTTCTAAAGCTATAAAATAAATAAATAAAAAATCCTTTAACGGTTGATGAACGAAAAATATAAACTTTCATATGCATATTTTTGGAGACAAGCACTTTCCTATTCTATATGTAAAAGTGCAGGAAAATAAAAAATGAACAAACGACGAAAATAGAGACGTCCTAACTATAGGAACAGAGACGTCCTAACTATAGGAACAGAGACGTCATGATGATGTAAACGAAAATGTCATGACGATAGAAATGGAAAAGGCATGGTGACGGGAACGGGAAACATTGAGAACGGAAAACGTTGGGACAACAGGAATGGAAACATTGAGAACGGGAAACGTTGGGGCAACATGAACAGAAACATTGAGAACAGGAAACGTTGTGGCAACGGGAACGGAAATGTTGAAAATGAGAAACGTTGTCGCAACGGGAACAAAAATGTTGAGAATGAGAAACATTGTGGCAACGGGAATGAGAAACGTTGAGAACGGGAAATGTTGTGACAATGGGAATAGAAATGTTGAGAATGGGAAACATCATGGCAACGGGAACAGAAACATTGAGAACGGAAAATGTTATGGCAACGGGAACAGAAATGTTGTGACAACAAGAATGGAAATGTTGTGGCAACGGGAATGGAAATGTTGAGAACGGGAAACATCGTGGCAACAGGAACGGTGAACGTTGAAAACAGGAAACGTTATGGCAACGAGAACGGGAAACAAATTGGAAGCCAAAATGGAAATGGAATGGCAACAGAACCGAAAATGAAATAAGGAAAATAAGAGATGAACGAGCAATGAAATGTAAACGATGACTCGCAGAGTAATTTCACAAACCGAACCAAGAATGAAGGTGCATGAAAGGAAAGTGGAAAAATGACTAACGAGGAGAGGCCAATGAAATTAAGAACTTGCAAATGACATTTACAAGAACACATTGAACTCAAAGCTAAGATGGTCCTTGACGACAACCCATTACCTATCAATCAGGTTCAAATTTTAAAATGTATTGAATGAAAAATTTCTGCATATAAAATCTTACATCGTTTGGATGATACAGAGATTAGCTTCTTGAAGAATTTTGTGAAACTCAATTTAAAGCTTCGAGGCAAAAGTTATGGCAGTTTTCATACAAGTTGTCCAGAAAGAAGATAATGCAGAACTGTCAAATTCAGAAATGAAACTGTAATAAATGGGCGCTGATAACATCGTCAATCATATACGCTTAGAAAGATACGAAATTATACTTATTGGAGAAGTTTACGGAATTCAATTTGGAGCTTTCTATCAAAAGTTATGGTACTTTCAGTACATGCTCTTCAGAAATAAAGATTACACAAAATAGTAAACTTTAGGAATTCATACTGTATCAATTGGGAGCTTGACACATAGATAATCATATATTATTACAAGTATATAGAAGTGTACTTCTTGAGAAATTTTAGGGAATTAATTTTGGAGCTCACAACAAAAAGTTGTGACGATTTTTGTAAAGGCTGTTCGAGAAAACAGAATACGCTGAATGGTCAAAATCAGAAATCAAACTGAATTTAGTGGGAGTCAACTATACAACAAATCTTATATCATCGGAAAGATACAGAAGTGTACTTCTCATCAAGTTTTATGGAATTCAGTTTGGAGATCCCCATCCAAAGTTATGGAAATTATCGTGGAGGATGTTTAGGAAAGAAGACTATACATAACTGTGAGTTTCATTTATTAAGCTTCATCAAAACATTTAAACTTCGCTACAAAGCTGCGGAAATCAATTTTTTGAAATTATTTACACAATGAGATTCGAGCATCTAGAAGAAAGTTATGGTATATTTGTTCCCTATTCATTCCATTAAGATATTATATATGGTGTTGTTCAACATTCTTGTTGCAGATATTTGCACGGGAAAAAGAAAAACAAATAGAGAAACTCTAGCAAGAGTCCTACAGGAAATTTAGGGCCGCTGAGCTTTGCAAAAAGATTATGTCCTTGGGAGTGTCTACGAACATCATTCTCAGAAGAAAACAGGCCCCTGAGCTCACCAAGAGTTCAGGTCCATGAAGGCTTTTACTTTCTAAAGGAAACGGAAACGAGTCCCTGAGCTCACCAAGAGTCCATGCCCATGAATGCTTTTACTTTCTAAAGGAAATGAAAATGGACCCCTAAGCTCACCGAGAGCTTAAGTCTATGAGGAATAGTGTCTGCTGCACTACCCTCCTAAGGAAACAAAAAAGAAGGAAGTTTGGAAAGAAGGAAATTCTGAAAAGGAAAAGAAAGAGCTCTGAAAAGAAGGAAGAATGAAGAACTCTGAAAAGAAAGAACTCCAAAAAGGAAAGAAATTTGAAAAGGATGTTTGAAAAGAAAGAAATTTCAAAAGCAAGAAATCTAAAAAGAATGGATAATTGCAAAAGAAGAAGGTGTTAAGATGTCTGAATCTTGAAAAGACTATTCAACACTTAGAAATAACCAAAAAGGAGAAATGAAGAAATATGGAAGCGGGGAAAAGAAAGAAATCAAAGGAAAATAAAGTGAGAATCAAATGAATCTTCAAAAGGAATCCGAAAAAGGGAACCAAATGGGAATTGTTAGGTCAAACGATTAGTGGTTGTGTTAGCTACATCTAAGGAAACCGAGAAGAAGAAGAAAGGAAGAAATACGAAAAGTGAGTGAAAGTGGATAAAGAAAAAGGTGAAAGTGGAGAAAGGAAAAAGTGAAAATGATGAAAGAATAAGTGAAAATGAAAAGAGAAAGAAAGGAAATGAAAGTGAACAAAGAAATATAAAATGAGAAGCAGATGAAAGAATAGAGGAAATTTGCTAAGTCTTGAAGAAATGAAAAATAAAAAAACATACAAAAGATTATGGTTGTATCAGCAACTACACCTTCAACATAAGGGGTTGACAACAACATCTACAACATGGAGATTAATAAACAATATGTCAAATAGAGTCCTATCAGTACCAAGTTGAAGCCCCTCTCAAAGCAAAAATGGGGTCATGGTTCTTTATTTGAACCTAAATCCTTAAAAATGAGCAGTTCATAAGTCCATCTCAAAGCAGAAATGGGAGAAACTCTCCAAAGAGCCCGTAACAAAGGAAACGGGAGAAACTCTTCAAGGAGCCTGTAGCGAAGAAAATGAGAGAAACTCTCTAAGGAGCCCGTAGTAAAGGAAACAGGAGAAACTCTCCAATGAGCCCGTAGCAAAGGAAATGGGAGAAACTCTATCAATAAGCTCATAGCAAAGGAAACAGGAGAAACTTTGTCAATAAATGCAGATCATCAAACTTAAATTCCTACGATGCAATTATAAAATAGTACACTCACTTCTTACTCATTTCAATAAATTATTATGTTATTGTTTTTGTACGATATTCTTTTCGCAGATCTTAACGTACGAGAATAGGAAAAGAAAAATGAAGAAAATAGGAAATTTTTATCAATGAGCCCACAATGAAAGGAACAGAAAGGCATAACACCAAATAAAGGGGAAATAATCATCATCAACAATAAGCTGACAAATAAGTTACTCGACAATCGCAAAGCATCCGTAAACATGAATGGAAGAACATAACAGCAGAAAGAAAGGAGGAAGCCGTCGTTGACAGTAGACAGTCAAAAAGTTCCTGGAAAATTACATTGCATGTTTCCAAGAAGCACATGAGAATATAAATGGGCATACGCAACATCAGAACAAGAAAATATGATCATTACACATCAACGAATAAAATTTCGTTGAGTGTAATGGGGCCAATGTACATGGAAAATTTCACACGACACGTGACAAAATGTAGACCGAAGACTCCATCAAAGAGAAGATAGAGCGAGAACCGTAGGATCAACTAGGCGGTTATAAAGAATAGCCCAATCGGACGAAAGTACATGGATTGCTGACATGACAATCTAAAGAGAAGCTAATCAAGACCATTGAATTGAGCAGACGGTCAAGATTCACTTGATTGTTATTGTTGATAAACTAGATATCAGAGAATATTCTGTTGATCATATTTTTAGATAGAATTAGATAAGCTGTATCAGATTATATGAAGACCTATAAATAGAGGCAAGATGTAATTCTAAACAGGAAACAACAACTCTCAACACTCATTAATCTTGTAAATTATTTCTCTATAATGAAATACTATCAAAATCTTCCGTGATTATTCTTCCATTTAAGAATTTTTCACGTAAATCATGGTGTCACTTTTCTCTCACTAAATTATTTTCTTAATTTTTATATTATGATATAAGAAATTCATGTCCAATTATCAAAGACACTGAATTTTTTTCTTTACACATATAAAGAAAAACGAACATTAGAACTGTGTTGTTTGAGATCAATCACACGCGATTTAAGTAATCTGTCAAAAACATTGGTTTCATATATATAAAAATAATAATAGAGTTATTGCTCTTGCAAGTTTGCTTGACTTTTAACATTTAACATTCTTTTTGCAGTCTATGAATTGAATTTTACTTTTGTATCTATTGAAACAGATAACTGTGACTTAAAAAGTCAGAGGAAGCGTGTTTTATATTTTAAGTTTGTCATTGATCATGACTTTGGTTACTCTTTTCTAATTCCAATTTGCCAATTTAAAATAATTTACAAAATTTTAGGCTATTTTATGTCATGTTAATTATTACATGGCCATATGAGTTAACATATTAATTAAGCCTTCCATATCTACGCCATGAGGTCGTTGGTAGTCATAATATCCTCAAATTGTCATGCGATTTCTAACTAAAATAGGGTCATTTTGTTCCCTTCATAGTAATCTCTAATCAACAATTCAATATATTATTAATTTGCAAACAGATTTAAGCTCTGATCAACGATCCAATATATTGTGAATTGGCAGACAGATTTAAGAAAACTTTTAATGAAAAGCAAAGGACAAAAGATAAATAAGAAATTATAGATGAACCAAAAATAGGCTAATTAGCCTAGGTCCATTTATTAATAACTAGTAAAAAAATCACGTACATGTTGTCCAGTGAATATTATGGATATATTGATGATAAAATGTCAAAAGATTCTGTTATAATTTAGAGAATGTGAACCTAAAAATAAACATATACTCAAATGTTAAAGATATAGGTATAGTTGGTGAAAATAAGGATAGTGTAAAAACAAATCTAAACCCATGTGAAAAAACAATTATTATTAAAAACCCTATTGGCAATCAACCATGAAAATCAAATTGTAGAAATATAATTTGGATTAACGAAACTTCATTTCTCATGAGGAATTATGAAACAAATAGACCTAAATGCAAATTTAAGGGTGAAGTTTAAAACGTTAGTAGCTAATATATTATTGTCTAAAGATATTTCTGATACTTTTAAATAAATGATATTATTATATTATTATAATGGGAGAGAGAAGAAGAACACTACAAATGTGTACAAAAATGTTGCTTTTAATGAAATGTATACATAATGTTTAATAGAAAATATTCCCGAATATTGTATTGTAATTAAATAAATTGAAGCTCAATTTGTCAACTAAAAATTTCTAGTAGTTTTATAGATTTGTGAAATTATTCAAACCACAGTTTTATTTTATTTTTATTTTTGTTTTAGTTGATTGTATTATAATTAAACTAATGAGTCAATGCATTTGGCATCTGATCTATCTTATTATATAGTTTTGTGGGAGAAAAAAACACATCTATTTGTAAGCATTAACATGTGAAATATTAAATTATTCAATATGATACTAAATCTTTTTTCATAACTGCTCACTAAAGTTCTTCCATGATCCTGAAATCTTTTTGAATTATAAAAAATTAATGAATCCAAACATATAAAAAAATAAACATTAAAAACAAAGAACAAACTCATTTTGATTTGACTAAAGTTTCTTGCTTATTTTGTGTAACACAACGACAAGGCACTTGCATATACTTTGTTATAAAAAAGAGTTAAATGCCAAAACATATCTTAAACTTTGTAATATTTGTAAACTACAGCCTCCAAACTTTAAAAATAACTTCTAAGACCCTAAACTTTGATAAAGATGCAACGCCATCCCTTTATGTTAATTTCAGTGAAAATATTTATATCTAAGTGGGTGCAAGATTTTTGTTCGAAGAATCAAATTGAGGTCCGCAATGATAGAGTTGGTGTTGTTGTCTATTTTTCAAAGTTTATAAGCTTTAAAGGTCATTTTTAAAATTCATGATGATGGGGTGTACTCGCAAATGAAACAAAGTTTAAGGACCTTCTTGCAATTTTCTT
This sequence comes from Datisca glomerata, assembly GCA_003255025.1. NCBI lineage: Eukaryota > Viridiplantae > Streptophyta > Magnoliopsida > Cucurbitales > Datiscaceae > Datisca > Datisca glomerata. The sequence continues at coordinate 913,264 of QANY01003195.1, forward strand.
TAAAAAAAATCACAAAAATTTACAACTTGCACATAGTTGTTAATGAGTTATAATTTGGTTATGAAAATGCCGAATTGATATTATGTTAGAAATAATAATTCATGGAAGGTAGAGAAGATGTGAAGAAGAGACAAGGTGTGAAGAAAAAGATAGGGAAATTGGGTGGTGAAGAGCTAATGGTTTTGTGGAGATGGTGGCCAAATAAGGTTTCCCACTTGCAATATAGAATGATGATAGGGTTTGAATTTTACAAAATAAGAAATTATTAGCAAATTGGAAATTAAGCTTTGCAATTATTTAATTTACATTTTTTGTAAAAAGTTTCTTTGTGATATTTGATTAATTAATTAATTAATTAATCCATGATTTGGGATTAGCCCACAATCCACTCTTTTCTTTGGTGGTGTTGGGAGTAATCATGTACCTAAATTCCATTTATTTTTGTCTTAGGGCATTGAATTATAGTTTTAACTGCCACGTGTCAAATACCCATTGCTTACACTTGTAAATGTATATACATATTAATTAAATATGTATCCCATGTGTAAAGAAAATATACACGGAGATAATCGTCTCCAAGTCTAAATGAAAGGGAAGATCCTTTTGGTTTTTGTCTATATTTTATGCTCCAATCTCGGCACATGACTTAGGCACAGAATTTACACATTTTATTAGTAGTTTAAGCACTGTATTTTATTCATTTAGTATTTAAAATTTAATCACCGACTGACACATTATCAATCAGATTTGAATCAATGTTTCAACACTGAATTTTGTTCATTCAATACTTAGAATTTAGTTTTAGACTTGCACGCTATCACTAAGAATTGAACCAACACTCAAACACTGTATTTTATTCGTTCGATACTTAAGACTTAATCACAGATCTACACATTTTTACATATTTTATTCTTCCTATCAATTCTGCTACGTCCAAGAAATATTACACATAAAATGTATCTAAAAATGAAAGTGAAAATGAGACTAATCAAACAATCATATGATTAATAAGATGTTCATGCAACCGAACCATATTGCTTGAACATCTAACTGATGTGGAATAAATAAAAACTCATCGTGTTTGACCCTCTAGATCTAACTGATAAGGACCAATTCATGATCTTCATTAGTGTTATCTTAAGGTAGGCCTCAATGGTGATTCTTTCTTTAAAATATTTTAGTGATTTGCAAAAAGATAATTAATTAAAGAAGCACAGGTGCATTACAACCTATTTTTATATACTTTTTCTGAGAAAATGTATCAAATCTGAAATAAAATTGGACATTAAGCAAATTTTAATTAATAGGAACCTTGTCCTATTTTGACTAATTTGTTTGAAAATATAAAGTCAAGGAAGTAATGTAGAAGAAATGCTACAATATTCCACTCATATTTTTCTTTTATACAACTTGCTTCGCTTTATAATATTTTATCGATTATTTATGATAAGATCATATTAATTTATGTTTTTAATATAAATAATATTTTTTGATGGAACATAACATTCGATCACTTGAATTAATCAGAATTGAGACTTCTATTACAACATCAAGAAGGGTTTTTAAAATTAAAATATATTTTTTATAGTAAAACATGAGAAATTTAATATAGAAAGACATGTCATTCAATTCAACTAACACAAATAAACATAAAAAAGAATCAAGTCTATCTCATTCAAGTTCACCTAAAACTCTATACTGTAGTGAATATAGCTTAATTAAGTAACCATCAACTGCCCCACACCATTGTTAATTTAATTGAAAAAATTAAAATGAAAAAAAAGGAGAATTTTTTTTTAATTTAAAGAAAAGTCAAGCTAAGCTGCAGGGGAGGCTACTTGGTGAGCCTCAAGTTGACAAAATGACATAATACAAGCAATTATTATCTACCATGTGTCAGTCAACTATTGTTCTTATCGATCATCCTTCTGCCTGATCCGACGGTGATTATGGCACACTCTCCCACGCACCATTTATTTGGTTTTACCCTTTTGACTTTTTTAAGTTTACTTGAAATTATAGACCTTATTGGAAATTAGTTTGAAATAATTAACTCAATTTGTCTGGTTGAAATTTAGTGTTTCAACTCTTCCATCATGAAGGTAACAACGCAAATGCTCAAATAGATCTGGAGTTTGTTCTCATCAAATTACGAGTTTAAATTAGATGACGCATGACATCTTATGATTATTATAAATTTATCTGATCTTTACCTGAGACTTAGTTTGAAAATTACATTCAGAAAACTAGATGCTAGTAGAAAAAAAAGAAAAAAAAATTTAGTGTATCTTTCAAAGTTATAAAATTGTATTTTTTTTTCAAAACTATGAGATAATAGAGATTTTATACTAATCAAATAATTGATTAAATTTTTATAATGATTAAGTGGTATGTTAATTATTATTAATAAATGTTTAAAGACATTTTAATAAATATGAAAATATTAATTTAAAAATAATTAACACAAGATTTAATTACTTAAAATTTAATTAATTACATCTCCTCAAAACATAATATAACTTAACCCACAATCTTAAATTAAATATTTGTGTCACCATTTTATTTTATTGTCAACATTTTATCCTAATAAAAAAAGATTCCGGAATTTTATGATTTTTAAAATACTGTTTCAAATTAGTTCACCATCTAAACTCAGCGAGAATGCTAAACCCACGAGCATACCACTATGGTGAAACACTTCCACCGAATCGAATAATCGAAGACGTTAATCATTACGTTGGGACGCACAGAAAGACGGAAATCATGTCCTTCAAGCTGAGCGTGGACACACGAACTAGGTTGAAGGTGAGTTTTCTAATATTTTTATGCGAAATTCAAATTCATTTACTTTAGATTTAAAACCATAATAGTCAACGCGCAGGAAAAAAAAAGAGTAAAGGAAATCTGAAACTATTTTTGTACAATTGAAAGAAAAGAAAGTGGTTTTCTCCTTTCAAAGTCCCTTACTCACAAGTCAACGCCTCTCTCTCTCTCTAGCTCTTCTTTCTCCTTCTTCCTCCTCCTCTTAGCTTCTTCACTTGTCTTATTTTTCCCCCAATCAATCTCTATGAGATATTAAAATTTCAGCTGTTTTTTTACTTCTAGAGATTACCCAGTTTTCGCTTTTTTAAATGGGTAACGGTGTTGGAAAGCTTAGTGCTTGTTTTACCGGCGATGTAGAGGGTCGCCGGAGGCCGGATATATCTGTTTTGCTATCGGAACCTCTCGATGAAGGGCTGGGCCACTCGTTCTGCTACGTTCGGCCTGATCCGTCGCGGCTCTCCTCTTCCAAGGTCCATTCCGAGGAAACTACAACGTTCAGAACAATCTCAGGGGCCTCGGTCAGTGCCAACACGTCTACTCCTCTGTCCACGTCTCTTGTCGATCTTTATTCCTACCATAGTATTGATCGGGCCGCCGCTTTTGAGAGCTCAACATCTTTCGCTTCGATTCCTCTCCAACCGATCCCCCGAAATTTCATTAATTCCGGCCCGATTTATGGTAACTGTAACGGAATCCCCGGCTCAGGGCCGCTCGAAAGAGGGTTCATGTCGGGTCCGATTGAGCGGGGTTTCATGTCGGGTCCCCTAGATCGTCCGATTTTCTCCGGACCTCTTGAGAAGGGAAGTTCGAATGAGTTCCAGAGAAGCTTCTCTCATGGCGGCGCTTTCGCTTCTAGATCCAGATCGAGGAAGAACAGACTGATTCGGATTCTGCGGAGGGCGATATTGAAGACGGTGTCTCGAGGGCAGAACTCCATAGTCACTCCGATTAAAGCTGTAAAAGAACCGGATTGGATTGTCGGGTCGGAGAAACACAATGAGAATCTAACAGTGAGTAGTTTAAATATGAGCAGCGATGGGAGCTTGGAGGATGACGATTCAATGGAGAGCCAGAATCTTCAGTGGGCCCAAGGAAAAGCAGGTGAAGATCGAGTTCACGTTGTTGTCTCAGAGGAGCACGGCTGGGTTTTCGTTGGAATCTATGACGGATTCAACGGCCCTGATGCTCCCGATTACCTCTTATCCAACTTATACTCCGCCGTTCACAAAGAGCTCAAAGGTCTCTTATGGGACGAAAACTTCGAATCTGCCGGCGTTTCTGCCCCTGCCACCTCCCCTGTCCGATCTGAAAATTATCACTCAGAAAATAGAGATTCGGTTCATAATGATAGTGATTTTGTGAGGAATCAGGTGGGAGATGCTTGTTCTCAGTGTGTTGATCAAGAGAATCATCCTTCTGCAAGTGGGGATGCCAATATCGATTCTAATTCAAGTAAAATGAAAAGGCGAAACTCGAAAGGAGGCAAATATCGAGGGGCAGCCAAGAAATGGGAGGATAATCAGAGAAAATGGAAGTGTGAATGGGACCGGGAAAGACTCGAACTTGATCGGAGATTAAAAGAACAGTTAAACCGAACTGGGTTTAACGATTCACGGTCGATCAATCACTCAGATGTGCTTAAAGCTTTATCACAAGCATTGAGAAAAACAGAGGAGGCTTACTTGGATATTGCAGATAAGATGCTTGTAGAAAACCCTGAATTAGCTTTAATGGGTTCATGTGTGCTTGTTATGCTTATGAAAGGAGAAGATGTTTATGTGATGAACGTTGGGGATAGTCGAGCCGTGCTAGGTCAAAAGGAGCCCGATTATTGGCTCGGAAAGATCTCACAGGACTTGGAAAAGATTAATGAAGAAACAATGTATGATCTTGAAGGATTAGATAGTGATAGACCTTATACAGTTCCTAATTTAACAGCTTTTCAGCTTTCTGTGGATCATAGCACTAGTGTGGAAGAGGTGAAACTATTAAGTTTATTTTGTTTTTTAGTCACTAGAGATTATATGATTATATTGTTCATGCTTTTGCTAAATTGTTTTTGAATTTCAGGAAGTTCATAGAATCAGAAGTGAACACCCTGATGATGCCTGTGCTGTGATCAATGATCGTGTGAAAGGTTCTTTGAAGGTTACTCGGGCTTTTGGTGCTGGTTTTCTCAAACAGGTCGGTTATCAATAAATCTAGTTCTTGCTTAATAAATCTTTACTTGATCGTTCTTGATCACCAATCACATTAAATCTAATTCTAGTAATAAACAACGGTAGTCAAGGCTCAATTTTATTTACTTTATTTAGTTCAAAGACACGCAGGTTTTGATTGAACAAAATGGAAGATGTCTGTCAATCGACTCCATCAGAAATCGAAACTCAAATCATGTGTTTTTCTTTGTGTTGCAGCCAAAATGGAACAATGCACTTTTGGAAATGTTCAGAATTGATTACATAGGAACTTCTCCATACATAACTTGCTTCCCATCTCTCTACCACCATCGATTAGGCCCCAAAGACAGGTTCTTAATATTATCGTCTGATGGGCTCTACCAATACTTCACAAATGAAGAAGCCGTCTCTGAAGTCGAACTTTTCATCACTTTGCAACCTGAAGGAGACCCTGCTCAGCACCTTGTTGAAGAAGTTCTGTTTCGTGCTGCAAAGAAAGCCGGTACAATCTCATATCCACTGTAATTTCTCTTCTCTTTCTCGTAAATCAAGACATGTTCGATTACTAAAATATTGAGTTTCATGGGTTTGAATATCAGGTATGGATTTCCATGAGTTGCTTGAAATACCGCAGGGAGACAGAAGGCGATACCATGACGATGTATCCATTATTGTTATATCTTTAGAGGGAAGGATATGGAGATACTGTGTATAACCTGAGAAGAAAAAGAAAAGAAAAACAACAGTAGATCATAAATAGAGATATCCACTCTATAAAGGTCAGGCATCTTTGATTTTGCTGCTATCTCTCTTTTGTTTATTTCTTGGTCACCTTTTGTAAAAGATACCAATTAAGCTCTGGAGAATGCCTGAGAGACTTAATTGTTTGTTGGTTGGGAAAAATGAGAATGTAAAGTTGTAAAAACTACTTCTTGTTTATTATATACTATCACAGATGAAAAAGAAAATTGTAATTTTGGTTAATAATTGGTATCCCTTTTTAAAAAAGACAGAAAGAAAGGATTTTTGTTGGAATTATTCTTACCATTTGAGCATCTGCATCTTCCCCATGGAATACAATTTTTATCCAGATTTATGCAATTTGAGCACACTTGTTATGGCTACTTTTTACCTTATTCAGTATGTCCTTGAATTAGAATCTGATTAGATGCTCTGTGTATCGAATCAATCAGCATTAGAAAGTCTTAGATCCGCACTGACAGTTGGGTAGAACAAACTCTTAAAACCAACGTGTAAGAAGGCTTATAAGCACATGTCAAGCTTAATTAAGCTATGTGAGACTTAATTAGATTGTAACAATTATATCAAAGTGGTCACTATCAACAGATCTCGTGAGGTTAGGACCTATCGAGGTGACCCTCGTCGTGATTGAGGCGATCTAGAGGTATAAAGTCCTGCCAGCTGGGAATATCGTCTCGTCATAGACATTGGTTCCAACGGGGTAATCGAGTCCCATACCGGACACGTGGGGTTATAAACACTTGGACATCCTCCCTTTACAAGCCAGTCTTTAAGGGGGAGTTTTACCCAAGTGTTCGTGACAACTAATTTCGCGATATGCTACGTTTTCGCATCAGCGGATCAAGATCCTCTAGAGTTAATTTAGATGGCAAAACTGGTTTTGGACTATTTTTAAATGTTTTTTAACTCATAGTTGACTTGATTTAGAATATTTAAAACTGAAGTGACAGTTCCGATCAGGAAATTTCAACCCTTTGCAGTTCAAAAGAATTGAAGAGAATTCTCTTCCAATTTAATGCCTACCCACTTATATAGTTCATCAGTTGGTATCAAAATTCACCGTTCGACAAAATGCCTGAGTGAAAATGGTTAGAGCATTTAAGCAGACATTTAAGAGTTCCTTTCACTCTTTCAACATTCTTGCTCTTCTACAAACAGGAAACCAACTAAGTTTGGTAGATTCATTAATGAAACCAAGACAGACCAGAAAGCGTGAAACCCATAAATGAAGTACACGTAGACCCTATTTAAACAGCTCTAATGGCAATATCACGTGGCAAAACAAGAACCTTACACAAAACAGAACCAACATTCTGTAATCTAAAGCATAAAATTTCTTCTCAACTGCTAGCTACTTTGGAATTTGATAGTAAATGCAACTAAGTTGAGAAATTGGGTATCAGATTTTACCAGCAAATGGAAAAACAGTCAGCTTGACATTAAATTCCCTTGGTGATATTTCAAGTATCTCCCAGCTATCCTTCATGGATTCGGCTTCTCTCTCGTTCTCTGTAATAAAAAGATAGATTTTGTTTTTTGTTTTCATTTGACCCGACCTGAGCCGTTAAAAGCTAATTGTTCGTTTGTGAGGCAAAGAATTCCTTTCAATGCTAATCAATATCAACTCAAACAAGCCACAGGAACAGTAGCTTTGAGGCAGCCAATGGAAATTTCTCAATCATCTTCCTATCAATATGGATGCCTTAGTAATGGAACTGATGCTGATCATCGAAAACAAATTTTGTACTAAGTGCCGCTTTCATTTCCATTACTATTTGAGTGGACGATTTTAGAGAGTGTTGATATAAGCATGGTTAGATCAAGTATGTTTATGTAAAACTAATTAAACTATTAAAATGCATATCAATACATTGGATATCACAAACAGTGCATCTCCTGTTTAAAAGAATATGAAATGATTTAAATCTCCAATTGCTGGAAAGAATAAGTGAAACTCATATGTCATGAAATTAAGTCGTTAATGTTAGATCTTAATGGCTCAAATCAGCTCAGCACAAAAACTAAAAAAAAAATTGTTTTTTTGACTTTTAATTAAATTGATTTGTGTCGTTGAGATCTAAGTTCAATGGTCCAGAACAACATAACCTAACCTATTCACATAATAATAGACTAAAACATCTTGCTTACTTCATCACCAATAACCAAACACCCATGTTATACCCCACTACCCCATGGCAACATACTTGCATAGAGCACGCCACAATGATAAGGCACGACAGGGAGCCTAAGGAATGAAACCTTAGTATAGTTTTTATTGGACCAAGGTGTAAGTGGCATAGCCTCAGCATAAGGTTAACGCCTCGGTATGAGACTGACGCCTCAGTATGAGGATGGCACTTGGGCATGAGGTCGTCGTCTTAACATGAGGCCGCCACATGAACATGAGGTCAGTGCCTCAACATGACATCGGTGTCGTAACATGAGGTCGACGTCTCAACCTGAGATCGACGCCTTGAGACAAGCCACAAGGCTTAAGTCGAGACATGAGAAGGTCTCCTTCCTTTGCACCTCATTGATTGCGTTAATGTGCAAATCACCCGAAGGAGCTGTATGTCATCGGTGGCGATAAATGTGTCTGGACCAATCAAAAGCAAAAGCAAGTATTGTCATACAAATCTCTTTAACTAAGGAACCAATAAGCTGTTGTATCATGGTGCCAACAAGACGTTCAATGTGGGAGGATCCAACTACTCTGGTACAAGGAAAGGTTGGACTAATGGCTCACATCAGCCTATGTCACTTTGTACCCTGGCGTACCAATGAATTGAAGTTGTGGCTAAAAAGTGTCTTGAGGCACCATCATATTGGAAGATTGATATCGAGGTGACATTCCATTGAAAGAAAGATATTGAGTCGTAAATCTGCCTATTATGTGGCAACCACCCCATCAATGTAAATAACGTGAGTAATACATTCATGAGGTATGCAATTACTACTCTCTCAAGCCTTGTCTTCGCTCTATTGTCTTGTGTCTTATTGATTTAAGCTTCAGAGGGGTAATAAGGAAACCAACCCCCTCATCAGTCTCCTTGTTTCCTTTCTCATTTACATGATTTGGAAGATGACTCCATTGAAGACACCTTGCATCCTTCAACCCAAAATCCACCATCTATAATTAGCAACATTTGTATACTTGACATCTGAGGCATTCTTGCTTCACAAGTCATTTTTAACCTTTTAACTTAAGATGAGTTGCATGCTTAGTAGAATATTGCCCCCATAAGTGGCTCTACCTCTCTGAAGGGCTGCCAACTAAGACCCACTATGACCAAATGAGATAAGTTTTTTGTGATGGAATGACAGGTTCTTGCACTCACCCATGCATTAGGATTGTGCCCCTAAAAGCACTAAAATTCAATTGCATATTATCGAGTATTTTGATTAATAATAAATAGTTTATTCTCATATTATGTACGGTACATTCTTGTAAAAGATTCACAAGCCTAATAATACTCAGTATATGGGTCCTAGGCTCATGGGAACAAAGTATTTAACCAAAATTTTCTATGACTTGAAATATTTACTATTCACAGTCTAGTGAAGCTAGACGCTTTACTAAGATAGATTGTAAAACATTAACTCAATTATGCAGACTGACTAACCTTGGTCATTAGGTGAAATACCTGATTAACATACTACTGTATTTGAAATGTTGAATGGATTAGTGAGTTTCATATTTAGTAAAAGTAGTATCTTTAGAAAAACATAACTCGTTGTTATTATATTATGAGTGCTCTTAATCTTAAAAGAGTTATGAACTCATATTTAATTGTTCAATTCTTTTAATCTACTATGGTTAAGATTCTATGAGTCAATATATATGTAAGTTTAATGACTGAATTGTTAGATAGTGAGAATAGATTGATTCTTAATAATAGAGACTATAGACACTTTTAAGTAAGTGAAATAGTTCTCCTACAAAGAATCCGTTTATGTGATCATAGTAAACTAAACACTTAATATCTCTAATAGACCATTAAAGACTTGATACTTTTACTTAGGCATCAAGTCTGGAAATTATCATAGTTGATCAACAGAACGAGATTTAAAACTAAAGGAAAAATAGTTAGACATTACTTATATCTAATTACACACGATGCAATATTGGAGGGGCAACACATAACATACATAGAGTGATATCTGAAATACGAATAGTTAGAATAATAGGTCGAGGTTAATTATATCGAGTAATATAAAACATGAATGAAGTTCAATTATAATTTTATAGTGAAATAAATTGTTAATAATGATTAAAATATCCTATAATCGGTTTGGTCCATAGAATTTATTAATTATTTAGCCATGAATATTTTTAACCTTATTGTCTCGAAGCTAGCCTATGAGTTACGGCATGGATACCTAGTAGTCAATCAAGTTGGTCTTAATTTAACAATGAAAATTATTAATTAAAAGTAATTTAATCCATTTTAATTAAGATAATTTTCAGTTAATCATGGTCATTGGATTTCATCATAAATAGGAGGCTTCTTCCAAAGATTAAAAAAAAGACTATTGGCATCATTAGTGAGAGTAGAGAAAACCCTTGGGAGACTTATTATTCTCCCTAGCCGAAAATTGAGAGGAAGGAAATGTAAGATTTATCATTTAAGTACCTACACACTATGATCGGTTGATGACCCAAGGAATGGAGAGGAAGGTTGTCAGGTATTGATTCACGGTGGTTCGTGAAAATACATGGTGGTCCACGATTCACGGCATATGACAGATTGTTGCAATCAATGACGACGATGCAAGGCGGATTGCAGCGATTGGAGGCGGCGGTTTGGGCGGTAAATGACGACACTTGCTGCGACTCTTCTCACAGTATCCACTAGTTGGTGCGTAGATCGAGGACACAATTTACACGTAGATAGAGGATCAGATCGTGAAAAAAGCTTTACTTTTTAGTTCATGCATCAATGGTATGATTTATATATTTGTTCTACATAGATTAGATTGATTAATAGTTAGATTTTAAGATCGAGATACTTTTCACCGCGTGAATCACTTAAGTCAGACCTCGTGAACGCCTGAAGGCCAACCCTGAATACTTAGAGTGAGAGGCCAACATGGTCGAGGACGTTGCAAAACCCTCCGATGCCGTCATAGTTAGTGCCAACAAGCGATAGGCTAACCAGACCAGATACCCTGTAACCTTGTGTAACATAGAAAAGAGTCTATGTAGAGACTTGACTGACAATTCAAGGTTGAAATAGAACAATCAAGAGCATAAATTAGAGATATGAAAAAGATTTGCCAACCAGACTCCTTTCTTATACTTCCTTAGCCATGAGCATGTTGTAATAACCCATCATATCAACAAACTTGTCAACCATCCTTGACAAGGTCATACAAGATGAAAACGAAACTGACCGTAGCTCATCCTCCGAAGTCACCAAGGTGATGCAAACTCATCTTCCAGAATTCATCCAAGGTTATTTTGAGCTTATTTGCCAAAGGTCTTATTAAGTAATTTTTCGGTCACCTCTCTCATATTAGTTTGACGCGTCAACAACTTATTCACATCAAACTAGAAGGCAACTAGTAGAGTGGCCACCATAAAAAATAATACAACTTTAGATGATTTTGAAAGAAAAATGGTGTAAAGAAAACAAAGGCAAAAGCACACCACCGAATCATTCCAAGTGACCTCATGAGGGATGACCAAGAGTGATGTCACCCAAGATGAACTTCCAATCTTTATCCGAGATGAAGCTAAAGTCTCATTTAAGATGAGACGTAATCTCATCAGTAATGGATCCATACCTCATTACAAATGAACTCGAGAGCCCATTCACTTTAACCCTCGACCTCATCTAGGATGACCCCTTATGCCTCAGCCAACCAAGGTCATCTTAATTGATCCCATCTTATCCCCACCACGGTAAGCCTAGGTGACCCTCAAACTTATTCCTAAGAAGTCATCTGAGGTGAGCATAGGCTTATCCTCTAAAGTCATTTAACGCGACTTAAAGCTCACCCCAAATGGTTGCTCTTATGTCTAAAAAAACTTAAGATATAACACATAACATGTGAACAAGAACAAGTATCGATTATTTCGTGAGGCAAAATACGAAGGTGAACTCAACAAGCCTGATAGAGTTGAGCCTAATTGTACTCTCACAATCTGCAGTAGAGAAAGTCATTTGCATAGGGACTTGCCTGACTTTTATGAGGAAAAAGAAAATGATGAAGCCTCATGCCTCAACCAGGACATACTTAAGGAAAATGTGGAGATGTCTTACTAAAAACCTTTGCTCACCAACAATAAGTGGTTAGTCACACCAATTGACGGGTAAAATCTAGAGCCTCTGAGGTCCATAACCTTTTCCTCAAGAAGACCGATTTTGGAGGCAGTCGTGTCAAGGGACTATGAACCCCATGGAGATAGGCCCTAGATCACTTGAGTGGTGGGCCAGGAACCTACAACTACTTGAACATGATAGTTAATATCCTTGTATCACGAGAATATGGACCATATTATCAAGTAGTCAATTAAATGATTCATGTTGAGCAATTAAAAATTTTTAAAGTTCATTTTATTTATTGCTTGCAAAAATTAACTTACACAACAAAGTTGAACCCCATGGAAGTCGCGTAGAGGTTGAACCCTACATCAACATGTCATGCTAAGGTGACTTGTACTTTTCAAACTGAATTGAACAGAAGTTGTAGGACTGCTAAGATGATCCCATAACAATCGCGTAAAGGTTGAACTCACTACAACAAAAAAAGGCTACGATAGCCGTAAAAAACGCTATGTATACCGACGTTATTAAAAGTTCGTCACCTATGATAACATTTTTTAAACGCGATAAAATCCTTTCATAGATTTTAAAAATGCTATAAAAATCCTTTCATAGCGTTTTAAAAATGCTATAAAAATCTTTTCATGGTGTTTTTTTATAAATGTTGTAGTAGGTCTTTTACAACGTTTTATAAATGCTATCGTAGATCTTTCATAGCATTTTATAAATGCTATCGCAGGTCTTTCATAGCATTTCATTACTTATTATTTTGTTAATATTATTAAATACTTTCTATAGCTTTTTTTATTACTTATACTTACAATTGTATAAATATGAAAAACAAATAACTTTTTCAGAAAATATCATGAAATAATAAAATCACATATCATTTTATTTAATTAGTCAAAATTATTGCATACTAATTGTCTACTAGAAATCATATCTCAAAATGATAATTACATATTAATTTTTACATAGAGTAAGCAAAAGTAATTTATATAAAAAAAACTAAAATCTAGTAAATTCACGTCTAGGTATCAAAGGTGGAGGTACCCTAGGAGATTCACTTGGTGGTTTTTCTTGGCGAGGAGGTGGCGGCGCAGGGAACTTGTCCTGGTGGTGCTTTAGGACAAGATCAAAATGTTTTACCAAACCATGGATGATCCATTCATATGAAGAAGCAAGCCTCCTATTCTACATAGTACAATATAAATGATCAACAACTAAGAAATGACTTATTAAATAAAGAAGTTAGAATTAGTGGCAGACTTACAACATTCCATGATATAGTTAAAAGAAAATAGATTAAGTATGAATTTTATGAAAGTATAAGGATTACATTAAAAAATACATACCATGCAATAAGATATTCAGAACCATTAGGATATTTGATACTAACAAATTAATTTAAATTTTTTTTACTGAAATCCAAGAAAGTAAACACTAATAGGTGAAAGCTTGAATAAACTCAAATTCCAAATGATGTTTCACAGTCAATTATATATTTTCTCCACTATATGAATGTGTATACTAGCCAAAGCATTAATCCAAAATTAGTTTAGTATGCCACATGAAGCATAAACACGCGTATATTTATATATATATATATATATATGAAAAACACTATAAAACTCCTTCAATTCAGAACCAAAACTTTCGTTCTACAAAAGTTATTAACATTCATTCTAATCTACCAAAGCCTTCGTTCTACAATATTTCATTCTAATCTACCCAACAGAAACGAGAGCAGGTTTTAGTGTTACCCAAATATAAAGATAACTAATATCATTATCTTCAAAATAAACAAAAGAGGGAAGAAATGAAAGTCGGATACTTAAGTAAGCACAATTGTTTCTAGAGGTCAAAGTAGTTTTAAAAACTACATTTTGAGCTTCAAACACCATTACAAAAGTCTTGGACTGGTTTTGGAAATGAAAATAAGAAATTATAAGAGGTACTATAGGTACCCAATCTCTTTGGCAAACCTTGAAAGCAATTATCTCACATGGTTCAGCTGCAAATAGAAGATAAAAAATTGGATCAAAACCTAGTACAAAGGCCTCCGAATTGAACAAAAAACTAACAGCTTCTTTGTCATATACCTCCCTACCAATTTTGATGATGATTAAAGCAGTTTTGTCAGCTAAACCAACTGTAAGAAGGGAAAGCAATCTTGAAATCCATCTAGGTGCATTTCGAGAACCAGCTTTCTAAGTTACACCCGTAAACGCAATCTAAGTTACACACAAGCATTTGCCAGAAAGAATATTTAGCTTCCATTTGTTACCACTAAAATGAACCCAAGAAAGAAAAGAAGTTAACGATATGATGCAATCAATCTCAAATTAGAATACCGGGGAACAATTTCAATACAAGAATGATTTAAGATATAATTCATGATATTCTCATGCAAGCAAGAATATGCTCTATAAATACAACCAACAATCTTAAAGAAACATAACATTACCTTTGTAGAGATAGAACTGACTCCTTCAGCCAGATAAACAGAAAACCCCCACCCCCTTCTCCATTCTCTAAAAGAATGGCTTTCTCAAAACATGAATATGGGTTTTGTAATTTGAAATGCTAAGGAAACAATTTATACATGCAGATATACATCATTAAGAAGCATCAAAACTTTCCAACCATTGTTCAAGTCTGACATAGCAAAATATTTAGCTCTAATAAGAAAATGGGAAATGGCAACAAACATCAGCTTACCAAAATTTCAGCACCAGGAAGATTTCCTCTTTTGACACGACTGAGAACTACTTCTAAATTCTTTAACTGTTATGAACAAACAATGGTGGAAAACAAATTACTCAACAAAAATGTTCTATAACTTAAGTCTATGATTTAAAATATGAGTTATTTTTATAACATGGCCATTTAAGTCAATCAATATCCAATTGATATTCCCACCACCAAACTACTTTTAAATGCAACTTAACAGGACTCATGAACTAACAATATAAAGACCATATTTATCTACATCAAATTGGCAGAACTCATGGACTACTATATCAAGCCATAGCTCCAAATAAATATCATGGATACTGACAAAGCAAACCTCAGCGCCAGAAGCTGCGATAAATAGAGCATCAAAAGTTCCATCAACTTTTGCATCAGGCATTATAAGTGCATGATTTTTAGCTCTAAGTTGGACTAAAGACAAATAAGCCAGCCAGTTTACACTAACTTCAAATATTACTGAAGCCCCAGAATAAACACGAAAAGAAATTATGGTAGCTCTACGGGGATAACAGAAGCTCCTGAACAAACACCAAAAGAAATAACAATTTTTTGTCAAACATTTTAAGAATGTACAATCTCTCAAAAGGAAAATGATACTTGGAGAAAAAAAGGAGGCAGGGCAAATGAATATAAATAAATTCCAACCAGATGAACAATTAAAATAAATAAAATGAAAAATAATACAGACTTAGGGTAGTACACGGGAAAAAAAGCGGACATCTCAAAGGTAAAAGCACGCGCAGAAGGGAAACATGCTGGGAAACTAAAGGATCCTTCTAAAGAACTCAACTATGGCTGATTGCCAATTTTAGTTTCTAATTTCACTATCTGGAGAGCTATATTATGGTTGATTTGAAGATTATCGAGGTTTTCTACTAGGGAAGGGAGAAATCTCTGGTGGATGGGTCCATGGAAGGAGAGAAAGCAAATTGTTTATAAGAAAAGAAAGAGAGTTTACCAAGGGAGAGCTCGTGACTATGAAGGGTTTGAGAGAGGAGAAAATGCCATGCGTGGAAGCTGCCATTACATAGTAAAACAGATTAATTAGTAACATTTCAGCTGAATAACATAGGGTTTCAACAAATCAACCATAACTAAAAATTAAAACAATAACAAACACAACACGCAAGAACATCAATAGTATGAAAAGTCTTAATTATTTATATACCTTTTGATCATCCAAGGAATGACAATCAACATACTAAATTATTAACTAATAATGAAATAATTAGTTTCTTTCAGCTATTTATTAACTCTCAAATTCTCAATAACAATGGTAATTTTATATTCAAATCATCAAGCTTGAAGCAAAAAGATAAATTTCTCAACAACAGAGAAATTTAACTATAAGTAAAGAAATGTAACTAAATAGGTAAAGTTCTTTTTTGGCTAATTGCAAGAAGAAGAACTCGTAAAGAATCCATAATATATAAAAGTAGATAATGGTTCAAATACCACTCCTTTGCATAAAAACTAGATCGGTGGTAAAATAAGACAATGAACAAAAGAAAGATCTTCATAACATACAAAAAATACCCAGCAGGAGGAACACAGAAGATAGAAAAAAAGATGTCTTTACTTCAATCTTCTGCAAAAGAAATCAATTTTTTATACAAAAAACCTTATAGTGAAACTCTCAACTCATATAAAACTTACAAAAATAACAAAAAATCAGACAAAACTCATAAAAAAGAGACATGAAATTCATATTAAATCTCACCTCGTAAGAAAAACCCTTACTACAAGTTTTGGACTTAGTCTTTAACAGGGAATGTAGCAGAAATCGAAGTGGGAGAGAGCTGCAAGAGAGAGGTGAGAGAGAAAAAGCTGTGAATGCAAAGAACCCAGACAATAAATTAGGAGTTTTCATTTGAAAACTTACAACATGCCTAGAAATCGGGAACATTTCCATTTCAAAACTTATAGCATGCGCAGAAATTGAGAACATTTCCATTTCAAAACTTACTGCATGCCCAAATTCGGTAACACATACCATAATCAACTCAGATAAAACTCAAAATTCATAAAAATTAGACAAAATTTTGATAATGAAACCGTAACCTTTGTTTCTAAGCTGTAAGAAGTAGGAGAAAGTTGGGAGACAAAGTTCAGATAGTGAGAGCTGTGAGGGAGAGCTTGTTGCCGTGAGAGAAACCTGCGATGAAGTAGTAAGAGAGCTGTGAGAGAGCTTCATGAGAGAAAGCTGGGAGATACAGAGAGAGGTGAGAGAGAGATTCTTGAGAACGAGCTAAGAGAGAGCTCGTTGGTGAGCTTCGAGATAAAAGGAGAGAAGAGAGAGTTGTGAGATAGAGTAGAGAGCTACTGTGAAAGAGAGTTGCGGGTTGGGAATTTTGTGAGATAGAGTAGAGAGCTACTGTGAAAGAGAGTTGCGGGTTGGGAATTTTTCATTTGGTAAAGTGAGATGCGCGCTTCACAAAATGAATTTCACGGTTTTAGTTTTTTATTGCGTTTTAAAGTAAAATGCGGTAAACATGTGCTATTACAACATATAATTGTTGTAGTGACCCTACGACAATGCATCATCCTAAAGTGACTTGTT
The DNA here is from genome assembly GCA_003255025.1 of Datisca glomerata. Taxonomy (NCBI): domain Eukaryota; kingdom Viridiplantae; phylum Streptophyta; class Magnoliopsida; order Cucurbitales; family Datiscaceae; genus Datisca; species Datisca glomerata. The sequence continues at coordinate 930,612 of QANY01003195.1, forward strand.
CTTCGAACTGAAATGAATATAAGATATATGACTTTACGAAACTAAACCCCATGGTTGTCACATAATGGCCAAATCCCATGAAAACACGTCATTATAAAGTGTCTTATGCTCTTGGAATTGAAGTGAACATGAGGCACTAGATTTTTAAGCCAAACCACAAAGCACGCGCCTCATCCTAAAATGACTTGTGCTATTCTAGTCAAATTGATCACAAGGTACAAGATATTCGAAGTCGCTCACATGGTTGTCGCACAGAGGCTGAACTGCACGACAACACATCATTCTAAATGACTTATTCTCTTTAAATTGGAGATAACACAATGCACATGAACTTGTTAAATTAAACATTATGACAATGACACGAAGGAGAACCCCATTGTAGTTTGCCTTCCTAAAGTACTTGTAATTTTTAAGTAAAAGTGACCACAAGGCATATGATTCTATTAACTTTAGCCGCATGTGAAAGCCAAACCTTGTGCAACGAGAAGACGATTGAACCCTGGCGACTTACCACCCCCTATAAAAGAAACAAGATGAAAAAAGGATAAGAGAGTTTGACCTCATACTAGATATGAAGCTGCATTAGAGGGAATAAAGGTCATGACTGAACCAACAAGGTAGCGAGATAAGCTATATGAAACAAATAAGATGAAGAGATGATAGGACACCAAAATTCAAAATGTCAATGGTGGGAAAACATAAGAAATATAAAATATGAAATACATAAAGAGATAGAAAAAAAGAAAAAGTTACCAATATCCATGAAAAGCTGCAAATTTTCACCTTACTCACTTCATGCTCTTTGGCACCCTACCAAAGTGAACACAAAGTATAAACTTGCCTCAGCTACACCACAATACCCTTACTCATTTTATTCTCTTTGGTATCCAATTAAAGTTAACTCAGAGTATGAAATCTGATGAATCTCATGCGAACCAAAGGGCAAACAAATTGTTTAAAGTTACACTAACAACCTCAACTTAGCCTTTGAACATTTTGATAAACATTCAGTGTAAAAATGACTATGGTTCTCCCCTTTTATAAGCTTATGTTTGGCCAGTATGAAGGGACCCATAGATACCTAAAGATGTCATGACAAAACTCATCCTAGAAAAGCTTAATTCAGTCACACATCTTGCCTTAGCTAATACATAACCCTACTAAAAGTTCTTAACCAAACATGAGGATTATGCTGCTGAAGTCTCTCAAAGATATTTTGTTACATCGTACAAAGATAGGTTGGACTGATGTCTCACGCCAGCCACATTTGCTTCGTAGGCGCAGCACACCAATAAGCTAAAACCAAGGTCGGGGAATGTCTCGAGCCAGCATCTTATTGGAAGGATGATATAGAGGCGACATCCCCTCTGGAAGAAAGATGTTGAGTTGTACATCCGTCGGTTAGCTCTCAGCCACCCCCACCGTTTGTAATAATCTATATTATAGTAAAAGAGGCTTCAAAAGGAGAAACTTTTGATTTTCTCTTTTAGCCTTTAAACCACTTTAAAATATCAAACAAATTAGTTATTTAACCCACTTTTCATTTTCTTTATTTACATAATAAATATTAAATATTTTTAATAATATTGTCTAATTTTTAAGATTATATATGAGAAATAGTTATTTTCTAATTGTTCCTACTTCTTTGTTATTGATTTATAAAATTTATATTATATAATATTTATGTTATTAGCAGCATGGAAATTTATATAAATGAATTTAAAGAAGACATTAATATATTTTTCAACAATCTATTAACGATATAATCATTTCTTAGCAATGTGGTAAATTGATAAAACAAAGTCATTTTCGAAAATATTTAAAAAGTAATGCTATAGAGTATAATCATAAGCATCTAATTTTTAATTTAACACAACTTATTTTATGTATGATATGTTCTAACATCAAAACTTCTAATATATAATATCTAAATTTTATATTCTAACATTTCAAATTATTCACTATGTAACTAATTTTATATACAATGTGCAATGCAAGTTGTTCGGGGAGGGTCTCATGTTATTCAACTAGAGAGTTTGATTGATATTTTATTTAATTCAGTGTACAATATAAATTCAATTTCCCAAATAGTAAAGGTTAGTACATTTTCTCTCATTTTAAAAGAAAAAAATATGCTTAAGTTATTTCTATGTTGCTCGTAAATTAAAAAAAATTAGACTTATTACGTGCAATGCACGTACATTTCTATTAGTGCCCACAAATTACATTTATTTCATACATCTTACTCTTATTATTAATATATTAAAAGAGGTTTAAGAAGGATAAACTTTTGATTCTCTATTTTACCATTCAATGCCTCCTTAAAATAGTGTACAATTTAAACTTTTCACATATTTTCTCATTTAATATAATCTACATAATAAAGACTATTATTTTCTATTCAAAAACAATTTGTTAAAAATAGTACATAAAATTAAATATTTTTATAAGATTATGCCAATCTATAATCTATAATATATTAAAAGTGACTAGCAAATAAGAATATTTTTTGAACAATATTATCCATGTATGTGGCAATTAACTGTTGGTCTTTCAATTGTATATTTAATATTGTGATATTCAAAGAACAATTAATTATGAATTATTAAAAATATCAATATTTCATAAATGTAGATTCATGATCAATGTCAAATACACATCACATTATTTCATAAGTGGTTTATTAAGATTCATGAACATATCCTTGAAAGCAAAAAAACACATCATTGAAGTTTTCGATTTTCAAATCCCCATGAGCAACAATAATAAAACATGTTTACGGTAGGATGCTCATTAATAAAATAATGAAAACTTTATTATATTTTTAGTGATTCTACGATGCATCGACATTGCTAAAATAAATCATTTTTAATTAATCATAATATATAAATTAGTGAGAAGTACAAAGATCATGAGGTGTCACACGTTTCTCTCATATTGATATTAATTAGTCTACTCATTAAATAAGATGATAACATAAAATTCAACTAAAATTGAATCACCAATTGAAAGTTAAATTTATGTGTTCACAACTTTAATAACGTATCCATATAAAACTTAATGCTAGATTTTTCTTTCCCACTTACTTGGAATGACTATAACCCAAAATTATGAGGAAAAGCACTAAAATATATATAACGGTCTTGATCGCGTGTATAACACCTAATACTTTATGTTTAATCTCTTTAAACGTTTGCTATATGTTTACTTTTCAATAACCTTGAGTACTTTATAAGTGTTCATTCATGTACATGGTTATCGAAATTTAGAATTCCAATGAATTTTGATATTACAAATGCATTTCAGTTCTACTGGTTGAACAATTGTTAAATTAATGCATGCACATTAACAAAAAATTAAGTCTTAGCTTCAAAGTGCATTCATCTAATTAAAACCACGATGCTTATAAACAACCAGCCATATGAACCTCCACAACCAGAAGCCGCTATGCGATTTGAGCCATAAAGAAAGTCTTCCAATTTCTGCTTGTAAAAAACTCATTATTACATAACCAGTACAACAGGCAAGCATGGCCGTCAATCTTTCAAGTAATTATTTTTTCCTATTTGAAAGCTTAAGGTATTCCAAAAGAATGGTCAGTGAAGGTAAAGACATAAAAATAAGAATGATACAATAATACAAGAATTTAAAATAAGGATTATTTGAAGTGTTGAAGCTAGTTTTTACGGATGAGAATATGTTATATTTTACACTGTATAATTAATCATTTGATCGAATAACATGTGCTATTCCATATTATATACATTGTTCATAACTTTGCAATTTTTTTTCTTTTAGTTAATAGGAACGGAGGTACAAGAAATATATAATGCAATTGAGAAATATGAAAAAAAAATGTTAGAAAAAGGTCATGGGATACATGGAGAAGCCTACATGCATCCAAAAAATCTTTAGTCTCATCAAATACATAATTATTGAGAATAACCTCTTTCACAGTATGTATTTATTTTCTTTTCATTTGTTTCATGGGTTCATGTAAAGGTTATTAAAATTTCCTTGGTGTAATTTATAGTCTTCCTAGGTAAGATAAAATTGAAAACAAAACAGATGTATCATGTGAAAGGAGTAAGATAAAGAACAAAATGCTTGGAAGACAAATAGTTTCCATTTAGTAAGAGATGATTGAAAGACTTTAAAAATAGATTAAAAAATTAAATATAGCCGTGCTAGCATATCATTTGGAAATCTCATACGAGAGGTTTTCAACTTCAAGATCAAGGATTTAAATTTCATGTTGTGTCCCCCTCTCCCTTAATAAGAAAAAAGACGTTTTCTAAATCTTACTAATTGAATCAGTGATTAGAAACTTAAAGACATATTCTATACATATTTCTTTTATAAATACCATGTAAGTTATATTTTCTCATGTAAAATATGTTTTGTGATTCCTTAATTATTTAATGCTAAATATTTTCATTTATATTTAATGTTTTATAAATTATAAATTTGTACCATAATATATGAAACTGAAAAATATAATAGGTCCTTTTAACATGAAAACGTGCAACACACGTGCATGTAGTCTTGTACTTATAAAAAGAACTTGGAGATGGACAAACTTTTGAAATCTTAAACTACCCTTTATGATTTTTAGTTTTCAGTTTTATAATTGTGTCAAAAGAATTACTATTCATATTTAATTTAAATAATAGTAAATGGAACGAATTTAATCAAACTTTTTTTATTTTCCAAAATAGACTAGATGAATTTGTTCAACCAAATTTAAATATCTGTGGTAGAACATTACTAAAAACTTAAATTAATTTAAAATTATTGTATTATCCCCATAAAATTGATTGACTACAAGTAGAATATTTTAAACCATAAAAATAGGAAGACCCCAAACATTAAAAAAAATCTCATATATAATCTTCATTAAATACGTGGAAATGAATCTAAGATATTGATAGATTCATTCATTCCACATAAATATTTAATTAATCCATTCAACTAAATCTATTGATATTGTTCTTCACTCTTGATGAAAGATTCCTTTCAGTTTAAATTTATATCAACTACATTCATCCCATCATAATTATATTTATGAATTGATGAATTAGTTATCCAAATAGTCATCCAAGAGAGAGATTCGCTTAGTTTTCTTGAAAGTGTTCAAGATAATATTTATTCACATCTTTATTCAAACATGCACCTCAAATAAATGATATTCATGGAGTGAATTGACTGTTATATTTATCCAACTAGACTAGCGCAATGGGCTCGAGTATGAGTATCACTTGATTAAGATTATTATGCAGCATCACACCAAGTTGGAACCATACATGTGCGGCTGAGATTTTGGCTTTCAAACACTATTAGCATCCAAGTCGGTTGGTAGCAGCTAATGGTCTTCTATCCCAACAAAAACTAAGATAAACCTCTCCAACAAGAATTTCAATGTTTGGAAAAACTTCATGCAACAATCTTTCTCATTCAATTATCTCTTATGTTTAGATGTTAAGCTTTCATGTTTCCTATTGAGGTTTATTATCTATTTTTGAAGGTGACACGCCAAAAAACAGGCTTCATGAGAAGTAGGTCAAAGTTACATTAACCTTCAAAGTTGAGTGATTTGTAAAATACTTTAGTTTTAAGGTTATCACACATTGCGGATTAATGACTATGATGAAGCGACAAGTACGTGATGGTTGTTTTTAAATGTCAGATGAGTTAGGATTAGTTTAAACATTAATATTTGAAGATTTACGTAAGAAGATAAAGAATAAATTTCAAAACCTATATAAATTTATTTTTAATTATTTTAATACGTGGAACGCACGTAGTTTTTCAACTAATCAACTAATCAATATGAATAACATGAATAATGACATCTCAAACTTTTGTCTTCCTTACATTGTCTTCTATCCTACTGACTAAAGTTTATTGGCGGTAATAAGGACCAGTCCACAGTCCTTGGTCTCCTAGTTGCCTTCCCCTTTTGCAGGATTTAGAAGACTACTCTACTGAAGACACCTTGCATCGTTCGACCCAAAATCTACCATCGACAACTCCTTATTGTATTTATTAACTATCAGCAATGATAATCAAACTTGTTACCATTACCAATTTATCCTATATGAACCTATTTACATTCTTATAAACTTTATTGCATTTGTATTAAAATTTACATCGTCAAGAACATATTTACAATTTTACAAACATAATCCATAATTTAATTTTTTACTGATGAAAAAATTTATTACTAAATTGTACGAAACATATTTAATAACAAATTTTACATAACTAATAACATGTCGAGGACATCCATGCCATCGATAGTCAGACTAAAAACGCAGGAGCATGGTTCTAAGCAAGCGGAATATTCATTCAGACACAAGCATACTAACACGAGGAACTCGCATAGGAAGGGAACAACTCTCATTCTGACATGGCCGAACATGAAAAGTCAATTCTACAATGACAATCAAAGTTACTTCTAATGCCCAAGTTACACATTGAGATTCAAGAAGAGTGAGCAAACTGTAGAAGAAAAAAATAGTTTGGTCTAGTCTAAATCAAGCCTACATAATGGCTATTGGACCTAGTCAAAATCCATCATATTCCCTTACCAGGCCTACATCGCACCCAAGGATAGCTAAATGACACAAGCTAGTGTAGCTGAATTACACTCGATAGTGGTTCCATATCAATTGTCGAATGATACATGACTCAATTCTAATGGCCAAATCTCCCCCTCCCTCCCTCCCTCCCTCCCTCGACAATATAGGAGAGATATTGGGAAATATTCTAAGATTCTTGACAACTTCGTAAAAATGCTAAGGTACTCGATAACCACGGAATAATTTTCAGATCTTACTTTTTAATATTTGATAAATAGAGAGTGCCTACCCCCTTAATGATATTTTATTCATCGAAGTGTATGTAACTAGACACAAAACTATAGTCAAGTTTGATAGCTTCACGATCACTCTTCCCCCTTTGTTCATCTATAATTCTACGAGGCGCGTGATAATCTTGACAATAAATTTTCAGTATCTACGTATCTCATTTGGAAAGTGTGTTACTAACATTAGTCATCTTTTCTTTGAACAAAAAAGATTACTCTATTCTCAAATTAAACACTCTTACACTGATATTTATGAGACCGCAACACCAAGTTACATTATCATCAAAGTTTTTCTATTGCTTAGCCAACTATACTTCCGAAAAGCCGACGTGTCGGCTCAATACTCTTGAGCAATCAATGGATTTTTTACCCCAAATGCTTAGACTCGCCATAGAAGAAATATCAATATATATATATATATATATATATATATATATATTGAAGTGAAAAAAAAAACACACTACACAGAAGAAATCAAGAAAATATGTATAGGAATGAATGATTTATACTTCTACCATTTTTCCTTCATTTTCTTACGAATTTCTCGTAACTTCCTCTTATTTCCCTTTTCGTTCCAAACATAGCCTAAGATCAACAGGATTGATTTCAAGGTTTGGAAAGCCAGTCTTGAATAGCAAGACGAAGAGCATGGTTGGGAGTAAGATGCAAGTGAGTCAATTCCAAGTTGGTCATTGGTGAAGTTTCACGCCCATTTTCCAACCATCCACGTATGGCTTCCCCTTCATAAGTGAACCCATCTGCTGCTACTTGTGGATCATTCATTATTTCCTGTAATAAAAATGACATCGATTCAGATAGTTTATGATACCACGTGCACTGCCAACTCATATTAGTAATCAGTATCATTGTGCTACATACTATTTTTCTTTCATGACATTATTTAAATATGTGAAAAGAGTAAAGCTCACCTGAAGTATGGGGCACAAGAAATATGAAGGAACTGGTCTCTCTTCTGAGAAATTCAATTGCTTTAATTCTCTCACAAGAGCTGGTGTTAATTCTGGTCGATCCCTTCCCTTCAATTCACAGCATTGCAATCCAATCTCTACTAATCTCTTTGCAACGTCTACAGGCCATTCTCCACCCGACAAATCTAAAACCGGTCCAATTTGTCCACAAGACACTGCCCTTCGCACCTCTCCTGCCAAACCGACTGTTGGCTTTCCGGTCAGCAGTTGCAGAACGATTAGTCCAAACGAGTAAACATCAGAATTTGGAGTCAATACTCCATCTCTCTGAAACTCTGGATCTGTATATGAAAAAGCACCCTTTGGCTCAGTACTCTGACGAAAACTCGGGCAATTCAAGGTTTCTTCGCAGACCAGCCGACAAATCCCAAAATCACAAATCTTGCAGCTGAGTTTTGAGTCTAGAAGGATGTTTTCAGGTTTGAGATCTCCATGGACAACCTTCTCAGGCTTTGAAGTGTGCAAGAAGCAAAGGGCACTTGAGATTTCGGAAATTAATCGTACCCGATTCTTCCATGTCAATGGAGGTGTGTTGCCTTTTCGGATGAGGTGATTTTGAAGGTTTCCATTAGGCAAATACTCGTATACAAGCGACCAGGCTTCTGTGCATACACCAAGGAGAGCTACTAGATGAGGATGCTGTAAGTTGCCAAGCACTTGAACCTGCAAGCACAAAGATAAAGACTAAGCCCTACATTGCATCTCTAATGAACGTCAAGGGATGGAATGAAATGAAAATCGAATAAAGCAAGGAAAATATCAGAAATCTTGATATTCCTATATGAGAATCATATGTCAAAGCACATGGTAAGTCCTGAATTTAATCCAAGGGAAGATCGAACCTGGAATCATTTTCTCTCAATATCGAATATCATAACATTGATAATGCTTTTACAATAATAAATAAACTATTCTTCTATGTAACAATTGCAATAAAAGTGAAAGTAAGGGGAATCAACCTCCTGTTGAAACTCGGACGGTCCCTGCATGTTATGTGGGTGAAGCTTCCTTATGGCAACTGTTCGACCCAACAGTTCGCCCTTGTAAACACAACCGTATCCTCCTTGACCAATCTTGAAGCTCTCTGAAAAATCACAAGTTGCAATTTGCAGTTCCGATAATGAAAATTCCGTCAACTGAGTTGCGTCTTCAACGAATCCAACGAACCCTTTCCAATTTGTCGATCCACCCTGAATACTTCTCCACCGCTCAAGCCAGCGCAAAGCTTCCGTCTTCTGTTTCTCGATCTTCTGCTTTTCTTGCTGAAGACTCTCAATGGATGCTTGAATCAGTACTAATTCTTCAGAAGCTTCATCCTGTCTACGTTTTACCTCCTGTGAACGACTATCTAGAAGAGCAACGTTTCTCATCGTTCTCTGAAGTTCCTTTTGTACTTCCTCTCTTACTTTCAAAAGCTTTTCTTGCTCCTGTATTGCAGTATTCAGGGCATCCTCTACCTCTTTTCTTAGTTTAACTTCACGGACATGATTGGATCCAAACATCTTAACCTATACGAAACATAAAACAAGTCTTAAATTTATGATTAGACAATTAAAACTAAAAACGAGTACGACTATCGAGCTTGAGATACCTTATTCATGGCATCCACAGCTAATAATTCTATTTTCTTGCGCTTTAAAATCTCCGTGATTGCCTCTTTTCTCAATACCTCCGCTTCTGTACTGGCTTTTTTAAGTTGACTGTATAAGTCTTCTTCCAAAGCCTTCGAATTAGAATCCAACAATCCCGAACCAGTACTAGTACTAGTACTTGTCCTACTATATCCATGGAGATGGTGCGAAAAATCTTTATTTGCAAAAAGACCTGATGGAGTGGGAGATAAGTCATTTTCACCATGCTCAAATGACTGTGACCTTAACATTTCGGCAGTTGAAATCTCGGGTAGCCTCCATGACGAGGAATGACTTGGGCCATCAGCCGCTTCTCTCGTCCAGACATGCTTGCCTTTGTTTATAAACCATATCTCACAGAGCAAAGGAATATATTTGGCAGCATAATTTGCTTTTTTAGAGCTCTTTTTCACTTTCACATTCATGCAACTGTATCAAAACAATTATAATCAGACAATAAAAGAAAATTTATATTTTATTTAGTGACAAAATGGATACTATCAGGGGGAACATCGTTGAATTTTCCATAGAGAAACATAAAATTTTTGTTTTTTTTGTCTAATTCTATTGTTTTATGTGTCATAAACAAGATGAAAGCCAGATTCAACGTTCATGTGGTAAGCAAAGATATATAATATTCCCTACTTGCAATTAAAATAGTCTTTTTACTAATAAATACATAAAAATTCAACAGATCCAACAAATCAGAAACCTGACATCAAAGTAGTTTTACAAAAGCAGGAAAAATAAATCACATTGGGAGAGTTTATTTATAGGTAAATTATGAAGGAAGACTAATTTAATTAATCCAACACTTACTGATCTGGTACGGTCCCCATAACAAGCTTCCTAATACCGTATTTGTTCACCAAATCTACAATTCCTTTCTGAACTTGATCAGCCTCAGCCATAACAATCCTAGCTTTGACCTTTAAAATCGAAGAAGAAAACAATTACTTATCGGCAGACAAAACAATGATTATTTCCAAGTCATTTTGATCTTTTATCTCCTAATTTTAAGAAGAAATGGAGATCTCAAAGCAAAGATTAAAGATCTTTTAAAACGAACCGGAAGGATGATCAGACTATTTAGACCAACATGGGGAGACTCAAATTAAAAGGAATAAATAGGTCACCAATTTGAAAGCGTACATACATGAACTCTACCCATATGCGCTAATAACAGGAAAGACTTGAGAGTTGGTGGGTGTTCAGTGAACTTCAGTCTAAATATATGCCTTAAAACAGAACTTAAATCATTTGAGCACACGAGATCTATAATTCTAGGCTAACGAATCGCTAATTTTACCTACTGAGGCAAAAATGGATGAAATTTCATGAGTTAAGATGATATTCAGAACCACCAGTGCAAGAAAATGATAATTTGAGAGTTTTTTACATTCCTTTAGACCTAGAGATAATTTGGAGAACAATGAAAGAAAAACTGTATATGTATATTAAGTTGATAAAATTAAGACCACACACACACATATATAGATAGCAAACCTTAGCTCTAGAGCAAATGTCCAAGTAATTATCTATAAGCTTCCTCGTTTGTTGCCATTCATCCTTCCTATATGCATCAACCACTTCCCTACTTGCTTGATTTGCTGGTAGCTTTCCTACTGCGAAAACATCATTGTTGGAAAGTTCATATTAGAATCGATTTTTCAACAATATTGAGTGAAACAAATGGAGACACTGAACCTTTTCACCATTTAAAAAAAATTATGAGATGAGCATTTTGTTTCACTTTTCTTTAGGAAACTGTTCCCTTTTATTTTATCTCATGGAAAACGGTCACTGTTTTTTCAGCAACCAAACAAAACTTAACGCAATAAAATAATTGCAACTTAGAGAAGTCCATAACAAAAAAATCCAACAGATCAGGAGCTTCAGAAATAAAATTGGAGAGACAAGGAAAGTCGAAGACCCAGATGGGAAAACCATCAAAAGCACAAAAGAAACACGATCATTTTCTTTGATGTTTCAAAAGATTTTACAAAAAAGAAAAGAAAAAAGAAAAATAATGTTGAGAAAAATAAATAATCAAACCATCAGAAACAGAGAAAGAATCGGAGAGGAACATACAGAGAGTGGGAATCGCAGAAGAAGGCTGATGAATATGAAGAAGGCAAATTTCTTTATCACTAAAGCGACTAAAAGTCCACTGAAGTAAACTCAGTGTTTTATCCACAGACTTCCCAACAGCCACAAAAACAGCATCGTAACCAAAACCGCAGTAATCGACACCAACGCCGCCGTCCTCGATGGCGTCACTCAGCCGTAGCCGTGGGCTCACCATCGGATAAAACCCAAGTGGGAAGGTGAGAGAGGGAGAAAACCCATAAAGGGGATCAACAGGATGGCCAATATGAGGAAGATAAGAGGGGTTCAAGAGCTCCATTGAAGCCGGCGAGGAAGGGAGGAAGTGAGAAAATTGAGAAGAAGAGGCAGGGGAGCGATTGTGGGTGGTGGGGATGGCATGCGGGTGACCGTGTCAAACTGACTGAGATTTTCTTTATTGGTTTTTCGAGGGAATGATTCCTTTGTGCTCTTTTATCCCAAATTGAACCTTGACTTTTGCGCTGACTCGATGGCGACAGAACTATTAAGAGAGAAAATGCGAGAGAGAGAGATTCTTTTATTTTTAATTTCCATTATCTGTGATAGCACAGCTATCTATCCCCATGGCGATTGGCAGATCTTTCCTTTTTTTTTTTTAAAAACAACTTATTTGTTTTCGTTCTTGTGTATCGTTTTCATGGCCGACAATAGAGCATAAAAGTAAAGCTACATATTCGAAGATATTTCTTGCTGTCTTTTTAAGAGAATTCACAATCCATAGTTGCTTTGTCAGCTTTGCAGTTTCTGCCTATTTTCATTTTCTCATGTTGAATGGAAATTTCTGCAATAGTATTGTAGCATTTTTGGCCGTTGGATCATGATTTAAACGTTGATCCAGTGGTCTACATTTATCAATACCGATGTGTGACAATAACATATTATTTTAACTTAGATTTCCCGTGCTTTTGTTCTGTAAAACTTTCATAGCAGATTTTTAAAAGTAATGAAATGATGTAATTCGAATTCAAGAGCTTTAAATTATAGGTGTGTGAGTTTAATCAATTGTATAAATTTATCTTATCAGATTTTTCGTGCTTGAGTCACATATTATTCTCATTTAATTTGTATGAATGATGTGATAAATAAAAGAAAAAATATCACGTACCATATAATGTGTATCAATACTATGATTTAACAATTGTTTGATAACATATCACGTATAAAATATAAATTAATATATATTTAATTATAAGATGAATGTATAATCTTATAAATATAAATTAGCACGTCATAATAGTGTTGGATATCATACTAGTATATAGCTAACATGGTTCTAACATGAGAGACCACTCCAAAGAAAGTTTTACATATTGACTAAGTATTTCTAAACATTAAAAAAAGAAAACAAAAATTAAATGTAGAGATCTTTGGCTCCTTCAGGTTTACTTTATTTATAATTTTGTCCATGTATGTCTAATTTTTCAGATCAATTTCATAAATAATTTAAAACGTTACAATAAGTTCATTTACTTAAACTTGAAATAAGGATGTGAACAACTAAAGTTTGGTATGAATAGAGACCATATGTTAATTCATGTTTCTCGTATCTATATCACCCCATATTCACGAAAAGGTTAGCGGGTATGATACAAATAATATTCGTTACAGTACGGGTAAATCCACGTTCTTGAATATCTAAGTTCACTGATAGAAAATTCTTCTATAATCATTCTATAATGTATAAAAAAAATGTTAGATAAAACAAAAGAGTTCATACAAATGCTATTTTAGAATTCGACCATACCATTCCCCACCTTCAAAATGACCATAAAAATAATTTGAGATAACTGAAATTAAAGTTAGGTTAGTGTTTGAATTTTTTGTTTACTTTATTTTAATTTATTAGAATTAATAATAAATTACACTTACATACACAAACACACCAATATGTGGACCTACCTGAATTTGCAAGGATATGTTATGTTTTTGTCCATTTTTTGTAGTGTTTTTTTTTATCGAAACAGAGATAATATACATCTTTCTTAGCTTAGTTGGTTGATTCCTATTAGCTTAGTCGTTTAGATATGTAATATGTCATGTTTAGAAGTAGGCTTAGATCTATTTGATTCTTTTTGTTTCGGTTGATTCTATTAGTAAACAAGCAAATAATACCCGTTGCCGCGTGGACAAAAGAGGTCTATCAAGGGCTCGCAGAAAGTGGAAGTAAAGTAAAAATGATTTATGGGCTGAAGTCGCGAGACATTCATAAACAGATTGTTATCAGTTTCAGCACAGAGACCGTCGCTTCAAGAACGGGGGGGGGGGNGGGGGGGGGGGGGGGTCCATTACTTCCAGAACAAGAGACCATCACTTCCGGAATGGGAAAGAATAAAAGAACGGGAAAAAATGATTCAGACCAACAATCAAGTGGCCGTAATTGATTGTGTAAGCTGAAGTGACACAGACAAAATAAATTGGCAGGCCACCAAGTGGTTCAGACTGATGGGCTCGGAATCACATAAAATCGTCAAATGACTGTGATTAAATTGACAGTTGAGCGAGACAGATGAGAAATGAGAAGGGAAAAGTGTGATCATCCCCATTTATCTTTATCATTATTATTATTATTGTGAGGCCTGTAAGTACAAGCTCATATAAAAAGAAATGGGAGGAGACAACCCAACAAAAACATATACTAAGTGCATTGCATTTTCCTTCTTTTCTCATCATCAACTGTGTAAAATCATTTACACAAGTGAATATCAATCATCTCCTCGTGATTTTTCTTCCTTTTAAGAGGTTTCCACGTAAATCATGGTGTATTCGTTCTCTCACTCTTTCTCTAAATTATTATATTTGTTATTCATTCATAAAGGGTTCCCCATACCGAAAAAATCATATACATTTTGGTGTTTTCATTGAGAGTGAGAGAAACTCGAGAAATCCCTCCCAAAATACCAAAAACCAAATCAAACATCCTTCTTAACAACGAGAGCGAGAACAAAAACAGCAACGGGTTGGAAGCAGAGATGGGAATGACAATAAGTACAAAACTGGAAATGAAACAGAAAACTGTTAACTCATTCCTTGCATATTTGATTAGCTTGTTTCTTTTATATCATTATCAACTTATAAAGAAAAAAAATGAAAGGGGGACTTATTTGACTCGTGATAAATAAAGTTTTGAGTTTTAAGTCTAATTTGATTCAAAATTTTGAGTTGAAATGACTTGAGAACGGGAAAAGTCTCGAGAAATGAGAAAAGTCTCGAAAACGGGAAAATATCGAAAAACAAGAAAGTCTTGAGAACGGGGAAGTCTCAAGAAATGAGAAAGTCCTGAGAACATAAAGTGTCTTGAGAACGAGAAAGTCGTGAGAACGGGAAAACTCTCGAGAACGGGAAAGCCCTGGGAATGGGCAAATTCCTAAGAATGGGAAAAGTTCTGAGAATGGGAAAAGTCTCGAGAATGAGAAAGTCCTGGGAACGGGAAAAGTCTTGAAAACGGGAAAAGTCTCGAGAACGAGAAAGTCATGAGAATGGAAAAGTCTCGAGAATGGGAAAAATTCTGAGAACAAGAAAATTCTGAGACCGGAAAAAGTCTTCAGAACATGAAAAGTTTGACAGCGGGGACAGAATTATCTTCGATGGCGCACGGAATTATTTTGATGATGGAGAATTTTATGGTGGTTTTCATACAGAAAAATAGATTACGTAGAACTGTAAGATTCAAAAATTAAACTATATTATCAAAATCCAACTACATGATAAATCTTAAAACATAAGAATTTTATGAAAATTAATTCGGAGCTCTCAGTCAAAAGTTATGATACTTTTCTTTGGTATTGTTCAGAAAAGTAAATATATTCATACTTTTCAGATTTAAGTTTAAAATTGTACCAATTTAAAAAGTATTATATGACAAATTATATATCGTTAGAAAGATATGAATGTTTACTTCTTGAAGAATTTTGCAGAACTTGATTTAGAGTTATTGAGAAAAAGTTATGACAATTGTTATTAAGGCTGCTCATGAAAATAGATTGTGCGGAATGATCAAATTCAGAAATTAAACTGTATTGATTGAAAGCCAAATACACGGTGAATCATATATCATCAGAAAGATACAAAAGTCTACTTATTGAAGAATCTTACAGAATTCAATTTGAAGCTCTCAAACAAAACTTGTGATGCGATAACATGCAGGTTGACAACTTTCTCTCTTCTTCGACAATAGAACTAATGACGCAAGTCCTTGAGAGGAGAAATTCATAAGTCTCACTCTCAGAAGGAACTAAATGCATAAATCCTTGAGAGGGACAATTCATAAGTCTTATTCTCAGAAGGAACTGGGGGCGTAAGTCATTGGGAGGGGCAGTTTATAAGTTCTACTCTCAGAAGGAACTAAGGACGTAAGTCCTTGGGAGGGATAATTTATAAGTCATACTCTTAAAAGGAATTAAGGGCATAAGTCCTTGAGAGTGACAATTCATAAGTCATACTCTCAGAAGGAAACTAAGGGCATAAATCCTTAGGAATGCAGTTCATAAATCCTACTTTCAGAATGAACTAAGGGCATAAGTCCTTGGGAGGAACAGTTCATAAGTTCTAATCTCAGAAGGAACTAAGGGTGTAAACCCTTGGAAGGGGCAATTCATAAGTCTTACTCTTGGAAGAAACTAAGAGCGTAAGTTCTTAGGAGGGGCAATTCACAAGTCCTACTCTCAGAAGGAACTAAGGGCATAAGTTTTTGCGAGGGGCAATTCATAAGTCCTACTCTCAAAAGGAACTAAGGGTGTAAGTCCTTAGGAGAGGCAATTCAGAAGTCTTATTTCTCACAATGAATTAAGGGCATAAGTCCTTGGGAGGGGCAGTTCATAAGTCCCACTCTCAGAAGGAACTAAGGGCATAAGTCATTGAGAGGGGTAATTTTTAAGTCCTACTCTCAGAAAGAATTAAAGGTATAAGTCCTTGGGAGGGGCACTTCATAAGTCCTACTCTTAGAATGAAATTAAAACGGAGCCATGATGCCACAGAAGGAGCCTTAGTCATTGGGAGTGTCTACGTACGCCGTTCTCATAAGAAAAATAAAATGAGACCATGATTCCACTGAAGGAGCCTAAGTCCTTGGGAGTATCCATGTACGCCGTTCTTAGAAGAAAATCAAAATAGGGTCATGGTTCCACGGAAGGAGCCTAAGTCCTTGAGAATGTCTACGGACATTTTTCTCAAAGGAAAATGTCAGTTCGTAAATTCCTTCTCTTATAATGAAAACATTGTTATGGTTCTTTATTTGAACCTAAGTTCTTGCGGAAGCATGTATATCATAAAGAAATTAAAGTTTTAGCCTCGAGAACAAATTTCACAAAAGAAAATAGCTATTTCCAAGACAACTAGAAGGTAAATTTTTTTGAAGTATTTCTGCACGGATCTAGACCTCCAAAATCTTGCTAGTCTTTGAGGAAAGAATGAAATACAACAAAAGGGAGTTCAATAGAAGAAAAATTGTGCAAACAAAGTGATTCTCATTGATCAACATAGAAATACAAAGGAAAAATACAAAAGGAGAAAATAAAAAAGAAAAACGGGAGAAACTCTACTGATGAGCTCGTAACAAAGGAAATAGGAAAAGCTGTACCAATAAGTTCGTAGAAAGGGAAACGGGAAAAATTCTACCAATTAACATAGGATCTTAGTGCACAAGAGAAGGGAAAGAAAAATGAAGTGACGGGAGAAACTCTATCAATGAGCCCGCTTTGAAGAAAATGAGAAAACCTCGTCAATGAGCCCATAGTGACGAAAATGAAAAAAAAAACTTTATCAATAAGCCCATAGTAAAAAGAACGGAAAGACATTACAACAAATAAAAGGAAAGTAACCATCATCAACAACGAGTTGAAAAAAAAGTTATTCAACAAACGTAAAGCATTTGTGAACGGGAATAGGAGAATGTAACACCAGAAAAAAGAAGAAGAAGCTATCACTAACAGTGAACAACCGGAAAGTTGTTTGGAAAAATCACGTCGTATGTTTTCAAGAAGCATGTAAGGATAGAAATGGTGAGCCGTAACTTCAGAATAAGAAAGGACAAATCGTTACACATCAACGAATAAAATTATGTTGAGTGTAATGGGGGCTAATGAGCAGGTAAAAAATACCTGCTGCAACGTGGACAAAGAGGACCTACCTAGGACTCGCGGAAAGCAGAAATAAAGCAAAAATGATTTATGGGCTGAAGTCGCGAGACATTCTTAAACATATTGCTACCACTTCTAGAATGTGGAACCACCGCTTCAAGAACGGGGGGTCCATCATTTTAAGAATGGGAGGTCCATCACTTCCAGAAACGGGAACCATCACTTCCGCAACGAGAAAGAACAACAAAATGAAAAAAGAGTTCAGACTGTCAATCTAGTGGCCGTAATTGATCGGGTAAGCTGAAGTGATCTGGACAAGACAGATTGACAGGTCACCAAGTGGTTATGACTGATGGCTTGGAATCATAGGAAATCATCAAGTGACTGTGATTAAATTGACAACTGAACGAGATAGATGAGAAATGAGAAAGAAAAATGAAGAAGATCTCATTAGCCAAAAACATAGGGGGTGCGACAATCCCCATTTATCTTTATTATTATTATTATTATTATTATTATTATTATTATTATTATTATTGTAAGGCTTATAAGTACATATGCTCATGTAAAAAGAAAGGGTGGAGGAGGCAACCCAAAACATTTACTAATTACATTGCCTTTTCTCTATTCTCTCATCATGAACTATGTAAAAAATTTTACACAAGTGAATATCAATCGTCTCCTTGTGGTTTTTCTTTCCTTTAAGGGGTTTCCACATAAATCATGGTGTCTTCATTCTCTCATTCTTTCTCTAAATTATTATCTTTGTTATTCATTCGTAAAAGGGTTTCCCATACCAAAAAAATCCTTTACAATTAGGCTTAGTCATTTAGATATGTAATATGTTATGCTTTAAATGTAGGGTTCTGTTTGATCTGTTAGCTTAAGAAATTTTAGGTTGAGCTTCATTTTTTTTCCTAATGTTAGATGTCTACAAATTTGACTTCTTCTACTCAAAGTGATGCTCCAAATGACACATTGAATGATTCAACTGCTCCAAACTCGTCGACTACTAAAGGTGCTAAATGGATATTAGTGTATGAGTAGTATTAAAACTGAATGGAGATTAGCGTATGGAGTAATGGATATTATATCTGACTATTGAATCTATTGATATTTTCAATTTAAATTTTTTTGATGTTTTAAGAAGTTTTATAGGTGCAACCGAACCAGTTATAAGTAACCAAATCGAACTGATTACTTTGGTTACATTTGGTTTGTTTCTAATGGTTACTTCGGTTTGGTTCTGTAATTTAGTTAATTGGTGAATCCGGTTCGATTACAAAAATATCTTACTAATCAACTGAACTGAACCGTGCACACCCCTATTATATATGATAGCAACTGGATAGTTAAATGGGCTGATTTGTAGTTTTCCCATGATTTTTTTACTCTGAAAACCCTTATAGTTTGATTAAAATACACATACACTCATTCTAGTTTGAAAAAAGATAAATATGTCTAGTCTTTTATAAATGTGTTATTTTCAAGGTAAAATGATCGAAACACCTTTGATCGACCAAACTTATGACCTACACCCAACATTTGATCCAACCTAACATATTACCCAGACCCGACCAGAAGACTAAAATTAAAAGAGTTAACTGCACCGTGATTATACAATTTAGAGAAAATCCTTGGCAGCCAAACTGATTGCTCAAGCAGTAACTTAAGTGTGGCGGAAGCAATGACAACATAAGCACTGAATATACGAAAATGGAAGAGTAGCCAAAACAAGAATGTAATGTTTTTTTTTCAGGGGGGGTTGTGGGTGTAGATAAGACATTTAATTTGGTAGTTTTTCTGAAGGGTATAATAAGTGTATTAGAGAAAGCGTCTAGGGAGAAGATGGAAGTTTTGGAAAAGATGAAACATAAAAATTTGGCGCCTGTTAAAGATTATTATAGAAGAGATGAAAAACTTTTGCTTTTTTATTACATGTCCATGGAGAGCTTGTATGACCTTTTCGTGGTGATTTTTTTTTCTAATAACAAGTAGGTTGTTCGATTCAGACATGTTTCAGTTTGCTTGTTAAAAGGAAAACGAAAGGAAAAGTAGCAAACAAAAGAGAAAATAAAAAAAGGGGGAAATATGGCGGTGGATTCATTTATTACTATTAAACCCCAAGGCCCCTAATTAAGTTTCATGTAAAAACCTACGACAGTACAAGAATGAGCTTATATACCTACAAAATCGTCTCCTTTAAATGGGTAAAAGATAATAAACATCGGATTATAACAAACTTCGGGCGGGTTATAACAAACTTCGGGCGGGTTAAGAAAATACTTCGATATTGATTAATAAAAAGGGAAAAGATTTCTCACAAAATCAATCTAAATAGTCAAACAATCATTACAATCAAAGCTCGTAGCATATCTAAAAAATCAAAGACTAATAGATCTAAAAAATTAGAGACTAACGGATCTAAAAAAACCAGAGACTAATAGATCTAAAAAATCAGAGACAAACGGATCTAAAAAACCGAAGGCTAACAGATAAAAAAAAATCATAGACTAGCAGATCTAAAAAATCAAAGAGTAACATAGATTTTGAAGCCTTTTATTTACCTTTAAAAGAGACAGAGTCATAGAGAGAGACGAGGTTGAGGGATACAAGTCACAGAGAGAGAGAGAGAGAGAGAGAGAGAGAGAGAGAGAGTAATGAGAGTCGATGAGGGAAGCAGAGGGAGACGACCTCGAGCTGGCGTAATCGCACAGAAAGAGAGAGGAACGAGCAAGGAGAGTCGACGAGGGAAGCAAAGGGAGACGAGCTCGAGTTGGCTGTAATGACAGAGAAATATAGAGAGAGGGAGGAGAGAGCAAGGAGAGTCGACGAGGGAAGCGGAGGGAGACAAGCTTGAGATGGGAGATTTGATAATGGTGGACGAGGGAGAGACGAGGCTTCTTTAAATTGTAATCGCAAAGAGAGAGAGAGAGAGGAGAGAAAGGAGGCGCGGGGGACATAGAACTCGACTAAGGGTTTTTGTCAATACCACCATTTAAGTTTTGGTTTATTTTAACTTCAATATATATATATATATNATATATATATATATATAAACTAAGAAAGTTCTTTTGATGACAAAAAAAATCGAAGTTTGGTCGAGGGTACTTTGATCATTTCACCCTAAAATCAACACATTTGTAACAGACTGGATTTATTTATCTTTTTTTAAACTAGAAGTGTGTATCTTTTAAGCAAACTATAGAGATGGTCAGAGTAGTTTTCTCCTTTCTTGACAAAGAAAAGATCATCTCGTTCATCAAGAGAGCATTCATCTTTTGATTAAAAAGGCAATCACCAACAGGGAGGACTTGAGCGCAACTTACAACTAAAACACCCTATCTCAGCTTTAGACGCAATCATAGTAGCAGTGCCATTATCGGAATCATTCACTTAGTTACAAGTAGCAGAAACTACATCATAAAGCTCAGTAAAAAGCAAATCAACGGGCATGGATTGTGTGGAACTGCTTTGAAGTAAAGGCCAACAACCAGCATGAGAGATTTCAAGCTCAATGTTAAGCCAAAATAAAGCTTTCATGGCTTTTTGACCCTCTACTAACGCAACCCAAAGGGCAGCAGAAGGAGCATCGATTGCCTTTACATTTAACCAACTACCAGCTGGAAATTCCCCTTGACTATCTCTACTAATCCAGCCTCCAACCAATCTATCAGGATTGTAAAGCTTGATCTAACTAGCATTCATTTTTACAAAATCTTTTATTGGAGGTCTCCATCTGGAAACACACCTGCAGTCAGAAGTTTTTGTGATGGTTCCCTTTTTCGATGTGTTGTAGGAATAGTGAGAAACACGCAAAGGAGAGCAATTCATACTGGTCTCTTTGGCTGCTATATATTCGTTTAAATTGATCTTCTATAGTCTTAAAGCTTCGGATGGATCTGGATTGGAGTCTCTGAAAATGCATTCACTTCTATATTCTTAGAATCTCCAAAGACCATAACCTAAAGCTCTAAGAACTACTGATCTATATTAAAGTCTAGAAAAATTGAAAAGCATATTCATCCATAAAAAATCGGTACCTCTGAAGCTGGAGGAAACAAGCTGGAGGTCAGAGGTAAACCACTTTAAGTACACTTCAACGTTAGACATAACAATCGCAGAAGAAATTCAATCAATTTGTAGAATAATAATAAATATTACGCACGGACAGTTTTGCAAAGCATAATGGAAGGGTAATGGTGATTAAATAAATAAATTTGCAAGAGCATAATAAATGGCAAAGATTTTGATAGATGATGATGAACATGTCTTATAAATTATAAGTTAGAACAAATCCTCCTTTCATATATTTAGTGAATATCAATAATAGATAATTTGAAAACATACTATTGGAAGAAAAGTAATTAGAAAATATGACAAAATTCCTTCTTACTACTGAAAAAATATAATAGAATAGAAATCATGACAGAGGTTGTTTCAATTTATTATTTGCTCTCTTTCTTTTTAGTAAACGTTTGGTGGAAAAAAGTACAACTTGCAATTTTATACATGCTACCATTTGAAAAAAATATAATAAGCTCTACCATGTGTGAATTTGAACTCATAATTTCAAAGGTTAATTGACCTTTTCCTTATTGGTTGAGACAAAAGTTAGTCATTTTGTGGTTGCTACCCTTTTATGAATTTGAGCACATAATTTAAAGGGTTAATGGCCTTGTTTTTATTAATTGAGAGAAACGTTAATCATTTTGATTGGTTAGGAGTGTGAAAGAGTCTTATAAGTTATTCGACATTATTTCTCAAAGAAATAAATCGAAGTCACTATAACTCATCATTCCCATTAAATACTTCAAACCCTTTAAATTATGATTAGAATGTATCTTACATATAAATAAAGTGTTAAGTTAAAAATATTTGATCCTTTTGGCCCATTAAGCTATAGATCAAAGGTCTTAAATTATCCAAATATTCCCTCTATTTATGATCTATTCAAAATGAATATGATAATTATCATCGTTTTTTTTAAGAATTATAATTATTATCTGAGTGAAATACTCACCAAATATCTCGCTAAATTTTTTTGTCAGCATATTGATTATTTATTGTTTTTTTTGTTTCTGAAACTATGATTATTTTGTTAATAAAAAATATATGTCTAATTCTATTCATATCCCAATTCCCAATAATTTTTCAATACACTCATTTTTTAAATAAATTTCTAACTAAGATCAAAATTCCTATATTCATATTATACCTACTTCTATACATTCTTCCATCCTGATTTATTTTCTTTGTACACTTCACACATACTTAATTTCTACTACAACTTCATAGCTATTATTTGAAACTCTAACCCATTAATCTAAGCCGATTTTTTGTTTAAAATCGTTAGGCCGAATGTATTTTATGAGTTCTAAGTTAATTTGATAATCATTTATGAATAAGACAAAAATAGAGAAAATTACACTATCCCCATTAAATACTTCAAACCCTGAACTATAAAACATTACATTTTAAGCGCTCGACTATCTAAAACTAACAAAAAAACCCTAACCCTAACTCTGTCAACTTACCGTTTAAATTAATCAAAACGACGTCGTTTCAGACCATATGAAACGACGTCGTTTTGTGAATGTGAAATAAAATACCCAAACAGTCCCTAAACCAAAACCAAACCCCATTCCCTTCCTCGACTTCTTCTTTTCTCCTTCTTTGAAATCCCTAACCCCTTTCCTTCCCTCTTTTATTTGCAGAACTCAGAAAAGAGGAGAGTTTTATTCACAATCAAGAAGTTCGGGTTTGAGGTAACTTCTGCTCGATTTCTTTTTTCCCCTTCTGCTATCTCTTTTCTCTCTCCCTTCTATGATTTCTTATTTTTTGATCAGTAATCCCCTTCTATGATTTCTTTTTTTTTTTATCGGTAATCCCCTTATGTGATTTCTTGTTTTCCATTCTATAAGAGTTCGACCACTGAGATGGTTTTTGAAGTCTCGGGTATGAGTTTTCCTAACTTATATTTTTCTGAATGTTATCATAAAAATACACTTTGATTAATTTTTTATCGGTAAACTACATTTTGGTTCTAGTCTCATATTTGATTATTTGAGCTCTTAATTACCAGAGTTGAAGAATGGATTTTGGTATTCTGCAGTAGCTGACAATTTTGAGCTTATATTCTATTTCATTAAGCTTTGAACCCCACAACTTTGGTAACTAAGATACCAAATAGCAATAGCTACATTGCCCACTTTGCCCTCCTATATTTGCTTTGATACAAATTGTACACTTAAAAAAAATATTTTCACTTTTCATGTTATACTTATTCTTTAATCTTTTGGGTCTTGTAGGAATCTCGAAATCGCAGAAAAGAAATAGAAGAAGGGTTTCTCTTTGCGAAATCGGGGTCAAGTGCTTCGTAGGTCACACGCAGAGAAAAGCTTCAAAATCACAGAAAAGAAATAGTGGAAGGGCTTTGTAGGTCACATGAAACCCTCTATCTCTTCTAAGAGTTCTGCGAATCAAAGAGGGAGGGGGTTAGGGATTTCGAAGAACGGGAAAAGAAGGAATCGAGGAAGGGAATGGGGTTTGGTTTTGGTTTAGGGGCTGTTTGGGTATTTTATTTCACATACACAAAATGACGTTGTTTCATATGACGTAACATTTTATAGTTAAGAGTTTAAAGTGTTTAATGAGGATAGTTTGAGATGTAAAAATATAATTTTTTTCGAAAAAAATACTACCACTGACCATTTTTTAGCACAGTCAAATAACTGACGAATTCATCATTCTCCTTAGAATTTGTAATGTGACTTTGAAAAAAAATTAACTGACATATCAAATGAAATTATACAGGAGTAATGTCTAGATTTAAGGTTTTCTTTCATTAAAAAACGCTTTGAATGTATTTACTATTTAGCTAGAAATCTAGATGTACTAATTTATTGCAAGTAAATGAAAAGTACATGCTTACGTGTTAAAACAATTTTAAAATGAATAGTAGATTAAATATAAATAACTTTAAAAAATTATTACAAATCTAATAAAATTCAAATCATAATGTAAAAATGTAATTTTCATATTTAGAATTAAATTATTGTAGATACAATAAAATTTTAATAAGTCATGCATCATTTAAAGATGATAAAGTTTCTATTAAGAATTTTTAAAATTAAAGAATGTACGATCATAACAAATGTATCTCGAGTGATGAAATGAAAAAAATCTGAAAAAATAAATATCGTTGAGAATCAAAAATTTAATTTTACCATCTATTTTACTATGCATAATAGGCATTTGACATTTTCCTAACAATATATTAATAAAAAATTCTTGAATTTCATACATTGCTAATAAACAAATTAATAGTGAATAAAAGTATAAATAAAATAAATGACAAAACCTAATTTATATATACTTTAATGGGCTTAAAGGTTTAAAAGGAAAATAATAATTTTTATTCTTAACATTTATAAAAGATAAATAAGGGACAATTTTTATCCAAAAGCTTCTTCCTCTTAGATCCATGTATGTGTATTATTTATATTAATATATGCAGACGTCCGGATGTTTCCTAACGTCCCGACCTCTAGATCGAGGCAATGGATGCACATTCAACGGCTCCAAATATCTCTGAAAATTCTAGTGCTACCAAAACGCACAACGGTTAAAAGCTACTTTTTTATTGTTAAAAGCTATTTTTTTTTGTTTTTTTACTAACACAGTAAAAGCTATTTGTGTTGTTAAAAGTGTACTTCTAAGAGGTTTTTGGAGTGTAGAATATTTGTTGTTAAAATTACATTATAGATTGTCAGGGATTTAAAGATATGATTCGAATTCACGACATTTAAAGTATGAGTTTGGTCAGGTATAATATTCAACTTTTTGTCATATGTAGTTTAATATAATATAAAGATGTTAATATTATGCAAAGTCATCAAATTGCTATTTCATTAAACAAATCTTAATTCTTAAATCTTTAGAACTTTATGATTTTCACATAAAATAAATAGATAGAGAAAACATATCTTAATCCATTGTGAATTTTTTAATAGATGCGTGAACAAATTGATAAGAAAATGAGTTTCTCCGTCTATCCCTTTCCAACACTTTTAATTGATGGTTTCTTTTTTGTATTTAAAAAAAGAGAAGAAGAATGACTAAAACCTTTTATTTTATTTTAAGTTTTTAATTGCATCTTTCCATCAAAGGTTGCAAGGTTGCGTAAGTAATTTCTCTCAATTAAAATAGACCAATAGGATTTAGTATTTCATAATTAAACAACAACAGATATCATAATCATATAATATATATCCATGGCCAATTACGGTTTACAGTTAATGGTAATTATTTAGGTACTAGTAAGTAAAATATCAATAATTCACACACAATTATAATTAAAATGGATCTTTTTTTAGCTTTCCTATATTAAAATACCTGTAATTTATTTCCATGATCTTTATTATTTCTGTTCTTTTAAGTTTTTAAACTGTCTTTACGAAATTTCTTAACGGTTAATGTTATATATTATAATGTAATCATAACCATACATGAAGTAGTTTTGTTTTTTGTACTTAATAAAAAAACTTGGCTACCATCTTTTCGGATTCCATAAATTTTTTTAGCTTTTTAGCTACCATCTAATTTATTTATTAATCCTGATTTAAAGTACTCAATTCTAATATTGTTATTTACCCTAATTACTAGTAAACATTTTTTATCTGTCCGTGCATAAACTTTATATAACTATCTAATTACATGTGCGGTATACGTAATATGTATATTTTTATTATTTTTATTATTTCTTATATATTACTTATTCATATAAATAAAAAAATTGAATAAAATATATTTATTAGTAAATAAAATTAAAAAACTACAATTATAACTTCTAAAATAACTTTCATAAGTTTTACACACTAAAATGTCTCTAAAAAAGTTAATTATACTAAAAAAACATATGCCTATACTCTATACACTTTTTAATTTGATTTTTTAATATATTATTTCTTTGATCTTTTTATGAAAAATGAGTTAAAAACATGTTTTACTCATTTATTGACTATTAACTTATCGTATTTCTTAACGCCGAAATAACTTAATATATTTTCTATCTAAAAATAAAATTCAAATTAGAAATGATAAAAAAAATATTTGCTCAATATATATATCATTTTGAGAAATAAAAAAAGAAGAAAAATTAACTATTAATGATGTACATTAATAGACTCAAGGGAAAATTTGAAATTTTAAAATAAAGAATGAATAAAATAGTTTAAAAATAATTTTACTTCTCATCTTACTTTTAATATATGAAAGATTTAAAGATATCCATGACAAATGTTTCACATACAAATGCACCAACTTATCTCCTTCAACTAGATCAGTTACCATTAATGGGAGATGATCCTGGAAACTCCTATTTCTGACAGTGTTTCTTGCTCTGATCATGTTAACAACGGTCGAAATTCTCTTAATTAATTATTGATTATTGATTGATATAATTCTATTATTGGAATATTTAATACTTTCCTAATTTAATTTTTTATTTTTTTTATATCATTCATAACATCTATGATGAAACACATATATCATCAACTCATAATGATACTCGTAATATATAATACTTTTTATAAAATTAAAAGATTTATAATTTTTATTTTAAGAGCCATCTAGCTATTAGCCTAATGCCATGCATGAGTTTCTTGACAGCTGCATAACAAAATTCCCACTTTCTCCGTTGAACTAAACCAACAAATGATCAGCTTTATTTGATAATTAAATAGTCATGGCCAACTTAATCTATTGTATTGGTTTTGAGATCAATTAAGATTCTACAAGTATATGCCTTTTCATCCACCTGATTAAAGTAACGACACTATTGAATAACCAGTAGCAAAGTGTTACGTATATTAGTTCGGAAAATTGATGAAAACGACATATGAGGTTTCTTAAAAAACAAAATTGATTTTTCTTTTTAAATAGTACAGATCTATCAAGTTTGGAGAAATTATATGAATCTCACAAGCAATATGGTAACTATAGGTTAAAGTCTATATATATATATATATCAATCCATTTTGTTCAAAAGAAGTACGTACAAGTGATTATGTTGTGGTCGTTTTTAGTATTCTAGTGTCATAGAGCGTCAAAAGAACTCAATGACTTGTGTTTTGGACCAAATGTGACTAACTTGGTTTTACTTGAGTCTTTTGGTCATATGTTTATTCTAAACTGAACTTTGATATCAATACGTACATGTTTATGATAAGAATGAGTGTTGTGATAGTTTTAGAGCTTCTATTTTCATATCGAATCAAGAGGGCCCAATGAGACATGCTTAGGACCAAATGTTACTAACTTGGCTATGCTTGAATCTTTTGGTCTTATCCTATCAAAAGGACCCAATGACACGTGCTTAGAACCACATGTTATTAACTTGGCTATGCTTGAGTCGTTTGGTCTTTATCTTATTCTCAAGCTGACTTTTCCAATAACTACACATTTTAGATAAAAAAAATTAGAGTATTGTGGTAATTTCTATAGTTTATAGTACCATAAAAAGTTAAAAAGACTAAATAAAACTTGTTTAGGACCAATGAGACTAACTTTGTTATAGTTGAGTTTTTTGTCATACTTTTATTCCAAACAGAACTTTTGATAATCTACACACATTGAATAAGAATTTAGAGTGTTGTTGTCATTTTAAAGCTTCTAGTATCATAGAGAGTCAAAATGATCCAATGAGACGTGTTTTGAACTAAGCAAGGCTGACTTAGATATACTTGCATCTTTTTATGTTTTAAGTTCACGTCTATGATAAGAATTTGCAGTACTGTAATCGTATTTAAGACTTGTAATGCCATAGGAGTTAAACAAACCAAATAAGTTATGTTTAGGACTAAACTTAACTAACGTTGTTATACTGGAGTCTTTTGGTTATATATTTATTTAGAACTTTAACAACACATACAAGTTTGAGATAAGAATTTAGAGTATTGAGGTGGTGTTTAGAACTTCTAGATATACTATACTTTTTTAGTCAAGACACGCTTAAGGTAAGAAGATGATCTTCAAGAGCCAATTTTTTGCCAATTTTCAATAAATGGGCTTCTGACTTAGTCTTGGTTTTATGGTTGGAGGGTAGGGGACAAAGTGATATAAGGTCATAAAATAATTATATTATATAAAGACCATGCGTGCACACATGTGTATTTATTAATTAATGAAATATAATTTTTTAGGGAACATTATTTAAAAGAATTTTGAAATGAACAACTCTAATAAAATAATATTATGCCCTATATCGAACTGAAGAGAGAATGGAAAAAGGGCCAAAGGCATTATAGTTTTAAAAATTCACAAATAGTAGTAAAGGTCACAAAATCAAATGAAAAAATTTGCACAAGTAGCAGCGTCCTTTTCTAATTGTTTGAAGAGACAAATATAGGGAAGGAAACCATGATTTTTGTTTAGAATTTTCTATTGATATCTGTATCTGTTTTCTTCCCTCCATTTTAAAGGATTTGGATTTGTCTCTTAGTAGGAGGCATGTTTTGGGACCACAAATATATTAATTTAATTAATAATTTTTCTTAATACGATGATATCTGAAATAATCTAATTATATAGCTCTCCGATTGGGCAATAACATTTCTATGTAATCTCTAATACGTTTATCCTATTGTATTGCTGAAGATATATATATATATATATATAATTACAATCATCCCGAAGACTAGAAATTTAAATTAACGCAATAATAAAACAATTAAGGGAGAATTGGTGTAACACTTACCCCTATATGCATACACACTCGTAAGTCTTAGAACTTCAATTTCTTAATTACATCATTTTAATTAGGTTGATTTAAAGACAACACAACATATTTAATTTTACATGTGTGGCTTTAGATGTTGTATTTTTCAAACAAATCTCCTATTGTGCCACATGTGTAACCTTATAAATGTGTTTAACTTTATGAACTCTCAAAATTTACTATCTCAAACATATGGTATATCCAAAACAATCTCGTTCATTGACTATATTGACATATGATCAAAGTGGTCTTCGTTGCCTTTATTATAACTAAAACTAACCAATGATCACATATACCAATACAAATAAATGCCATATATAAATCATGGATGGGTAGCATAGAAAGTTACATGCAATGTGATGTATACATATTTATTTCCAACTGGTCCTACTTTACTTTAATGAGGTCAACAACGACATAATGTCACAGAGTTGAATGAACTGAATAACTTTATTTCTGATAAAAAAATACCAAATTCACAAATGTTCACAAAACACAACATAAAGAAATAAATAAACTCTCATTAAACCATGATATAACACCCATATAAGTAATGTGCTCGTGAAAGACCTTGGGTGGTAATCCCTTAGTGAGCGGATCCGCTATCATGGAGTTTGCCCTAATATGCTCTATGAAAATATGGCCACTAAATACTCTTTCTTTTAGAACTAGAAACTTAATCTCAATATATTTTGACTTAGATGAGGTCATGTTGCTGTTAGAATATAAAACTGCAGATTTATTGTCACAATACAACTTTAATGGTTTTTCAATGTTCTAAAAAATGTGCACCCAATGACAAAGTTTTGCAATCATATTCTATGAATGGGTGCCTCATAATATACTATAAATTCTGCTACCATGGCGGAGTAAGATATGAGTGTTTGTTTGGCACTCCTCCAAGAAATGACTCCACCAGCGAACAAGTAAATGCACCCTGATGTGGATCTTTTGTTGTCTTGATATCTAGCAAAATTAGAGTCAGAATACCCAATGACCTCTAATTGATCGAACCTTTTATACATGAGCATGTAATCTTTTGTTCTTTGTAAATATCTCATAACCCGTTTGAATGGTTTTCAATGATTCATCATGGGGTTACTAAGATATCTTCCCAACACACTGATAATGTACGTACTGTCTGGACGTGTACAGACCTAAGTATATATTAGACTCCACACAGCATATGCATAATGAATCTTCTGCATTTCTTTAGCTTCAAGACTATTCTTACAGCACTAGTTTATACAAAATTTGCCTCCTTTAGCAACAAGGGTGTAACCTGGTTTACAATTTTACATGCTAAACCTTTTAAACACCTTTTCTATGTAGCTCTTTTGTGATAATACAAGAATACCTTAAGAACGATCCCAATATATCTGGATCCCTAAAACAAAAGAAGCTTTACAAGATCTTTTATCTTAAAATTTTAGAAAGAAATCTCTTAGTCTCATGCAACATCTCTAAATCATTGCTGGCAAGCAATATATCATCAACATAAAGAACTAGGAAAATGAACTTACTCCCACTAAACTTATGATACACATAATCATTAGCCATAAAATTTGTGGTTATGTGATGAAATTTGTGGTACCGTTGACGAGAAGCTTGTTTGAGCCAATAGATTGATTTTCTTTAGTTTGTAAACCATATTCTTTGAATTCCAACCACAAAATTTTCTGGTTGCACCATATAAATTGTTCATCAATGTCTCAATTGAGAAACATAGTTTTCACATCTATCTGATATAACTCAAGATCACAATGTGCACTAAGTGCCGTAATTATTCTAAAAGAGTCTTTCGTTGAAATCAGAGAGAAAATCAATTTAAACTTAGTGCCTTCCTTTTGAGTAAAGTCTTTAGCTACAAGACGAATCTAATATCTTTTCACATTACCTTTTGAATCTCTTTTAGTTTTAGATATATATTTACAACCAATGGACTTCTTACCTTCAGGTAAATGGACAAGATCTCAAACTTGATTGTCTTACATAGACTTATATTCTTCATTCATAGCCTCAATCTACTTTTAAAAATTAATATCTTGCATGACTTGATGGAAGTTGATTCGATGATCTTTTACCAATTCCTTAGTTTCCTAATTTTCTTGGGGAATGGCCCACAAATGTCTATAAGAATTAATTTTGAGACGTCTGTTGCTCTATTGGCACCAATTTATTTTATTTGGTTTGTTTCCCTTGATACACTCAACACAGATGTTAAGGTCTAGAAAATCAAGAGATTCTAAAATTTCATATGACACAAGACTCTGAATTCTTATTTTGGAGATATGACTTAAGCATATGTGCCAAAGTGTGACTAGATTTTTCTTATTAATTTTCCTTTTAGTACCTTTCTGATCCCACATGCAAGGCTTCATTATAAGATGTATTAACATCAAGCAAATATAAATTATCATAAAATTTAAGAGAACAAGTTCCAACACGTTTTGAATTTATTGAAATTAAACTAATTGTCTCCAAATGAAGAACAATAACCTAAACAAGTTCCAACACGTTTTGAATTTATTGAAATTAATCAAATTCCTTCTAAACGACGGTACACCACAAGTATCAAATAAATTCAAATAAAATTCAGTTCTCAGTAACAACTTATATTGCCTAATAGCCTCCACATCTATCGATTCTTCATCTCCCACATAGATATATCTTTCAGCATTAGTTAGATTTCGGTAGCTCATGCAACCCTACATAAAAACACTTATGCGAGTAAAGGCACCAAAATCTAACAACCAAGTGTTTCTCAATACTGAAACCAAATTCACCTCAGAACGTACCTTTCTCGCCACACCATGCGTGATATTTGGTACAATCCTTCTTTACAAGTCTAGGCTTCCTGCAAAAGAAACAACCGTCGTTATCCATACATTGTTTCTTTTCTACTAGACCCTTAGTATCTTCCTTATCTTTCCGTCTCTTTTTGTCTTTGCCCTTAGAGGTGCTAGTCAAATGAGGACTTTCATTCTTATCATGCTTCATCCTCTTTTCCTCTTGCACACATTATAAAATGAGCTCATTGAGAGTCCATTTCTCCTATTGATAGTTATAATTGATTTTAAATTGATTGTGTTGTGCAGGAAGAGAGATCAATACCAAATGTACAAGCAAGTCATTCGACAACTCGAGCTTGACTGTCTTAAGCTTTGAAGCAATGATAGACATTATCATAATCCCTTATGTTCCTTTTACCTTAATACTTCATGGAAATCAAGCGTTACAAAAGCGTGCTTGTTTCTGCCTTATCATTTTTAGTAAAACGCTTTTCAATCTCGACAAAGAACTCTTTGGCATTGATTATCCATTCGAATATCGCACCCTTGAATGCCTCTGACATGTCATGCTTTATGACCATCAGACTCATGTGGTTAGAGTAACCCCACCTCTCAAAGTTCTTTCTATCATTAGGAGAACTTTCAGCCGTAAGAGGGGCAGGATCGTCCGTCCTAAATGTAAAGTCCAAATCCATGCAGTTAAGAACAATCAACATGTTCTCTTTCCAATCCTTAAAGTTAGTCCCAGTCAAAATGGGAAAAGTTGTTAAGGTTGACAGATACAGTAGTTACGTTAGCTGGAAGCAGAACAAAAGAGTTATACAAATATGCTTATATCAAAAGTCAACCATAGCAACAAATCAAAAAATGGATAAGTCACTTCTCAAGTTACCTAGCAAACATTCATATCAAGTCTTTGGATAATGACATCAACTGTAAGTGGTATTCTTGTTGTAATGATCAAACACTGACAATAATCATATCAATTAACAAATCTATCATTGGATCGATTTACTATTCACATGTAAAACCTTATAATTGTCACATGTTTACCATCACACATGTATATGTAATTCGGCCAAATATTAACTTATTTTGGGCCAGCTAATACCCTCATGAATTTATACACACAAAACCATCAAACACCCTGATGAACAATCTATATAAAATATGTCAACTCTTCTGACATCTTGTTTCAATTAGCTCATTCAGAATGTTTGATAACCATAATTCCTCTATAAAGATATCAAAATAATTGAGGAGAGGTCATTTTTTCCCTAATACTGTAGCAGTGCTACAGTACCATACCTGTGAAGAAGAGAATAAAATTCTAATATTTCTTTATGGTACCACAAAACAGGAAAAAAAAAATCTATCCATGTACGGTATTGCAAATTAGGGGATCATTGCCCTATACCGGTACGGTATCGCAGTGTGAGGAATAATGTCCCTGCCCATTCCACATATTCTCTCAAATCCTAACCTACGACAGTTTCTCTTCTTCATGGCATCGACGCCATTTTTTTTTCTTAATCATGATTTTACATAACTAATCTTAAAAAATTCAAAATGGAAATGCAATTCATACATTATGATCACACTTGCATATCGATTTTTCATTCTAAACATCATAAAATCGAAATCCATAAATTCTTAGATATTTGGAACCCTGATTTTAGATTTTCTTTTCCAAATCTACAAATTTTAATCTCTCTTAAAAAAATCAATAATGAGAGGTTTTGATATCACTTGATGGATTTGAAATTAAGTTATATTTCATAAATCATAAGATCGGTATGTTTCTATGAAATTTCATTAAACCTTAATCTCAAATAAATATTCCATTTTGATTTTGATAAGAAAAAGACATGGAGAACCTGATTGTGGAAGACTTATCTTGTTCTATGAGTAATTGAATTACAAAGTGATGGATTAGATCCTCCAAATCGACATAAGTCCTTGAGTTCTTCTTCAAGATTCTCTCTTGAAAAAATAGAGATAAGAGTTCCAAGAAACCTGGTTTGGTTGTCTAATTTGGGGACCATAGCCCATTTTAATTAACTATACAGTTAACAACATTTGATATTTTTTAATTTGGTCATTCAATAAATTAAAAATATCATTCTGGTATCTGCACATTAATTTCATGATAATTATACTCATAAACCTAATAATTTTATTTCTTAATTAAATCACTTTAAGTAGGCTTATCCAAAGATGACACAATACAGTTAATTTTACATGTGTGACCCCACGTGTTGAAGTTTTCCAACACTTTCTTCTCTCTACCTCTCACTCACTTAGTCACTCTCTCTCCCCCTCTCTAATTCCTTCCATCGCGCTGACACTGGTGGTTGAACGTCGCTGATTGTTGTCCCCTATCCCTTCCTTCCATTCTCTTTCCCATATTCTCTATTTGGCCATTAACTGAGTCTTGTAACCCAATTTTTTATTGACTTGACCTTTTATAGCACGTTTGAACCAGTTCAGTTCAACTGAACGAATCAATCCAGTAGAACTGAGTCGTATCGAATCTATCTAAATAGTTTTGACTAGACTGATACCCGATTTATTTTCACCCTTTCTGACCTTATCACCCTCCTAATTTAATGTATAATAATTAAGTTTGTTATTTTTATATTTATTTAAATATTTAGTGAGATGAAATCTTTGGGTTTCCGGTCAATAGTTGGTTAACTCTTTGGTACAAGTCTAGTAAGTGAGCTTACATGGTGAGGTGGCTTCTATTTTGTGATACATAACATATTTTCATTTATTATTGTTGTACTAAATTCTTTATAATACTTATACATGTGATCATGTGCTTGTTTATTTTTGTGACTAAGTTAATTACCACGTGATGTATAAATGGGTTATGATTGTTTAAGCTACACGTAATAGTTATATTATATGTGTTCATGAACAAGTTGTATGTTTAGACGTGGATATGAATTATTATGAATCTTGAAATTAATTGAAGTAAAATGATATGCAACAATAAGTAGACTTACATATTGTTGACCCTAGTCAAGGTGATATTTTTTATGATGACAAATAATTATTGGACTAATATTTTAATCAAATGTGTAGGCTCTAAATATAGTAAAAATAAGGTAAACACTTGATTATAAGTGCTTATGAAAAAATAATAAAGGGTAACCAAAAGTGTGCATTGCGAGATACACACAACATATTGTGAATCGCACAGAGTATATCAAACGATCTCCAAATTGGTCGAATCAATGTTGTCTGAAATCAGAACGTTGCAAAGAATCTAGAACTAGACTGAACCAATCATGAAACAGATCAAATCAGATAAACCTGATAGAATTGTGTAAAACTGTCAAGAGAGCAGAATCTCGAAACGAGCTGTATTGTCAAGGTTTGATTGGCACCGTAAGCTAATAAAGTGTGTTAAGGTTTTAATCGTCACCCATCAAAATATTGCAAAGGAAAAATCTTCTAGGGCTATCCTTGAAAGTGTGGACGTAGGAATTGGTTAACCTGAATCACGTAAAAACATTGCGTGTTAAATCTCTCTTCCATAATCTCTTTACTTGCACGCACTTTAAATTTCACATAGTTATCATTTTATTTATTTATTTCCACATATATAAGCATCCGCTATTATTTTTTAAATTCTTGACTTGTAGCTAATTGAGTTTCATTCTTGATTCTTCAATCGCTACTTTAGTTAGTCTCTAATCACGCATTTATTATTAATATATTATTGCTTGATTGATTTATTTTGTCATTTATTTCAAGCAATTTTATTCTTCGATTTAAAATTTTTCTTTTTTTATATTTTTCTTATGAAAGTAGAGCCATATCGATCCTACAGTTTGTATCAACACTTGCTGCTCAATATCTATGGCTTAACGGTATCAAGCGATGATGTCACCTTTTAGTTTTCAATAGGGGCTGTCGATTTCAAAATCTCGATTTTTTATGAAATAGATTTTATTTTTGAAAAATAAGAATGAGAGTATATATTAAATCTCTTGTTTATGATTTGTTGAATATTTTTGAAAAATGTCCTTACGTGCCTAAATCATAAAATTTGACCGAGGACGGCAATAATTAAATTGTCTTTAAATGTTCAAGATATAAATGTTTTATATTGTACTTTAAGAATAAATGAGTTTGATCGTATTTGGATGTGTGAATCTGCAAAATATATTTGATAGAAATTACACATGAATGCACAAATGAGGTTAAAGACTCAAAGAGTAATATTCTCATGCATTATTATGAAATTTTTAAAATGAGTAAAACTGAAAGAATTGATGAGATGTTTGCACATTTTAATAGTATTTTAAATTCACTTAAAATTCTTAGTAAGATCTTTACTAATAGTGAATTGGAAATTGTTCTTAGATCATTTTCAAAGTCATGGGAAAACTAGACAATTCCTATTAAAGAAGAAAATGATCTTAAGACGCTCTTACTTGAATAACTCATTGGATCATTAATGACTCATATAATAGAGTACGTGGAAGAAGATGTGGACTATGTAAGAAAAGAAAATCTATTGTTCAAAAGTACATACAATGAGAGCGAAAGTGAGGAAGAAAATGAAAATCTAATCCGCCTTACAAAGAATCTTCGGAAGTTACTAAAAAAGAGATGAGACACTTCAAAGAAGAAATCCAAAAAAAAAAGAGAAGTTTGATTGACAAACGAATATAAAAATGTTCTTATGTGCATAATGACACACTTAGACGAGGTTAGCAAGCATGTTTTTTTTTTATATAATAAACTTATTTTTTGTGAAATCACATGAAAAATTGTTTTTTAGGGGTGTGCGCATTTTGAAAAATTAAATATTTTTATACTTTGAAAAATACATACATTGAGGGGTAATTTTTAAAAGTACATGTTGAAGAATTCTTTTTTATGATTTCAAATGGGGAATATATTTGAATGCAAGAGGGAGAGAATATTTAAAATTTCTAGAATATTTAATTATCATTGCATTAGTAGGGGTGTACAAAACTGAACTGAACCGAACCGAACCGAAAAACTGTTCATTAATTGTTTCTACTTCAATATCTACTTAATTTAAACTGTTCGCCGCCTATTATGGTTGGTTATTGATAATATTGTTAATTAAACTGTTTATTTTCTTGCCTCTTAATACCCCATCTTAATTACTGTTCAATTCCGCGCCTCTTGGTATAAGAGCCAAACCTGGTGGGGATAATTATTGTTCATTAACTATTTCTACTTCAATATCTGCTTAATTTAAACTGTTCACCGCCTATTATGGCTGGTTATTGTTAATATCGTTTACTTATTTGCTTACATGAATAATTACTTATATATAATCTTCCTCTCCGCCTAAGTGGCTGGTTATTCTTAGAATTGATTATTTCTCTCTATTATTTGTTTACCTAATCTGTGAATATGTTTATCAGAGGTTGACGTATCAACTTTTATTGCGTTAGCTTCAGAGACCTAGGTAAGATCTCTTAGATACGTAAATCCTGAGGGTAGGGTGGTTGTAGAGGTGAAAGGGAGAAGAGTGAAGCCTAATAGGAGGTTGTAGAAGTCACCACAAGGTTAGTAACAAAAAATACAATATGAAATTATCAATAATAAGAATAATTTAGTTAATTGAGCAATGAGTAGATTATTTAGGAGTAATTCTTCTAGTAGTAATAGGTCAACAATAACCTCAATACCTGACAATAATAAATTATGAACACATAGAATTAACAGATGATCAAGTAGATCATAGGGTATGAAATATACCTAAAATCTCCAATAAAAATATTTATAAATCAACATGGTCTGTTGCTTCTTTCAAGTCTCAGCATCATGTAAAAATAATTGAAAAAATATATGCTCTTGGAAAAGAGCATGAAACATGTCAATTACTTTCCTCTGATGCAATAAAGCATCATATTCAAGAAGGATATAATTTCCTTTATTTTGGTTTAGTCCAGATTGGAGTAAAGTCACTCATAAGAAGAGGCCTAAATACCTATGTCTTATTAGCCTTGCGAGATGTAAGATTTACAAATTTTAATGATAATATTTTAGGTTTAATTGAATCTTTACTTTGTAATGATCCAATTCATTTTGATTATTTTTCTGATCTGTCTGTCAGTTTAGCAGATCCCCATATTTTAAAATCACTAACTTTAAATATTAAAACTAGTGCTTACCAAGTCCTAGAAGGTACCCAGCCCCTAGCTTTAATCTTTAGAATACATTATAAAGTAACCAAAACAAATATGAACTTCTAAACCATCAATAGGAGTTCAAAAAATCAAACTCTATTGATAAAATCTAGTCAAAGTAATGCAAATATTAGAGTTCCTAAAACAATTAGGTGGACTAAAATTAATTTACCAACAAATTGGCTTTTAACTAATGAAAGTCAACCTACCCAAATTCAAAGACCAATTGAAGATGTAGATTACATCCAGCAGTACATGAATGGTACTGTAAAACTTAACTTTCCATCATCTTCTAGTCCACAAATTAGGAAGTATAGCCAGTCTAGTACCCCTAGAAATTCCTTTTCTGAATCATCCATTGATAATAATCAAAGTATTAGGATTCAACACTTAGAACAAGAATTAAAGAAATTACAAATTTAAAATTTAAAACTTAAAGGCATAGCCACAAGTTCTCAAGTCAGTCAGTCATTGATAATAAGTCTGAATAATTTGATGAAACTGAAGCACTCACTGGATCATATTTCCAAGGAAGCCTTAATTCTATCAATCCTCAACTCTTAGTTCTGAATATAGGAACCTTGAGTCAATAATATGAACTAGATTGGGAAGGTCTGGCCCAACACAATAATGACCCAAACAATTTATAGACGTAATAGGTTCAAAGATTCGTATGATATGGATAAAAGAAAAGTCATACTTTCTGAATGGAAGGCATTCGTGTAAGAATTTAAAATTGATATATTTTTCTAGATTATGTTGAAGATATTTATGAAAGAATAATCAAAGTAATTTCAAAATATAAATGGGTTAAGGAAGACTCTAGTGTAGTTTATACTAGTCATACTCCTCCTGAGAAAATTATGATTAATCATAAAAATTCTTTAATCACTGCTTCTCCTTTCAAAATTATAAAGGAAGAAGAACCAAACAAAAAGGTAGTTGAACAACTCAACTATACTAACCAGTCTAATTACAATAGGAAAACAGTTAGACAAAATTGAAACTAAGATTGATGTTCTCAATGAACCTAAGTCTAGTGAAACCCTGAAAGAAAAATCCTTAATAAATTTTTCAG
Organism: Datisca glomerata; assembly: GCA_003255025.1. Classification (NCBI taxonomy): domain Eukaryota; kingdom Viridiplantae; phylum Streptophyta; class Magnoliopsida; order Cucurbitales; family Datiscaceae; genus Datisca; species Datisca glomerata. Next base: position 970,135 of record QANY01003195.1, read on the forward strand.
ATAAATCACTTTAAAAATTATTCCAATCAATAAAAAAATTGATAAAATGATTCAGGAATTAAAAAATAAATCTACTGAGTCATCTTCCTCTGTTAAGGTTGTTAACCAACACAATAGTTTAGATTCTAAGTCTGAAACAGTTGATGAAATATTTCAAGAATTAAAAATAATTTACCAAGACGATAATACTGACTCAGATAATCATAGGTTAGAATCAACTTACGAATCATCTGCAATAGATGAATTTTCAAATATTAACAATATTGAAAAAACATTTAAAAATTTAGAAATTAATAAATTAGAAAGAAAATGGCATAAGAAGCCCATGCCTCCTGATATACAAATTATTGAATCATCTCTTGTTAATCAATTTTCTGTTTCTGCAGAAAAATTATATGAGTGGAATATTGATGGTCTTTCTGAACAGGAAGTCCTCAATAGATTACAACACATGGCAATGGTAGCTAATAACTACATTACCTCTCACAGTTTACTTCATGAAGAAGTAATAAATCTTCTAGTCACAGGATTCACAGGAATGCTTCATTCCTAGTGGGAAACGCATCTCACACATGAATCCAAAATTGCCATCCTCTCAGCAGTTAAGATTGATGCTGAAGGAAACCCAATTATTGGAGAAAATCAAGAAACAATACCTGATGGTATAAATACGCTACTTTACACAATAATTGAACACGTCATTGGTACGCCAAGTAATATTACTTCGCGTATACATGATCAATTAACAAATCTTAGGTGTCCAACGTTAAGTGATTTTAATTGGTATAAGAATATATTATTATCGAGAGTAACGTCAAGGGATGATAATAATCAACCCTTTTGGAAAGAAAAATTTATTAATGGATTACCCAATCTTTTTACCCATAAGATAAGAACATTCCTTAGTAATGACCTAGGAAATATAGACTATGATAGTCTAACCTATGTAATCATAATTACTATAATACAAAAAGAAGGATTAAAATGTGTGTTGATATGAAAATCAACAAATAAATTAAAAAAGAAAGTAAAACTGCTAAGTATGAATTATGTACTTTCTATGAGCAATATGGTTTACCCTCTATTGCCCCTTCTCAGAAAAATAGAAAACATTCTCATATAAACCCTAGAAGGTCTTGTAAGCCCTATAGGAAAAATTACCACAAACATAAAAATAAAAATTTTGATCAAAACTTTTCTAAAAATAAAAACTTCTCTAGGAATAAAAATTATTCCAGAAAAAAGTTTAATAAAAAATTTGATAAAACTAATATTACGTGTTTCAAATGTGGTTAGAAAGGCCACCTTTCAAATACTTTTCAAGCCAAGAATAAAATTAACCAATTAAAAATTTGTGATGAAGATAAACAGGAATTGTTTAGAACCTTAGAAACAATAAATTATTATGACAGTAATAGTGAATATTTAGGAGAATATGAAACCCCTGAATTCTCTGAAATTGAATTCTCAAGTTCTGACAGATATTCTCCTAACATCACTATGAGATATAGGGATAGTTGTTGTTAAAAAATCAATGTCCTAAATAAAAATGAAGAACAAGAAACCCTCTTGATAGATTTAATTTGTAAAATTGAGAATCCTGAATTAAAACAAAAATACCTTGAAAGACTTACGAAAATAGTTCTAAAGAAAGAAAGTACGAAGTCCAATAATAATCATACTGCAAGTCTTTCACAGACTCTTGAAAAATTTAATAAGATAAAAAGGAAAGAAAAGGAAGTTACCTTACAGGAACTTCAAAAAGAAATTAAAGATATTAAGATTGAAATAAAAGATTTGAAGAATTCAAACACTGAAATAAAAGAAGAATTAAATCTTTTAAAAATAGAAAATCTAATTAACAAACAAGAATTAGGTGGACCTAGTAAATTACTAATTTCTGATAATGAGATTGAAGAACTTACAAACTATCAAGACAATGATGAACATTTCATCCAAATCCTCAATCACATAAAAATCAAAAAATGGCACATAATGGTTAGAATAATCATTCAATATTTTGATTTTACAACAATGGCTCTTGTAGATTCGAGAGCAGATTTGAATTGTATGCAGGAAAGACTTGTTCCAACCAAGTACTTTAAGAAGACAAAAGAATATTTGTCCTCTGCTAATGGTACTCGTATGCATATTAATTATGAAATACCCACAGTTCATATTTGCCAAAACAATGTATGTTTTAAAACATCATTTGTCTCAGTAAAAAATATGACTGACAAAATTATCCTAGGTCTTCCATTTATTGCTCTGCTATATCTATTTTCAATAGAGTATGATGAAATAATTACCTATGTCATGAATAAACCAATAAAATTTAAATTCCTCTCTTCTCCCGATAATGAAAAATTAAAAACTCTAAAATAAAAATCTATCTCAAATTCAATAAATCTCATTTCTTGTAAAGAAAAACAATTATGTTTTTTGCAAAATGAATTAAAATTTAACAGAATTGAAGAACAACTTCAAAGTTCTATTCTCCAAAAAAAATTAAAATATTTAAACAAAAAATCTGTAAAGAATTATGTTATGATATTCCCAATGTTTTCTGGCACAGAAAGCAACATACTGTCAATCTTCTCTATATTAAGGGATTTGATGAAAAAAATATCCCAACAAAGGCAAGACCAATCCAGATGAATTCTGAAATGCTTGAGTTCTGTAAAAAGGAAATTACGGAACTTCTCAATAAAAATATTATTATAAAAAGCCAATCTCCTTGGTCCTACTTGGCCTTTTATATCCAGAAGGCCAGTGAAATCGAACGAGGAGTTCCTCGTTTAGTGATCAATTATAAGCCCCTTAATAATGTTTTAGAATGGATAAGATATCCAATACCAAACAAAAGGGATTTAATAAATAGACTTGGAGATGCAGTAGTATTCTCCAAATTTGATATGAAATCTGGATTTGCGATAAATATAAAACAGCATTTGTAACACCATTTGGCCATTATGAGTAGAATGTAATGCCTTTTGGCCTTAAAAATGTTCCTAGTGAATTTCAAAATACAATAAATGAAATCTTTAATCAATTTACTGATTTCTCAATTGTTTACATTGATGATGTTCTTATTTTCTCAAAAACAATAGAACAACATTGGAGGCACCTTGAATCATTTGTTAAGATAATAAAACAAAATGGTCTAGTTATCTCTGCAAGCAAAATTAAATTATTTCAATCTAAGATTAGATTCTTAGGATTCGAAATACACCATTCTATAATCAAGCCAATTGACAGGGTAATACAATTTGCTGACAAATTTTCCAATGAAATTCTAGATAAAACACAATTACAAAGGTTTCTAGGATCTTTAAATTACATATCTGATTTTTACAATAAAATGAGAATTGATTGTAAGGCTCTCTTGACAGGCTTAAAAAGAATCCTCCTCTCCGGACAACTGTCCTCACTGATTTAATCAAAAGAATTAAAACCCATGTTAAGTCACTTCCTTATCTTGCCATTCCCACTAATAATTCTTTTAAAATTGTCCAAACTGATGCCTCTGAGATTAGATATGGAGGCATCCACAAAAAATTTTCCCAGAAGCACCCGAACAAATTGTTAGGTTTACATCTGGAACGTGATCTCAATCACAAATTAATTACAATACTATTAAGAAAGAAATTTTATCTGTTGTATTATGCATACAAAAATTCCAAGATGACTTGCCAAATAAAATATTCTTATTAAAAATTGATTGCAAATCTGCTAAGCATGTTCTAGAAAAGGATGTTAAAAATATAGCCTCCAAACAGATCTTTGCTAGATGGCAATTTATAATTAGTATACTTGATTTCAATATTGAATTTATTAAAAGAGTTAATAATTCAGTCCCTGATTTTTTAACACGTGAATTCCTGTAGGGGCAACAAAAGGGTGGGGTCTAGGCCCCAAGCTTCCGGGAAAATGATCAAAGGAGAAACCTCCACACATCAATTGGCCCTTAAGGCCCAAATTAAATAGGAGTCTTCTACTCTTAGAAATACCCAATTAACGGTTCTTGGGTCCACCAGACCTAATTATCAAAATGCTTTGGTCAATCAATTTGACCCATTTGTTGTTTCTAAATCATTTGACCCACAATTGGTCATCAACCAACCATTCACCAATTATAGAAAATCTTCTCATTATTATAAAAAAACCACCAGTAAAAATTTCTTCTATATTGAACACTCATTCACCAATTTTAAAAACCCAATAGAAATAGTGAAAGCTCATTTCCTTCCTGATTCTCCTTTTGACCATGGAAACAAGGACAAAACCCTTAGTTTCTATAGAGATATTCTCCTAGAAACAAAATAAATAAATATCAAACCCATAAATAGTGCAGAAGGAAAAATCATTTATCATTCCTTCTATATCCTCACAATAATAACTTTAGAAGAATGAAAAATCCATCCCTCAGGGTTAAAACATCTTTTAAATAAAAAATAATATAATTATTTTGGCTATATTGATGCATGTCAAACAATTTTCTTGCACCAAAATAGTGAATTTACCCACTCTTGGTTTTTAAATTTTGACAAAAATTTTAAAATTTATTTACCAAAATGGTTTTTAAGATGGTAGTCAATCCATGGTCCCGTCTTTGAGATTTTTTCAATTGATTTACAACAAAACTACAGTTTATTTTTAAAATTATTTAAACCCTCAACAGTTGAGGCTTCTTTTCCTACAATAATTTATTTTGTAAATAAATTCAAAATTCCTTGGATCCTTAAATGGCAATACGCCATTGAAGGAGAAATCCTCACCAGACAATACTATGTAAAATGGTGGGACAAATTCAATACACTAAAAATATCTGCCTCCATACATGAAGAATTAGCAAAATCTCACTTTCAGATAAAATCTCCCAAGCCTCCAGTGACCTCATTAAAAATTAAGGAACCAAATAATCAGGCTATGCAAATTAAGCAATCATCATATTTCTCCTAAAATTCAAAATTAACCACAAGACCTTCTTCAAAAGGAAGAAACAAGTATAAAAAATCCAAAGAAAAGCAGGAGTTAGTATAAAAAATGCTCATTCTTCTTGAAAATACAAGTTCTAACTCCGAATCCTCAGTAGTATCCAATCACCCAATCAAGAACAAAAAAGGTCAATCTCCATCTCAAAAATCAAAGGGAAAATCTCATGTTCGGTCTCTTCCTTGATGGGCCCGTGATCCCTTCCAAGATTCTCAAGATCCTTTTGAGGATGTAAACCTCAGTGAAGATGAAGATGAAGATGAATAGTTTCATTATTGGTAAAATACCAATAAAACAATTAAGAGTTCATGATAACACAGAAGCATAATGCAATGACCATCATGCTCTTCAACGCAATCGAAGGACGAGATCAGGATAACAATTATCCACTAACAGTCTTAACCATAACGACTACAGGGGGCTTCGCCTACCAAATATTCTTTATAATTTGTCTCTTTGTAATCATTATACTTTTTACTATTCTTAGTCAAAAGTAGACAAAAGTAGAATTGTAAAATGCTTTTTACTTTTGTAGAATAGAATAGTTCATGTAAGAAATGTGTTCCCGATGAACTCCACTTTCTTTAACTATAAAGAAGCAGTCTCTCCCATTTGTGAATCAGAACTCGTTTTACAACTCTTACTATTTAAGAGCTAAAACCCATTTTGTGAAACAAAACCTTCTTCTTATACTACTCTTTTGTAAATCTTTTCTTATTTTTTCTTCAACGTAAATTAGTGAGCGGGAGCACTAGTTTATTGTTGCCAATAAACTCTGTTTATGTAAGTCTTTAATCTTACACCATAATACATTAACTATTTTTACTATTTATTAATACAATTTTTATTGTTTATCTTCTTACCTCTTAATACCCCCTCTTAAATACTGTTCAATTCTGTGCCTCTTGGTATCAAAGCCAAACCTGGTAGGGATAATTATTGTTCCTTAACTGTTTCTACTGCAATATCTGCTTATCTTCTTGCCTCTTAATACCCCCTCTTAATTACTATTCAATTTCGTGCCTTTTGGTATCAGAACCAAACCTGGTGGGGATAATTATTATGCATTAACTGTTTCTACTTCAATATCTGCTTAATTAAATTGTTCACCGCCTATTATGGCTAGTTATTGATAATATTGTTTACTTATTTGCTTATATGAATAATTGCTTATATATAATTTTACTCTCCGCCCAAGTGGCTGGTTATTCTTACAATTGATTATTTCTCTGTATTATTTGTTTGCCTAATCTGTGAATCTGTTTATCAGAGGCTGACGTATCAGCTTCTATTTAGTTAGATTCAGGGACCTAGGTAAGACCTCTTAGATATGTAAATCCCGAGGGTAGAGTGGTTGTAGAGGCGAAAGGGAGAAGAGTGAAGCCTAATATGAGGTTATAGAAATCAGCACAATGTTCGTAACAAAAAATACAATATGAAATTCTCGATAATAAGAATAATTTAGTTATTTTTAGCAATGAGTGAGTTATCTAGAAGTAGTTCTTCTAGTAGCATTAGGTCTATAATATCTTCAATATTCAACATAGTGGTTGATGAATATTTTGAATTTGCAGATGATCAAGTAGATCATAAATATTTTGAATACCCATCGGATGATCAGAATGATCATTTCGAATACCTTTTAGAGGATCAAGAAAATCATCTGACAAAACCACTCCAAATATGAGAGAACTCCTGATGAAGAAATACTTAAAAGGTTAAAATCTTTAAGAGATAATGTCTCAGAATCAGATAACCATAGGTTAGAATCAACCTATGAGCCATCCATAATTCATAATTCTTCAAAACATATAATTAAAGAATCTTGTAGGTCAGAATCCTATGAACCTTCAAATAGTATTGAGGAACCATCCAAAGATTTAGAAATTAAATCATCTGTCAATGTTAGTAACCATGATAGTATCTTTAAATTAGAAATTCATAAGTTAGAACCTACCTATGAATACTCCATAGTTAATGAATCTTCAAATATTAAAGAAACATTAAAGAATTTAAAAACTAATGAATCATCTTATTCTAGTATGATTGATAATCAAATAATTGTTCAGAATTTAAAAACCTTACTAATAATAAACTTCAAGAATTAGATGACAGTAGTTCAAATTTAGAAGACCGTAGGTTAGAATCAACCTATAAATCTTTCATGATTGATGAATCTTCAAACATTAACAAAGTTGAAGAAACATTAAAATGTTTTGAAACTAAAAAATCATCCTCTGAGGGCATTAACTATAGAAATTCTTTAATCACTGTTTCTCCTTTCAAGATTTCAAAGGAAGAAGAATCAAATAAAAAAGTAGTTGAACAACTCATTACACCAATCAAAGTCTAATTACAATAGGTAAGTAATTAGACAAAATTGAAAATAAAGTTGATGATCTTCATAAAACTGAATCTAGTGAAACTCTAGAAGAAAAATCGTTAATAAATCTTTCGGACAAAACCACTCCAAATATGGTTCACCTCAATAAACAGATTGATAAAATACTTCATGAATTAAAAATCAATCAAGATAATAGTTTAAATCCAGATAGTCATAGGTCAGAGTCCACCTATGATTCGTCTACAATGAGTGAATCTTCAAACATTAGTAACATTCAAGAATCAATAAAAAATTTAGAATCATTTGAAATTAATGTGAAAATATTATTAATAATATACCTCATGAATTAAAGGTAATTAATCCACACAATAATTTAGATTTAGAAAATCATAGGTCAGAATCCACCTATGAATCATCCACGATAAGTGAGTATTCAAACATTCATAATATTGAAGAATCACATAGAAATTAATAAATTAAAAGGAAATGGCCTAAAAAGCATATTCCTCTTGATATTCAAATTTCTGGAAATTCTTTAGTTAACCAATTTTCTGTTTCTACAGATAAATTATACGAATGGAATATTGATGGACTTTTTAAGAAGGAAGTTCTCAATAAATTTCAACAGACAATGACAGCTAACAGCTACATTACCACACCCAATTTACTTCACAATGACGTAATCAATCTTTTAGTCATAGGATTCACAAGAATGCTACGTTCCTGGTGGGAAAATTATCTCACAAAAGAATCCAAAAAGCCCATCCTTTTAGCAATAAAGATTAATACTGAAGGAACACTAAATATTGAAGAAAATCTGGAAACAATAGCTAGTGTTACCAATGCACTTCTCTACACAATAGTTAAATACTTCATTGGAATGTCGAGTAATATTACTTCACATATCCATAATCAATATACCAAACTTAGGTGTCCAATCCTAAGTAAAATCCACTGGTACAAAAATATATTTTTGTCTAAAATAATGTCAAGGGATGATAATAGTCAATCCTCTTGGAAAGAAAAAATTATTAATAAATTACCCATTTTATACACACAAAATAAGAAAAATCCTTAGTAATAACCTAAGAAACATAGACTATGATAGTCTTACCTATGGTACGATTATTACTACAATACAAAAGGAAGATTTTGAAATATGCATTAATATGAAAAATAAAGCTATAGAATATAAATTAGGCAATTCTTGTGAGCAATATGGTTTACCCCTATTAAGAAAAGTTCACATTCAAACCCTAGAAAGCCTCACAAGCCTGATAGGAGAAAGTACCATAAGAATAAGCGTAAGATTTTTAACCAACATTTTTCAAATAATAAAAAACCTTTCTCCAAGAATAAAATTTATACTAGAAGAAAACACAATAAATATTCTTTTGATAAAAATAAACTTAAGTATTCTAAATATGGCCTAAATGGTCATTTCTCTAAAACTTGTCAAGTTAAGGATAGAATTAATAAATTAAAAAACTCTAATAAAGAAAAACAAGAATTGTTTAGAATCACAGAGTTCATAGAAAACTATGAAAGTGATAGTGATGATTTAGAAGAATTTGAATACCCTAAGTCCTCAAAATCTAGCTCTTATGACAATAATTCTCCTAACATCTCTATGGGGTGCAATGATGGTTGTAAAAACTTTAATGTTCTAAATAAAAATAAAGAACAAGAACAAAATCTCTTGTTGGATTTATATAGCAAAATTAAAAATCCAGAATTTCTAGAAAGACTTAGGAAAGTAGTTTTAAAAGAAAATACTAAGTCTAAAGCCTTTCGTAAACCCTTAAAAATTCAACATGGGTAAAGGAAAGAAAAAAGAAGTTATCCTACATGAACTTCATAAAGAAATTAAAAATATTAAAATTAAATCTTTTAATAAAAAGTTTAATTAAAATTCATGGATCTTGTGAACTAGGAGAACCTAGTAGATTCTCAATTTCAATTAATAAGGTTGAAAAACCTATTATCAACAATCAAAATAATGATAATTTTATCCAACACTTAATTATATCAAAATCAAGAAATGGTATATAATGGTCAGAATAATTATTCAAGATTTTGATTTCACAACAATGGATCTTGTAAATTCATGAGTAGATTTGAATTGTATGCAGAAAAGACTAGCTCCTCCCAAGTACTTCAAGAATACAAAAGAATCTTTGTCTTCTACCAATGGTACTCATATATATATCAAATATGAAATACCCAAAGTTCATAATTGTCAAGACAATGTACGTTTTAAAACATCGTTCGTCTTAGTAAAAAATATATTGATAAAACAATTATAGGTTTGCCATTCATTTCTTTATTGTTTCATTTTACAATAGAGTATGATGGGATAATTACTTATCCTATGGATGAACCTATTAAATTAAAATTTGTTTATTTTTCTATTTTTAAATCCAAAAGGATTGAGGAACATCTTCAAGATACTGTTCTTTAAGATCGAATATTTGAACAAATAATTATTTACTTAGTAATCAATTACAAGCCCCTTAACAATTTTTTGGAATGGATAAAATATTCAATAAACAAAAGGGACTTAATCAATAGATTTAGAGAAGCTGTTGCATTCCCTAAGTTTGACATAAAATCTAGATTTTGAAAAATCCAGATAAATAAGATTGATGAATACAAAATTATATTTGTTCATTATAAACGAAAAATAATACTATTTGATCTTCAATTTGCTCCAAGTAAATTTCAGAATATAATGATAAAATTCTTTAATCAATTCTTAATTGATTGCATTCTTAGTAAACAATACTGGTTGAATTTCTTGATTATTTATATTAATAACATTTCCTTTAAATATGACAAACAATTCTCGAAATACTTTGAATTATTTGCCAAGATAATAAAACAAAACATTTTAGTTATCTTTGCAAAAAGAATCAAAATATTTCAATCAAAATATAGATTTCTAGAATTTAAAATTTATCTCATACAATTTACCTTATTAAATCAAAAATTTATTTTAATTAATTATGGATCTGTAAAATATGTTTCAAGATTCCTCCCAAACAAAGTTTTTCCAGGTAACAATCTATTTAGAGTAATTTTGATTTCAATATTTAATTTATACAATGTATTAATAATTAAATTCATGACCCCCTTACTTGTAATCTTTTGCAGGAAATCATACCAAAACTCTACAATAGGGCAATTTGAGAAACATGGCCTACTAGAATATGGGAATGTAAAGGCGAGAATATTTAATCAAAATTGTTTTAAAATCAAGAAGCTCAATGACAAGACAATAGCTTTTTGTCCAAAACTTCCATCCATTAATTATGGTCATCATGGATTCGAATATCCAACAAATGATCGGATTGATGAATTAAATGAAATTTTAGAACATGTTGGGTTGAAGTATGACTTCAATACAACATTAATTCAATGGTATAAGAAAAGTATGAAAATAGGTTTTTGTAAAAATAATGAAATCTGTTATAATGAAATTTTAACTAAAAATCTATTGAGAGAGGTGAATTCTAAAATTGAATTTTTAAATAAAACAATAAAATAATTTGTGGTACTAAAAGGAACTTTCTTCATTATGCTTAATGAATTTCAAAAATGTCATAAGCATGCTGTGAAATTCTTGATAAAAGGAATCAATATCATTTCAGAAACTATGTGATAAATGTTTCAAAAATAGAAGAGTCTTCGACTCAACAATTGGCCCTTAAGGCCCAAATCAAAGAGGAGCCTTCTACTCCTAATCAAGTCCAATTAATAATACTTGAGTCCATCAGACCCAATTACCAATTAACTCTGGTCAAACAATTGACCCCTTTTCAAATACTCAATCTTTTAATGCTCAATCACTTGACCAACCAATTTATCATAATCTCTTTCATATTAAACCTTCATTTACTCATCTGAAAGATCCAACACAAATTGCTAAAACCCATTTTATTCTCAAATTCTATTATGTCCCTAGACAATAACAAAGATATCAGTTTCTATAGAGATATCCTCTTAGAAACAAAATCCATAAAAATTAGCCCAATCAAAAATTTTGAGGAAAGAATCATTTACCATTCTTTCTCTATTCTCAGGATCATAAATATAAAGGATTGGAAAATCCATTCTTTAAGTTTCAAAATAGTTTTAAATAAAAATAATAATTATTTTAACTGTATTGATGCATGACATGAGATTTTCTTACATTAAAGTAGTGACATTTCTCATTTTTGGTTTTTAAATTTTGATAACAATTTCAACATTGATTTTACAAATCGATTCTCAAAATGGTGGTCCATTCATGGTCTTGCCTTAGAATAGTTCAATATATTTTCAGAGGTTTATAAGCCCTCACCAATTGAGGTTTCATTTCCCCAAATATTTTGTTTTACAAAGAAATACAAAATACCTTAGATTTTGAAATGACAATACTCGGTTGAAAATAAAATCCTCACCAGATCATATTATACTAAATGGTGGGATAAATTGAATACCCATAAAATTTTTGCATCCATCAACCATGAATTTGCAAGTATCCAACCCAATATGGGACTAGCAAATTCATTTATCCAAGCTCCATTAAAAATTGATAAGCCCATTGACCTAGCCCCACAAATAAAACTATCCAGTCCAAATTCTTCTAAACCCAAATCAAATCTTGAGTCCAAACCCTATTTAAAGGGTAAATCAAAGGCCACCAAGCCTAAACTAAAATTAGAGGAAGAATTAATTCTACTTCTCTTTTTAGAAGACAATAATGAATCAGACTCCGAATCACCTGCAGAGTCAAGTCACCAAACTAAATAAAAAATCCAAAGAGATCAATTACCCCTCAGCAATTGAAGGTCATATTCAAACGTATTGATCCTAGTGATAATGAACAGACCCGAATTAACTAGTAAACAGATGGATTTGTCTTTGGCAAAATGCCAGTGTTAGAATAAGATCCAAGAATCAATTACTCAGCACAATGCAACGATCATAATGATCTTCCAGAAAAGCAAACAATGGCAATAGTCACAACGAACTTTCAACAAATCAAAAAATCAAAAAGACACAGGAATCCAAGATAGCAATTATCAATGGATCCAGTGTGCAACAGTCTCAATGACATTCCAACCACAAGCAAGCATGACAGAGTAATTATGAAGACACAAAGACCGAGATAACAATTATCGAGGAATCTTTACATTTTTGTCTTCTTCTATAATTATTGTACTAAGTTGTCAAATAATTAGGCAATTATTCATGCTTTTTACTATTTTTAGTCAAAAGTAGATAAAAGTAAAAATGTAAAATGTTTTTACTTTTGTAGAATAGAATAGTTCAGGTAAGTGATGGGTTTCCGGTGAACTCCACTTTCCTTAACTATAAATAGGCAGTCTCTCCCATTTGTAAGGCAGAACTCGTTTTACAACTCTTACTATTTGAGAGCTAAAACTTGTTTTGTGAAACAAAGCTTTATTCTTTTACTCCTCTTTTGTAAATCTTTTCTTATTTTTTCTTCAACGTAAATTAGTGAGCGGGAGCACTAATTTATTGTTACCAATAAACTCTGTTTGTGTAAGTCTTTAATCTTACATATTAATACAGTAACTATTTTTACTATTTATTAATACAGTAATTACTGTATTTTTAATTCTATATTTGTTTTAATTCTATATTTTTTTTTCAATAATATCATTAAAAAGTATTTTTAATTAATAATATCAAATTGAAGAACCGAACTGAAACTCACAGTTCGGCTCGATTCAGTTCTTTTAGTATTCATGGCTCGGTTCAGTTTTATCGCCGAACCAAACCATGAATACCCCTATATCTTAGGGGGAGTTTATCGTTAATACTTTTTTGCGATTGATTGTTTGTCATCATCAAAAGGGGACAAGGTGATAATTTTGATAATGAAAAATAATTGTTGAGCTAATATTTTAATCAAGTGTGTAGACTCTAAATAAAGTGAAAACAAGGTTGAAAATACTGAATTATAAGTGTCCATGCAAAAAGAATAAAGGGTAATCAAATCGTGCATTGTGAGATACACGTGACGTATTGTGAGAAGTACGAAGTATATCAAACCACCTCCAAATTGGTTGAATCAAATTTTTTTGAACTCAGAATGTTGCAAGGAATTCAAAACTGATCCGAACTGATCCCAATCCATATACGATTGAACATAACATAACTGTGTAAAAATGTCAACGCACGATTCACCTCCGGTGCGACATCTAGACTGGCTTAGCTTTGGTGTGTCAAATCGTCTTGAATTGGTCTAATTGTGGACTACCCACCGGTGCACCGGTTTGTTAAATTAATGAATAGAATCCTTAATTGCCTTTTGGTCCACTGGTGAATTCCAATTGCTGCACCAGTTGGTTTATTTAAGGAACTATTCCTTAAAATAGGAAACGGTGAATCGCTTTCCCAAACCAATGAACCAGTCGCTATAGCGTCTTTAAACACTATACATAGCCACACCATTCTCCATTGTTCAGTACACCTCTCAGCATCTCTCCACTTCTTTTCGATGACGTTTTGTAGAATGGTGTGGCTCGGTTCAGTTTTATCGCCGAACCAAACCGTAAACACCCCTATATCTTAGGGGGAGTTTATCGTTAATACTTTTTTGCGATTGATTATTTGTCATCATCAAAAGGGGACAAGGTGATAATTTTAATAATGAAAAATAATTGTTGAGCTAATATTTTAATCAAGTCTGTAGACTCTAAATAAAGTGAAAACAAGGTTCAAAATACTGAATTATAAGTGTCCATGCAAAAGGAATAAAGGGTAATCAAATCGTGCATTGTGAGGTACACGTGATGTATTGTGAGAAGTACGAAGTATATCAAACCACCTCCAAATTGGTTGAATCAAAGTTTTTTGAACTCAGAATGTTGCAAGGAATTCAAAACTGGTCTGAACCGATCCCAATCCAGATAAGATTGAACATAACATAACTGTGTAAAAATGTCAACGCACGATTCACCTCCGGTGCGACATCTAGACTAGCTTAGCTTTGGTGTGTCAAATCGTCTTGAATTGGTCTAATTGTGGACTACCCACCGGTGCACCGGTTTGTTAAATTAATGAATAGAATCCTTAATTGCCTTTCGGTCCACTGGTGAATTCCAATTGCTGCACCAGTTGGTATATTTAAGGAACTATTCCTTAAAATAGGAAACGATGAATCGCTTTCCCAAACCAATGAACTAGTCGCTATAGCGTCTTTAAACATTATACATAGCCACACCATTCTCCATTGTTTAGTACACCTCTCAGCATCTCTCCACTTCTTTCCGATGACGTTTTGTGGAATCGTGTGGCTCGGTTCAGTTTTATCACCGAACCAAACCGTGAACACCCCTATATCTTAGGGGGAGTTTATCGTTAATACTTTTTTGCAATTGATTGTTTGTCATCATCAAAAGGGGACGAGGTGATAATTTTGATAATGAAAAATAATTGTTGAGCTAATATTTTAATCAAGTGTGTAGACTCTAAATAAAGTGAAAACAAGGTTCAAAATACTGAATTATAAGTGTCCATGCAAAAGGAATAAAGGGTAATCAAATCGTGCATTGTGAGATACACGTGATGTATTGTGAGAAGTACGAAGTATATCAAACCACCTCCAAATTGGTTGAATCAAAGTTTTTTGAACTCAGAATGTTGCAAGGAATTCAAAACTGATCCGAACCGATCCCAATCCATATAAGATTGAACATAACATAACTGTGTAAAAATGTCAACGCATGATTCACCTCCGGTGCGACATCTAGACTGGCTTAGCTTTGGTGTGTCAAATCATCTTGAATTGGTCTAATTGTGGGCTCCCCACCGGTGCACCGGTTTGTTAAATTAACGAATAGAATCCTTAATTGCCTTTCGGTCCACTGGTGAATTCCAATTGCTGCACCAGTTGGTTTATTTAAGGAGATATTCCTTAAAATAGGAAACGGTGAATCGCTTTCCCAAACCAATGAACCAGTCGCTATAGCGCCTTTTAACACTATACATAGCCACACCATTCTCCACTGTTCAGTACACCTCTCAGCACCTCTCAGCATCTCTCCACTTCTCTCCACAAGCATAAGGCAAGATTTACTCGCTAAGACTCATAGTTCACCACACAAAGTGCATCCTGACGGCACTAAGATGTATCGTTAAATAAAGTTACACAATTGGTGGAATGGTATGAAGCGTGATATCGTTATGTTTATTAGTAAGTTTCTGGTATGTCGGAAAATCAAGGCTCAAAGACAGTGACCATTGGGGTCTTGCAACCATTAAGTAATCCTGAATGGAAATCAAAACATGTAACTTTCGATTTTGTTAAGGGCTACCATGGATAATAAAAATTTATAACTTCATTTGAGTTTTGGGTGATCGTCTTACTGTCTCATACTTCTTACCTGACAATACTACAATTTTCATTGAGGAATGGGCTCAGTTATATATTCTAGAGATTGTTCGGCTTCATGGGGTTCTTGTGTCTGTAGTACAAACTAGTTCTCTTCTCCTCCATTTTCATCTTCTTTCTACACGTCGTCGTCACCAGTAAGCCTAAACTTGGTAAGCTCCTTGTTCTTCTTTCTTTCTCTTTCTATTTCATAGTCATTCCCTCTGTCCCTCTCTCTACCCTATTTTATTTTGTATTATTCTCACCACTCTCTCTTTCTCAGCCTTAACCAGTGAGCTGCACCTTCGCACCCTCATATTCATCTTTACTGGACTGCTTCCAGCGTCGCCACCCACTGGTAAGCTTCTTCTCGCGCTTCTTTGTTCTCTCTGCTTCTCTCTTTCCACACTCTTCTTCGTCTCTCTCTATCCCTCTCCCTCTACCGTGTGTGGCACTAGTGTTGAATGCCGATGATTGCTGCCCCTCCCTTCTTTCAATTCCCTTCCCATATTCTATTTTCAGCCATTAACTAAATCTTATGACCCAGTTTTTTACTAACACGAACTTTATAACTCATCTCAATTGGTTCAGTTGAACCGAACTGGTCCAATCAAATCAAGCCAGTCTAGCCCCCAAACCAGTCTAAGCAATTTTGACCATATTGATACCCGATTTATTTTCACCCTTTCTGACCCTTATCACCCTCATAATTTTGTGTATAATTAGGTTTATTATTTTGTGATTATTCTAACTTTTCTTGACCTAATTTGTGAAAAAGGAATTATTTTAAATAAGGAAAATAATTACGATAGTAATTTGAATATGCCAACTCTAAATGATTCACAAACTTTTGAAGTAGGCAGAAGACTCATAAAAATTTTGAAGTTTCATCTATAACCTATTGCTGGGAAATGATCAAGAACCATTTCAGAAAAAATATTGTTTCAAAATCTGTATTACATATTCCTATCCTTTCTTGTAACCTTTTGTCTATTAGAAAATTGACTCATGATTCTAACTTCCTTGTAAAATTATTTGACTCACATTGTGAATTTCAAGACAGACTCCAAGATGATGATTGGTTGTGCAAGATTGATTGAGATACATTAGTATTTTGATGTTGACCGTTTGCATTAGCGTATGGGAAATAAGCTATTGTATCAGTTGAAATAAGAAGCCCGACAACAAAGTCAAGTTTTGACGAATCATAAAATTCTGAACTGATGAAAGAAAACCTTGACTTCCTGGAGGAAAAAAGGGAAGTTGCTCTCATTCGATTGGCTAGCTATAATCAGAAGCAAAGATCTTATTTTTTAAAAAGGATATGAAAACGGGAATTTTAGGTACGAAACCTAGTTCTGAAGAAAATATTTCAGACCGAAGGCAAGCTCGGGCCAAACTGGGAAGGACCCTACATTGTCTGCAAGATAGGAGGCAACAGTTATTATTTCCTCACAACGAATGATAGCTAAGACTTGATAAAACCATGGAACGCTGCTCATATGAAGAGATACTATATATGATCCAACTATGTACAAAAATTATTATATTTATCAGTGAATATTTCCCCATGGTTTTTCCCCTTAAGGGGTTTCTACGTAAAAATATGGTGTCAATCTATTCTCTTCCTCACGCTATAAAATGACGAGTGCAAGCGGAAAAATTCTGCGCCATGGTTCTATAATAAGCCTAAGTCATTGAGAACAGACTGTGCTACGATAAGCATCTGTGCTCTAAAGGAAACTTGGGGCCATGGCTCTATAATAAGTCTAAGTCCTTGAGAACGGACTACGTTACAATGGACAACCATTCTCTAAAGGATATTCGAGGCCATGTCTCCATAATGAGCATAAGTCCTTGAAAATGGATTGCGCTACAATGGGCATTTGTTCTCTAAAATAAACTCAGGGTCATGGCTCTACAATGAGCCTAAGACCTTGATAACAGACTGCACGACAATGGGCCATCGCTTTACAATGAGTCTAAGTCCTTGAGAAAAGATTGAGTATCTATTCTCTAAAGGAAACTCATGGCCATATCTTTACAATGAGCCTATGTCCTTGAAAATAAACTATAATGGGATCTGTTCTCTAAAAGAAATCTTGAGACTACCTCCAAAGTAAGTTACGGTGGATTATGGCAAAAAAATTTACTAAATCATTGAAAACGGAAAAAAGGATGAACTTCATCAGGAAGAAAAGAAATCAAATTCGAAGAGAGGAACAGATTACAAACTAAGTCTTTGGAAAGCAGATTGAAAAATGCTAAGGCAAGAAGGAAATGAATACTTGAAAGTAAAGGGAAAAGTTCATTTCATTAGTTGGGAAAGAGATTACTTCCTTACAAAAATTACAACAGGAAAATCTTGAAATAATGATGGTGTCTTCAGCAGGGGTGGCCTCAGAAGGAAGTTCAGTACAGGGGGAATTAGGGAGCGGAGTTGAAGGCTCGTCAGAAAGGAGCCGCCTAGCAGGAGTTTGGGTTAAATCATCTATGTAGCCCAAGCTGAAGATAGCCTGCTCAGCATCGCCAAAAGCCTCTTGAAATTAGGTTTTGACGTCCTTCTTCTTCTCACCGATAGCTTGAGCCTTAGCAAGATCAGCAACCTTCAAGGACTCCTCAAAGTTGAAGTTTTCTACTTTTAGGACAACCATCTCCTCAACTTGCTTTTCATCCATCTCCTTTAGTTTTGCATCCGTCTTCTTCAACTGCTCAACTTTTACTTCGAGCCTAGTGACAAGAGCTCGGGTCTCAGAGACCTCACCGTGATGAGAAATAGCCTGAAAAAAGAACCAATTATGAGGAAACGGAAAAAGTAGAGAGAGTATAAATGAATGAAAAGAAGACTTACTCAGATTAAGTCATGAATAAGCGAAGTGAAAAGCACCTTGACGGTCATTTGACGAGTAGAGTAGACGTCTGTATCACAAATGAGACCACGGGAGGTCATATGAGCTGCCTGAGGTTCATTCAGAAAAATCATGGAAGTAGGAATATGAGGGGTATTAGTAAACCTCCTCAACCGCCAGGAGATGAACTCTTCAGTGTCTGCTTGAGGAGGATCTGAAACAACAGTGACCACCTCTAGTTGAACGACAGGATGAAGAGATGGAGGTTGTGCAGAAGAACCCTCATCTGTAGCAGGAGAGGGGGATAATTTCTTCTTCTTCTTTTGCTTCTTCCTCTTTCTAAGAATCTGCCAATTGAGAAGAGTCCTTAGAGACTGGACCTTGGAGGGAGAAACATAATGAAAGACAGTAATCAGAACAGGTCCTGGTAGAGAAGTGGGAGAATTTGGAGCAGAAATAGAAGCCGTAGAGGTTAGGACAAAGGTGGTAGGCGGTTTCCAAATCCATGAGTATATTCAAATAGAGTCCAAGAGTATATTCAAATCATGGATTTGGCAACGGAATGCGACAGTGATCAGTTTCAAGATTCGCCTTGGAATAGAATAGCTTCGCGTTTGCCCATTTATTTGCACACAAAAAACATTCAAGTTAGCAACGAAAATTATAAAAAAAAAAAAAAGGGAAACAGAGCTAATGCATAGAAAACTTACTAAAAATGCCCTACCTACGGGAACAATCCAGCGGCCTTCACCCCTTCAATTTCCCTTGATGTTTTTAACATCTCTCTCCCATCCTTTATCTCTTTTTAGGAGATCTTTGATGAGGGCTCCCCTTTTATCTATTTTAGGGGCCACATAATACTTCTCCCTATGGGATTGGACAAAATAAGTGAGGCGAAGTTCGACTAAGCTGTACAGCCCATTCAGATCCTCGAAGCAAAAAATGATTCTATATGTGTTTAGGGTAAATTTAAGGGTCTAAGTCGTAATGGCTTAAGAATACTCGGATAAGGGGAGACGCGGGGAATTTAAACCTAACAATATATATATAAGATGGAAGGTTATTTGGGCAGGAGGTTTACAGGGTTGTCCCATAGTCGCGTTCTCACCAAGTGAACAGTGCACATCATTGGGAAAGGCATCTCTATAAATCATAATAAACTCCCTAAATTCAGCCTCATTTTTTATCCTAGGGATGGAAGGAGAGAATATGGTTTCTTCAGCCACTCAAACGAAGGAAATATGAACTGAGAAGAAGATACGAGAGAAATTGAAGAAAGAATACTTACAATGATAGTAATAGACACATGTCTGAAATGTGTGGAGAGAATATGGTTTACACATCAGAAATGTTGAAAGGCGTGATGAAAGGACTCGCTAAAAAGGAATGATAGATAGGAGGTGTAGGTCAAAAGAACTAAAGGGACGCGATTTATGTGGATGTGGTAGATGTAATTATTGCCTAGTCACTGTCATCGGGGAGATTATCGGGAAAGAATGCGCAACAATCTCAACAACGTGTGCTCCAACGTTTTAAAAAGAGAAAATGAAGGAGAATAGATATCCATCCGAGATAAGCAATCATTGGCGGGATTTATTATATTACACATCGGCAAAGACACTTCGTCGAGTGTACTAGGGGTCAGTGTACGATACCTTGATAGTACGAGAGAAACATGTCAGGACCTTAACCAATATCACGCTGAACATAGATTTGGACATTGAGGGCCATCGAATCAAAGCGATAGTTAGGATAAAGCGGGTACAGTAGGACACATTCCAGAATATCATAATTTCTTCAAGGGCTCAATCAAAATCGTAATTCTCTCAAGAGCTTCGGTTAAAGCGCAACAGAAACTGAATACTCTTAAAGGTTGTATTACGTGTATAAATAAGAGTTGTACCACCTCAAAAAGATGCAACTTAGTATACAAGCGCTTACTTATAGCTCAATTTTTCTTTCATATCAATTTCTATTGCTGATATTTTTATACACTGTAAATTCCCTTTACAGCTTCATCGGTAACTCTTTCTAGAGTACGGAACTGAAAATAGTTTTAATGCTTTTCCCGTTTCTGTTTTTATGTATTGCATGTATGGAATGTTAATAGTTTTCATTCAAGGGGAATATATGAAATTGCTATTATTCTCATCAAAATTTTACGTTTATATTTCATTGGTATTTTGCGAATCCAATTGTAATCTATATTATTTTATGCCGTAAATGAAATTGAACCAGTGGTTTGAGTACATCTACATATTTCTCAAAGAAATGAGTTTGATTCATTAAAATTGTCCTCCCCAAATTAAATTTATGAAGAATATAATAACTCCATTATTCATAAAATTTGCAAAAAAATCCTAATAACACAGGTCATAGGCTGCATATATGAATATCTCATTTTCTTATTGTCTAGGATATTATTTTTGAGTTAAAATTGCTTTTCCTTTCACCGTTAGAGATTTTGCAAGTGGACAATAACTAAAGTTTTGTTGTTATCTGATTACAGTTCAATAATGTTGTCATTACAGATTCTATTTATCAATTAGTGGCTAAATGCTTTTATATTTTTTTAATCATAAAGAATGTTATATATTATAAGTTTTTTGAACATTTTAAGAATTTTAGAAACTATTGTTCTGTAAATTCACATCCAAATAAAAAAGTGCTAAATGTTTAGTGGTTAATTTCGGGCCGTCCTAAATTTTCGACGGTCCGACGAGTATAGCCGGGCCGGCTCAATTGACACCCCTAGTTAGGTATGAACCCTCTAAAATGTACTTAAGTGCCATACTCTACATTGCACCAAGTGTAATTTCATATTTAATTTCTTAATAATATTTAGATCATATGATATATTTATTAAATTTAATGCATTAATGCATTTTATAGATGAAATAACAACTATGACCATTTAATTTGTTAAATAGTGAAATGTGTGAATATTTCATCAATATGATATATGCACTTACTTTGGAAAATTTTTATTTTACTTAACTTGCAAACTTTGAAAAAGATGTTCTAAAATCATATATGATAGAAACCAATGAAAAGTTTTAAACTAACCATTAGAAATTTGAAATTATAACAATGAAAATTTACACTAGAATTTATTAAATTTTAAAAAGGTGTTTCAAAATCATATATGATGAAAACTAACCAATAGAAATTCGAAATTATACCAATGTAATTTTATAGCTAAAATTTATTAAATTATTTATAATTAATTAAAAAGTTATTTAACTGGCACTTTTTTCGAGATTATTAATTGGTAAACTTGATGCTAGCTATACATAATTAAGAAGAATTCATGTAAATTCACATTTTACCTTTACACTTTTTTTTTTCTTTTTCATTTAGAAAAACCTGTGCACGTTTTTTTATTCTTTAATTTGTTGCATTGTCTTTAAAATTAAAGAGTTTTTTTATTGGAATTAGGTCGACACTGTGTTGGAGGAAGTAGTTTTTAAATATAGAAGTAAATTTGACAGCTATAATTATTGCATGCATTTAATTGAGTGCATGTATAATATATTATTTGAAATCTTTTCAAGGATCAATTGGGTTCATGATGCATGGGTAATTGATTAGATATTAGATGTTTGCATATAAAATTTTTGTTTTATTTTTGTGCGTTCTCTTTGAAAAGAAAGAAAGCAAGATGAATGATATTTGATGTTTTAAGAAGAGTTATATGTCATCGATGCATGTCACTGCCTAAGAGAAAAGAAATATCAAATCTAAATTTCAACATAAAGGAGCTGGTGAGTATATGAGACGTCTGTAGAAGAATAATTAATGTTAAAGTCTAAAAAAAGACTACCCTGTTTGTTGAGACAAAGAATATGTTTGTTAAGGTCATATTGATAGATTGTGGTAATTGAGTTGTTGGATTGGAATAGAATTGT
This sequence comes from Datisca glomerata, assembly GCA_003255025.1. Classification (NCBI taxonomy): domain Eukaryota; kingdom Viridiplantae; phylum Streptophyta; class Magnoliopsida; order Cucurbitales; family Datiscaceae; genus Datisca; species Datisca glomerata. The sequence continues at coordinate 992,617 of QANY01003195.1, forward strand.
TATGTTATAATGAGTATATGTATCTTATATTATCTAATTGTTCTCATAGTTGGTCAATCTTAAGTTAATTATCATCTAACATTAGATCCATTTAAAAATAATATTTCTAATTTTCAACACTTGCAACACACTATTGTTTACTAGTATATTAAAATGGGCTTAAAGGAATAGATTTTTTATCTCTTTTTTACCTTTCAACTCTTCTTCAAATATAGTACAATTTAAGGTTTCCACATATTCTCTCATTTAATATAATTTGTATAATGAAACATTATTTTTTATTCAATAATAATATGTTTATAAATAGTTTGAAAACTAAATATTTTTGTAAATATTCGTAAAGATGAATTTTATAGTTATTTTCGGGTCAACGGTAATTTATTGATTAGAAACTTATAATACCACTATATAATTCATATAAATGAGTTGAGATACATATTTTTGAAAAATATGAACTATCTCTTAATATGATCGAATCTAACAAATCGACGAATAATTGTTGTGTATATCATTCAAATAGTAATTCTATATAATAAAATTTCAACAATATTATTAACAAGCTAATATATTTATTATTACAATGATTTTACTTTAAATTTAGATTTATAATAATTTTAAAAACTAATGTATTTATTTAAACATTATTATTAATTTCAAAGTTTACGTATATTTTAACCTGCTTAACACATGCGAAGCACATAGTATTGGACTAGTAAATTTAAAAATTGAGAAAGATATTTTAAATTGCCACATCAGAGTTAAATAATATATGAGAAATAGATTATTGAGTTTTAGAATTGTGTAGTTATAGACTATTTGATAAGATAAATGGTTAAGTGTAATTTTCAATTGAGTCTTTTGTTATTTTTCTAGGGGTTGTTTTGGTCCTTTCCTCTCTGATGATTATTGGAAAGGTTTTATATTGCTTATGCTTCTCTCCCAGTTAGTTAACGATTACATACTGTATTACTCATCTTCTTCTTCCTGATCTCTCTTTTGTCTCTCTATTCTTCCTTTTTGATTTCTATCTCCACAGGAATTTTTACATGATATGAGAGCTACATTGACTCACGTCAAACGATCCATGGTTGAAATTGAAAACCTCACTTCTTATATTCAAGAAACTAAGACTCTTAGAGATGGTTCCCAAACAATTTCTCAGACTAACCCTTCGTCTGAAATTTTTCCCTTTACATAAAATTTCACCAAAAACTCACCTCCCGCTTCTGCCTCTTCCTCTTCTTCTCCTATATATCTTCTTGCCAACTACATTCTGATCTCAATCAGATCGGATTCCAGTAACTTCATGCTATGGAAATACCAAATTTCATCTATCCTAAAGTCCTAAATGTTGTTCGGCAATGTGGATGGAACCAATCGAGCACCTCCCCCATTCATCAAGAACAATGATGGTACAGACTCAAGAAAACCTAAATTTGATCAGTGGTTTCCTCAAGATCAAGCTCTCAAGAACTTGATCAACGCAACTCTCTATCCTACTGCCCTACCCTATGTTGTTGGACGCACATCACCGAAGGAAGTATGAGACTCTATTACGCGCAGGTACTCCTATGTGTCCAGAACAAATATCATTTAGCTCAAGTCTGATCTATAGTCTGTCTCCAAGAAAGCCTCAGAAAGAATCGACTCCTACATTCAAAGGATCAAAGAGATAAAAGACAGATTAGTTGATGTATCTGTTAGTGTAGATGATAAAGATGTGCTCATTTTCACAATCAGTGGTTTACCCGCCAAATTCAACAACATCAAAACCTCTATTCGCACTCGAGCAGAACCACTCACTTCGGAAGAATTACAAGTTCTTCCCAAATCAGAAGAACATTATCATGAGTCACAACAGAAGAATCAAGACTCAATTTTTCAGAATACGACTATGCTTGCATCTTCTTCAAATAGAGGTAATCTAAGGGGTCGAGGCTCACACAACTATAGAAGCAATAGAACTGCTGGCAGATTCCACTCAAATCACAAAGGAGGAAGAAATCCAAATTAGAACTCTTCAAAATTACCCTAAGTTCTTGGAGCCCCACCTATCAATGGCCATCAACCATTCAAGAACTCTGTCAACAACACTTAAGACAGTCAAGGTACCCCTCATAATGGAATAATCTAGTGCCAATTTTACAACAAGATGGGGCGCAGCGCCATCGATTGCTATCAGAGGTTAAATTTCTCTTACTAAGGAAAACACCCACCATCCAACTTGACTGCTATGACTGAAATATCACAACACTCTCAACCAACAGACTCTCTGGTATGGTTGACAGACACATGGGACAATTCTCACTTTACACCAGATCTCAACATCTTTTCCTCTACTGAATACACTGGGAATGATAGCATATCCATTGGAAATGAGCAGTCTTTACCCATCACTCATTTTGGTGGTGGTAATCTTCAAACCCAAAATTCTTCTTTTCCCATATAACAAGTCTTTTGTGTTTCCTCTTTATCTTCAAATTTATTGTCTGTTTACAGATTTTATCTTGATAATAACTATCTCTTTGTATTTGATGCTCATTTCTTTTGGATTCAGGATAAAGTTACAGGCTTAATTCTGCATAAAAGGCCTATCCAAAATAGACTTTACCCCATCCCCTCATCTTTACCTAAGTCACATGTTGCTTTCTTTGGTGCTAAGCATTCTGATTTTCTTTGGCATAATAGATTAGGGCATCGCACACCTACTGTTGTTATGCATATATTAAACCAAACTAGTTTACCTTGTACTTATTCCTCTTTTGACAAGTGTATCTGTACTAGTTGTGTTCAAAATAAAATGACTCGTATTCCTTTTCCTGATTCTGAATCTATGTCTTCCTTTTCATTAGAATCAATACACAATGATGTGTGAGGGTCTTCCCCTTTTATTTCTTCTCTTGGAAGTAAATTTTATGTTATATTTATTGATGACATGTCTAGGTATACTTGGTTCATTCCCAATGGCACAAATCTGATGTGCTTCATGTCTTTAAGATGTATAAAACTCTTGTTGAGAACATGTTCTCCATAAAAATTAAAAAGTTTAGAACTGATGGGGGTGGTGAGTTCAATAGTTTATAATTTCAATTTTATACATGAACATGGCATTGTGCATCAAATAACATGCCCTTATACTCCGCAACAAAATGGGATTGCTAAGAGGGAAAATTGTCACATAGTTGAGACTGGTCTCACCATGATGCATCATGCTTTTATTCCCTCATCCTTCTAAAATCATGTTTTTGCTGCCTCTGTTTATTTAATAAACCGTATGCCCACTCTTGTTTTACAACATGCTTCCCCTTATGAAAAAAATGTTTGGAACATTGTCTGGCTATTCACATCTTAGAGTTATAGGGTGTGCTTGTTATCCATGCTTGAGACCCTATATGACAAATAAGTTTTGTCCTAAATCCTATAAGTGTGTATTCTTAGGCTATGCAAATGCTCAAATAGGTTTTTTATGTTATGATATAACTTCACACAAATTCTATACTTCTAGACATGTTTATTTTGATGAACAAAATTATCCATTTAACTTGATACTCAACATAGGTTATCCTCATCTCAGCACACTGAATTTGACAATTCTGCTATCATGTATTCTTTCTTCCTCCCATATATTAATTCTGTCAATTTTGTTTTTGCTGATTCTACTTCTTTACATTTTGCTTCTTCTAATTCCTCTGCTGGTTCTATTAATTCTAGTAATATTAATTTTGCTTCTATCCATTCTGTCTATAATAATAATGCACTAGATAATTGTTTGATTTATGTTCCTCTCCTACTGATGTTAGAATTCTAGATAATTTCCCTATTTCTGTTAATTCTAACTCTTTGCTTGAGCATTCTGATCACAATCCTCCTCAGCATGTTTCTGCTACTTTGCATGCTTGGGTTAATTATGTTACTTCTGGGTTAGACAACATTGCATCTTCATCACATGTTTTGACTGGTTTACTGTTATTTTACCTGTTTCATCTCAACATAATTTTAATGTCTCTTCCATATCTTCACCCACTCTTACACAGTCTATTCATCCTACGCAAACCAGATCTAAATCTGGTATTTCGAAGAAACCTACTTTAGTTGCTTCTAGTTCTTTGAATAACTCTGTTTCTACTGAACCTACTAGTTTTAGTGCTACCTCTAAACAACCACATTGGATTAAAGAAATGCAAATTGAATATGATGCACTTCAGTCTCAAAGAGCTTGGACTCTTGTCCCATTGCCTCCTAACAAGAACCTAGTGGGTTGTAAATGAGTGTATAAACTCAAGCACAACCCTGATGGCACAATTTCTATATATAAAGCTACATTGGTTGCCAAATATTTTCATCAACAGGCAAGCTTAGACTATGATGATGCTTTAAGTCCTGTTATCAAACATCCTACTATTTTGATTCTTTTTTCATTAGCTACTACTTATAACTGGCCTATAAGGCAACTTGATGTCAAAAACTCATTATTACATGGATCTTTAGGTGAGAATGTTTATATGTGCCCACCGTAAGGGTTTGTTGATAAACAACACCCTGATTATGTTTCTAGGTTATGCAAATCCTTGTATGGCTTAAAACAAGCTCCAAGAGCTTGGTTTGAGCAGTTTACCAGTCATCTTCTTTCTCTTGGGTTTTCGGCCTCTCATGCTTATAGCTTTCTATTTGTTTATGCTTCATCTCATTTTCTTACATATGTCTTACTTTATGTTGATGATATTATCATTAGTGGCACACATACTGCTTTTATTAACCAACTTGTTCATAAATTGAAAATATTTTTGATATGATCGATCTTCGTAATCTTAAGTATTTCTTAGGTTTAGAAGTTACTAGAAACAATTATGGGATATTTATAACTCAGCATAAGTATGCTAAGGATTTGCTTCTAAAGGCTAGCATAAATAATGTTAAACGATGTCAGTCTCTATGTTCTTCTAAATCTCCTCTTTATACTCATATTGGATCTCCATTATCTGATGTTACTCTATATACGAGTCTTGTTGGTTCATTGCAGTACTTGATCTTTACACGTCCTGATATAAGTTTTGTTATTAATCGTGTGTGTCAGTTCATGCATTCTCCCACTACAACTCATTTTACTGCTATTAGGCGTATACTTAGGTATACTGTTGGTATTATAGACTGTGGCCTTCTCTTTATTCCCGGATCTCTACATTTACAGGCTTATAGTAATGCAGATTCGGTTCATGACCCTTCTGATAGACGTTCTACATCTGGGTTTGGTATCTTTTTAGGAAAAAATACAATATCCTGGAGTGCCAAGAAACAAACGACCATGGCCAGGTCTTCTACCGAGGAAGAATACAAGGACTTTTCCAACACAGCTGCCAAATTAAGCTGGCTTAGACAGATTCTTTATGATATGCATGTTTACCAAACTCAAGCACCAACATTGTATTGTGATAATACATATGTAATCTCTTTAGCCTCGAACCCAGTTCTCCATACTCAGACCAAACACGTGGAGATTGGATTTCATTTTGTTCAGGAACGAGTCGTGAGGAAGGACCTCATTGTCAAACATGTCCCTTCCAAACAGCACGTTGCAGACTTATTTACCAAACCTATTACAACTCCTCAATTTTCCTTTCTCAAGAGGAAACTCATCCTTGATTGCAGGATGAGTTTGAGGGGGGTGATAAGATAAAGGGTTAAGCGTAATTTTCAATAGAGTATTTTGTTAGTTTTCTATGGGGTGTTTTGGTCCTTTCCTCTCTTATGATTATTGGAGAGGTTTTATATTGCTTTTTCTTCTCTCCTAATTAGTTAATGATTACATACAGTATTATACATCTTCTTCTTCTTAATCTCACTTTCTTCTCTATGTTCTTCCATCTTGATTCCTATCTCCACAAGAAATTTCACATGGTATCAGAGATACATTGACTCACATCAAACGATCTATGACTAAAATGAAAAACCTCACTTCTGATATTCAAGGAACCGTGACTCATAGGGATAGTTCCCAGACAATTTCTCACCTCCTGTTTCTACCTCTTCCTCTTCTTCTCCTATATATCTTTTTTCCAACATTTACAATCTAATCTCAATCAGATTGGATTTCAATAACTTCATGTTATGGAAATACCAAATTTCATCTATCCTTAAGGCCCACATGTTGTTCGGCTTCATGGATGGAACCAATTGGGCATCTCCCCCTTCATCAAGAACAATGATGGTAACAAACTCAAGAAACCTTAAATTTGATTAGTAGGTTTCTCAAGATCAAGCTCCCATGACCTTGATCAAGGCAACTCTCTCTCCTACTGCTCTGTCCTATGTTGTTAGGTGCACATCATCGAAGGTGGGACTATATTACGTGCAGGTACTCCTCTGAGTCCAAAAGAAATATCATTCAACTTAAGTCCGATCTACAGTCTGTCTCCAAGAAAGTCTCTGAAAGTATAGACTCCTACATTCAAAGGATCAAAGAGATAAAAGATAGATTAGCAGTTGTATCTGTTTAGTGTAGATGATGAAGATGTGTTCATTTTCACAATCAATGGTTTACACACAGAATTTAACATCATCAGAATCTCTATTCTCACTCAATCAGAACCACTCACTTTGGAAGAATTACATGTTCTTCTCAAATCAGAAGAACATTATCTTGAGTTACAACAGAAGAATCGAGACTCAATTTTTCAGAATACGGCTATGCTTGCATCTTCTTTAAACGGAGGTAATCCAAGGGGTCGAGGCTCACGCAACTATAAAGGCAATAGAGGTGCTGGCAGATTCAACTCAAATCACGAAATAGGAAGAAATCCAAATTGGAACTCCTCAACATTACTCGCTGTTCTTGGAGCCCCACCTGTCAATGGCCATCAACCATTCAAGAACTCTGTCAACAACACTCAAGGTACCCTTCATAATGGAAGAATCTAGTGCTAAATCTGCATCAAGATGGGGCTCAGCGTCATCGATTGCTATCAAAGGTTAAATTTCTCTTACCTAGGAAAACACCCACCATTCAACTTGACTGCTATGACTGTAATGTCACAAGACTCTCAACCAATAGACTCTTAGGTATGGTTGACAGACACATGTTGTAATTTTCACCTTACACCAGATCTCAACAACATCTTCTCCTCTACTAAATACATTGGGAATGACAACATATCCATTGAAAATGGGAAATCTTTACCCATCACTCATTCTGATAATGGTAATCTTCAAACCCAATATTCTTTCTTTTCGTCAAAACAAGTCTTTTGTGTTCTTTCTTTATCTTCAAATTTATTGTCTGTTTACAGATTTTATCTTGATAATAATTGTCTTTTTGTATTTGATGCACCTTTCTTTTGGATTCAGGATAAAGCTACAGGCTTAATTCTGCATAAAAGGCCTAGCCAAAATGGACTTTACCCCATCCCCTTATCTTTACCTAAGTCACGTGTTGCTTTCTTTGGTGCTAAGCATTCTAATTTTCTTTGGCATAATAGATTAGGGCATCCTACACGTACTGTTGTTAGACAGATATCAAACAAAGCTAGTTTACCTTGTACTTCTTCCTCTTCTTACAAGTGTATCTGTACTAGTTGTGTTCAAAATAAAATGAATCATATTCCTTTTACTATTTATGAATCTGTGTCTTCCTTTCTATTAGAATTAATACACAGTGATGTGTGGGGGTCTTCCCTTATTGTTTCTTCCCTTGGACATAAATTTTATGTTATATTTATGATAACATGTCTAGGTATACTTAGTTCTTTCCCATTGCGCAGACATTTGATGTGTTTCATGTCTCTAAGATGTTTAAAACTCTTGTTGAGAACATGTTCTCCACAAAAATTAAAATGTTTAAAACTGATAGGGGTGGCGAGTTCAATAGTTTACAATTTCAATTTTATTTACATGAACATGGCATTGTGTATCAAATAACATGCCCTTATACTCCTAAGCAAAATGGGATTGCTGAGAGGAAACATCGACACCTGGTTGAGATTGATCTCACCATGATGCATCATGCTTCCTTTCTCTCATCCTTCTGAAATTATGTTTTTGCTGCCTCTGTATATTTAATATACCATATGCCCACTCCTGTTTTACACTATGTTTCCCCTTATGAAAAATTGTCTGGAACATTGCCTGACTATTCACATCTTAAAGTTATATGGTGTCTTTGTTATCCATGCTTGAGACCCTATATGACAAATAAGTTCTGTCATAAATCCAATAAGTGTGTTTCCTTAGGCTATGCAAATGCTCAAAAAGTTTTTTCATGTTATGATATAACTTCACACAAATGCTATACTTCTAGACATGTTTATTTTTATGAACAAAATTATCCATTTGCCTCTGATACTCAACATAGGTTATCCTCATCTTAGCACACTGAATTTGACAATTCTACTTTCAGGTATTCTTCTTTCCTCCCTTATATTAATTCTGTCAATTCTGTTGCTGCTGATTCTACTACTTTACATTCTGCTACTTCGGGTTCCTCTACTCATTTTATTAATTCTAGTTCTATTAATTCTGCTTCTGTCCATTCTGAAAATACTAATATTGCACCAGATAGTTGTTTGATTTCTGTTCCTACTGCTACTGATGTTAGAATTCCAGATAATTTACCTATTTCTGTTAATTCTGACTCTTTGCTTGAGAATCCTGATCATAATCCTCCTCCGATGTTTCTACTACTTTGTTTGCTTCTGTTAATTATGTTACTTCAGGTTTAGACAACATTGTCTTCATCACATATTTTGACTGGTTTACACAATCTTCAAGATAATAACATATCTCAATCGTCTCTGCCTACTTTTTTGCATACTTACATGACTTAATTAGTTGTTATATCTCATGCTCCTACTTCTTTACATCATGCTCATGACTGTCCAGATATTTCTTCTGCTATTACTGTTAATTTACATGTTTCATGTCAACATAATTTTAATGTCTTTCCACATCTTCATCCATTGTTACACAGTCTATTCATCCTATACAAACCAGATCTAAATCTGGTATTTCTAAGAAACGTGCTTTAGTTGCTTCTAGTTCTTTGAATAACTCTTTTTACTAAACCTACTAGTTTTAGTGCTACCTCTAAACATTCATATTTGGTTAAAGAAGTGCAAACTGAATATGATGCACTTTAGTCTCAAAAAACTTAGACTCTTGTCCCATTACCTCCTAACAAGAACCTAGTGGGTTGTAAATGGATTTATAAGATCAAGTCCAACCCTAATGGCACAATTTCTTGATATAAAGCTAGATTGGTTGCCAAAGGTTTTCATCAACAGACAAGCTTAGACTATGATGAGGCTTTTAGTCTAGTTATCAAATGTCCTACCATTTTGATTCTTTTTTCATTAACTGCTACTTATAACTGACCTATAAGGCAACTTGATGTCAAAAATGTGTTTTTACATGGATCTTTAGTTGAGGAGGTTTATATGTGCCAACCGCAAGGGTTTGTTGATGAACAACACCCTGATTATGTTTGTAGGTTACACAAATTCTTGTATGGCTTAAAACAAGCTCCAAGAGCTTGGTTTGAGCAATTTACCAATCATCTTCTTTCTTTTGGGTTTTCAGCCTCTCATGCTTATAGCTCTCTATTTATTTGTGCTTCATCTCATTCTCTTACATATATCTTACTTTATGTTGATGACATTATCATTAGTGGCACTCATACTGCTTTTATTAACCAACTTGTTCATAAATTGAAAAATACTTTTGATATGACTGATATTGGTAACCTTAAGTATTTCTTAGGCTTAGAAGTTACTAGAAACAATGATGGATATTTATAACTCAACATAAGTATGCTAGGGATTTACTTCTAAAGGCTGGCATGCATAATGCTAAACGATGCCACTCTCCATGTTCTTCTAAATATCCTCTTTATACTCATACTGGATCTCCATTATCTGATGTTACTCTATATAGGAGTCTTGTTGGTTCATTGCAGTACTTGACCTTTACATGTCCTGATATAAGTTTTGTTGTTAATTATGTGTGTCAGTTCATGCATTCTCCCGCTACAACTCATTTTGATGTTATTAAGCGTATACTTATGTATATTATTGGTACTATAGACCATGGCCTTCTCTTTACTCCTGGATCTCTACATTTGCATGCTTATAATGATGCAGATTGGACTGGTGACCTTCTGATAGACGCTTTACATCTGGGCTTATTATCTTTCTAGGAAAAAATATAATATCCTGGAGTGCCATGAAACAAGCGACCGTGGCCAGGTCTTATACCGAGGCAGAATACAAGGATTTGGCCAACACAGCTGCCGAATTAAGCTAGCTTCGATAGATTCTTTGTGATATGCATGTTTACAAGAGTCAAGCACCAACATTGTATTGTGATAATACATCTACAATCTATTTAGCCTCGAACCCAGGTCTCCATACTCGGACCAAACACCTGGTGATTGACTTTCATTTTGTTTGGGAACAAGTCGTGAGGAAGGACCTCATTGTCAAACATATCCCTTCCAAACAGCAACTTGCAGACTTATTTACCAAACCTCTTTCAACTCCTCAATTTTCTTTTCTCAAAAGCAAACTCATCCTTGATTGCAGGATGAGTTTGAGGGGGTGATAAGATAAATGGTTAAGTGTAATTTTTAATTGAGATTTTTGTTAGTTTTCTAGGGGTTATTTTGGTCCTTTCCTCTCTTATGATTATTGGAGAGGTTTTATAGTGCATCTGCTTCTCTCCCAGTTAGTTAACGATTACATATAGTATTATTCATCTTCTTCTCCTTGATCTCACTTTCTTCTCTATGTTCGTCCTTCTTGATTTCTATCTCCACAGGAATTTCTACACTGTCAACATCTACATTTGTAGGACAAATATACATAGATATCAAAATAAAGTAATTTATTTATCACAATTGAGGAAATTAAAAAGGCATGAACCAAGCAAGAAACTAGAAATAAAATAAATAAGGAGATTATGAAATTCACTTTAAAATAAGAGGCAACTCAACCAAGATATATGTTTTGTGTTGGAAAAGAAAGAAAAGAAAAAAGACGAAAAGACATGAGGAATGGAGTAAAGGAAAATAACGTTGACAAGTTTCAATATATGCTCTCAAGAAGAAGCTAACACGAATTTTCATTGACATTGAAGTACATAATAACTATTTGTTTACTATCTTGGATATTCCAATTATGATTCAATTGATATTTCAATTATGATTAATTTTTCCAATAGCCAATTTTGTATCACGCTTTCGATTGGAATATATTGTGAGATTCATGAAAATTAAAAGATATGTTTTTAGACTATAGAACATATATTTTAACTATAGAACAATTCAAACTTGATATTATCATCAAATGACAAGTAAAACATGATTATACTTTTTTCACATCTTCGTTTTTCCTCTTTTGTTGAGTTTTTCAAAATTAGTTTTTTTCTAAATATTAAGTTTTTTATTGTTAAGTTACTCTCTATTCCACTTCATTTTAAGTATAAGTTACTTTTTGATGTAGATTATATATTAATTCTACGTCACCCCCTCTGTAGCACAAGCATTTAACTAGTTGTAGAACACAGTAGTGTAGGATGGTCATATAACACCATTTCGGTTTTGGTGGCCATTCCAATTTTTTAATAAATGAACGTTTCGAATATTTTATCATTTGATTATTCTATATTAGAAAAAGATTTTGAACCTATAAAATAATTATAATTAATATAAGTAAGAAAATAATTGAATAATGATTTATTAACCTATAACAAAAAATTGGGAATGATGAGTAATGGAAACTAGAAATAGAAAAGATTAAGATTTGAGAGTATAAGAAAGAGAGGAATAACAATAAGTGACAATTTTTAGAGGAAAACACAATAAATTACAAGGAAGAAAATAGTAGAAGAAAAAGCTGAAAATATTGGACTATTCTAGTCACCATAGGTTTCGAAGTAAATGTTAACGTTTGTGTGGGCTTTTAATTAGGGAAATGTATTAAAAACATCTATAAGTCTTTAGATAAATATCAGTTTTTCTAGCGTTAGTAAAATAACAAATTTGTATCCCTTTACAAAATGATGAGCCAAAATATTCTTGTTTCATTTAATGTACAAAAAGATGAATCGTTTTCAATAATACTAAACCCTAACCATCCGATATTTTAGTCTTCTCAAAAGGAATCAACGCCTAAACACCAAAAGTCAGTTTCTCATGCTTCTACCAATCTCACAAAAATCACAACCTAATTGGTCACTTCTCTGGGTCAGGATTTATAAGTGAAAGTCATAAAACAGAGATCTCTCTTCTCTTCGTACCTCATATCAAGAGGAAGGGTATCTTCTTAAGATGGACTATATATAATTGTCATCTTTTTAACCGCCTTTTCTTCTTTGTCAACGCAGCTAAGCACCTACAGAAAAATGCGCTACTTAGCCCTACATTAGTAGTCCACTTATAGAAAGGGAAATGCCCATGTAAAATCACTATATAGGAAAATGGGAGTCAATGGGGGAAGGGGGAGGAATTAGCCCGATCGATAAATAGGACACTGAGGTCACACTTCTCTTAAAGTTCCAGACTTGTTTGATCAGGGAAGATTTTATATATGTTAGAACAAAAAGTAAGCAAAAGAAATTTGAATGATTTGAGATCTGGATTGCGCATTTAGATTAACTACAGAAATTTGACCTAAAGCGCCGATGCTTGTACGCCCATCCCCTTTTCCATCCTTTCTTATATACCCATGGGTGTTATATTGGATTTGAATCAGATTTCAGATCAATCTATATTGATTGACTGCTTCCATTATGTTGTTGCTAGAAAATACTATTTTTTTTATTTTAGATCTTTCAGATCATTCACGCGGGAGGTCCGGCTCATTTTTTTCCTGATCCTTTGATAAAAACATTCATTCTCCTCATAGAAAATAGGAGCTAGAACCAACAAATATTTGTTTTTATTCATCGCTGGAGTCGAATACCTGTTCAAGAATGGTTTTTGATCCAGCCCGTAGGAATCAATAAAAAAGACAAATCCTTTATGATACACCAAATCGGTCAAGCGTTCGAGAAAGAGAAAGAAGAGAATCAATCAATCTTTCTTCTCTTCTTTCATGTGAATGGCCATATCTTGTATCGAAAGATTTTTCATGCTATAGACCTCCTATGTATTATACCCTTTTCCAACCTCGAAAGGGGAGGGGTCCTCTTTATGATGCTACGGATAGTTGTTCGAAGTGTAAGGGGTGAACTCAAACTTAGATAGGATAGGATTGAGTGTGCCTTGCCCTTCGGGTGTCATATTTGGGCCAAGCTTACCGTACCTTCAGCATGTAATACTCTTTCTCGATATGAAAGAAAACGTCTAGCCTACATACATATACATATTCAAATAGCATGATATTAGTCGTTGCTTGTTGTATCTTACTAATGCAGTAAGGAATGGACAGATTGTACCGCTTTTCCGATGCAACAAATAGGTGCCCCTTGTTTGGTTGCTCCTTTTATTCCCTTACCGATTGATTCTAGCAAAAACAAATCTCTCTCGTGGCCCTTGCCTGTCCCACAAAATCTTAGTCTAAGGCCTCTTTCCTACGAAGCCTTGACAAGTATTCTCCTACTAAAAAACTCTCAATTAAGCAAGCCCTCACACCCCTGCTAGGTTAAAACACGCATCTCATATGCCGTAAACCTCCACCAGTATACTGTATATCAATGATACCCTTGAATAAATCATTGACGCACTAGCATTGAAATATTCTTAAATTAATAGCGTTGCATAGAGTTACTGCCCAAAGAATTCCAATGATAAACTGGTAGTAAATTATTGTTACACTACCATTGAATACTCTTCTATGAATTTGGTTATTTAAATATACTTCCCAAAGTATTTCAATGTTTTACTAACAGAAAATCATTTTAACGTTGAGTTAAGTAGCAATACTACCCACAAAATTTCGATGGTAAACTAATAATACAATGCCATTGAAGTATTTTTCTATAAATCATGTATATAGACTGCCAAAAGTATTTCTATGATAAAGTAATTGTATAAATTACTGATATACTGCCATTGAAATATTCTTACATGAATTCAGTTATGTACATATACTTTTCCTAAAGTATTTCAATCATAAACTTATAGTAAATTAATGTTGAAGTATTCTTCTATGATTTCAATTGGGTACATGTACTTGTCAAAGTATTTCAATGTTATACTAATAAAAAAATCACCGACACACTAAATGTGATATCCTCTTAAATGAATTGACTTTTTAATGTACATATAATCCCAAAGTATTACAATGACATATTAATAGTGCTTCCAGAGTGGATTTTGAACCAAATCAGGTACATGAACGAAAAGTAGTCTAGTCATTGGAGAAGTCTTCGGAATATGAAGGTCTAGCGTGGAGGAAAGGATGAGCATCCTTAGCGACCTAGACGGTGATAACCGCTAGCAAATGCATCTCCTTGGGGTTACCAAGGAGAAGGAGAGGGAGAGTGAGAGAGAAAGAGAGCTTCCAAATGTGTGGGTATAATGTCCAAATATCTAACCCCCTTCAATAGGAGTGTTAAGCACATTTATATAGAAAGTAAGGAGTAAACCATATTTTATGATTGGTCAATCAACAATTGACAAGTGTAAGTAGAGGCCAACATATAGGACGCTGCCACGTGTTCCTAGGTTCATCTTCAACGAGAGGACGACGCATCTAAAACCTACTGAGAAGGTCATGACGGCGGACCAACACGACGAGCCTCACCCTAATCCTACCAAGTCGTATGCCTCCAATTTATTCACAAGGTGATAAGAGTCCATCCAAGTCTTATCACTTGACTTGACGTTTACGGGTAAATAATCATAGGGGTCCAACCAGTATGGGTGGACCCAGTGGGTACGTTCATGATAGAAAATTCATGTATAAACATTAGCCCCATGTGCAAGTTTAAATGTGTAGCACTTGAACTTGTACATAGTCTTAGTGTATGTTATGATCTTACTTGATGAGTCACCGAATTGTGAGATGTACAATTGTGATGATGAATGTTTCTTCCCTAAATCAGTCATGCAGGGCATCTTCATTGTTGTAGCCCCCAGTTGGATGTGATGATATATCAATTGCTTTCATTTAATCTCCAATAAGAGAAGCAAGAAGTAGTTGACTACGGCGAGCCTCACTCAACAAAAAGTTTGATCATGGTGATGTTTACTAAAGAATGACTAGCTGAAAAATTATATATACACCAGCAATGCACAACTTTATGTTCAACATTAGCACGAGTGAATATATATGATAAGATTTATATTATATGCATGTTCATGATGTGTGTTCAGATGCCAATGTATCATAACAAGTTAGCAGAGTCAAACAACATTCTTTAACTATATCATGGTTATATATGACATATGACTCAACGATACATTCATATTTATCAGAGTCATTACCATCACTTTCCAATATTAATGATACGAAAGAACTGATCAAGAAAAACTCACCAGAGAGGAGTTACCAACCCAAAATAACATCAAGGCAATATATTACCCTAGAGAAAATCTAATCATGGCCGAGTTCGTCAAGAAATTTTTCTGTGGTAGGTAAACAGGTTGAAGTGTCATTTTTAGACGATCTGACTTGTGATGGCGCATAAACGTAGGAACCTGTATGACATTGCTCAAGATGGAATACACATATATACAAAAATATAATCAAGTTGCCTAAGAAGACGCATGCATATTGAATTGTCCGTAATGGTCATACTTAAAGGGTTATATACCCGCTCGGACTTCAGATTTTTATCATGCATATCTACTCCACACATGCATCGCTCTTAGACTTGACTTTTACCATAAGCACATCCATAATAAATACCCAAGTTAGATTCAATCCATACGACTAAAGCCACATTCCGCGGTGACGGGCAAAGCAAATAGCCAAGACAATTTGTATATTTCAAACACATTTGGCGGCCAAGTTTCGCTTGGAAGGGTTTCGCAATGGCGGCTAAGTTCTGCCCAACTACCTTTGTTGAAATGTCTTCATTACATTTCAGGGAAAAACTTTACTGGAGCGTCTTAGGTGCATCTCAGGGACAAACTCTGTTGAAATGTCTCAAATGCATTTCAGGAGAAAACTTCGCTGAAACGTCTTAAGTGCGTTTCAGGAACAAACTTTCCTGAAACGTCTTAAACGCGTTACAGGAACAATTTTCATCGAAACTTCTTAAACGATTTCAAGAGCAATCTTTGCTGAAATATTTTAAATGCGTTTCAGGAACAATCTTCGCTGAAACTTCTTAAACGCGTTTCAGGAATAAACTTCGCTGAAACATCTTAAACACGCTTCAGGAACAATCTTTGTTGAAACGTCTTGAATGCGTTTCGGGAACAATCTTCGCTGAAACGTCTTAAACGCGTTTCAGGAATAAACTTTGTTGAAATGTCTTAAGTGTGTTTTAGGAATAATCTTCGTTGAAACGTCTTGAAACGCGTACCGGGAACAATCTTCGCTGAAACATCTTAAACGCATTTTAGGAATAAACTTCATCGAAACGTCTTAAATGCGTTTTAGGAACAATCTTTGTTGGAACGTCTTAAATATGTTTCAGGAACAATCTTCGCCGAAACATCTTAAATGCATTTCAGGAATAAACTTCGCTGAAACATCTTAAGTGCGCTTCAGGAACAATCTTCGCTGAAACATCTTTAAACACATTTCGGGAACAATTTTTGCTGGAACGTCTTAAATGCGTTTCAGGAACATTTTTTGCTGAAACATCTCAAACGCATTCCAGGATAACAAACCCATCATAATTTTTTGGTTCATTTTGATAATTACAAAAGTCGTAGTAAAAATTACGATGCTAAACATCTGTTAATTATAAGTCATCCCTCGTAACAAGTTTTTCATCACCTCGAGTCCGCTGATGGCAATTTTTTTCTTGTCAATAATCCTAAGCTACCTATAATAGGTACATTTAGCGGTGATTTTTACTCAACAGTCCCAAGTCACCCCTTGTGGTAATTTTGTCGTTACCTCAGTGTGCACTTAGCAGTAATTTTTTACTCAACGGTCCTAAGTCACCCCTCGTGGTAATTTTATCGTTACCTCAGGTGTACTTAGCGTTAATTTTTGGTTCAACAGTCCTAAGTCACCCCTCCTGATAAATTTTCCGTTACCTCAGGTGTACTTTGCGGTGAATTATCAACCCGCCTACTAATGTGATTTTATTGTCACCGACGTGGCGGTTGACCTGGAATATTCTGCTTGAGACATCAGACATGGTTATTTCCTGTTACCATGGGTGTGCAAAACCAACATAAAAAAATATTTTCTCTATGTGGTATTACTGACATACTTAGAGGAGGCTGGAAGCCCTCTTCACAATGGTAATATAGCTATGGACGAAAAAATTCTCATAGAAAATAAGTCCTTATTCATGTTGTCTTGATTATTGGTCGGAAGGAGAATCTCAATAACTGGGTTGATAAATCAATAAATACCCATGATAGGTCAGATGATAAATCCAGCAATCCTCTCAAGATGAGTCAGATAATCAGTTAAAAAACTCGTATAATAAATCGATTGATAAATCTCAAATATCCATAATAAGTTAGTGGACAATTTGTATATCTCCATGATGAGCTCAATAATAAGTCTTGAAATTCACCTTGATAACTTGATTAATAAATCCAGAAATCCCTTTGGAGAGTTGATGTGTAAGATGAATAAATCCATAATTTACATGACCAGATGATAAACAAGTCAATAAATTCTCATAATTTGTTCTATCCAAAAAGTTCTCATATGTGAAGGAAAATATATGTCCATGATGACAGGGTTAATTAGGCGTGACGAGTGCCAAACTCTTGAAGCGAATATCAGATCGAATTTAATTTAAACACATATATGATATAAAAATGTGTTAATCAAATATGTAAATTAATAAGAGAGATTAAAGAATAAAAGCATGTATATATTTTTTTCTCTTATATAAACATGCTCGACTTGTAAATTTAATACAATCTAGATGCATATTCAACTCACATAAAGATAATCATATATGCATGAGAGTGTTACTCCAATAAATTATAGGCAATAAGTATGCGTTATGAATGAAGATATGAGTTCGGGCTATTTTTGAGTCCTTCTCATAAAATGATTGACCATAAAACTGGCCAAATCAAATATAAGCTCTTTAAGGTATCAAACTATAAACATGCTTTCGATAGATAAAATGCATAAAGCATTTTAGTTTGGATAATTCATTTAGATTATTGAAATATGAATAAAGCACAAAGTGCACAAAGTGCACAAAGTATCAATTAAACATTATATTTATAAAAAAAAATTGACATGAATTTGATATTACCTAATTAGTACTTAAACATATTTGGTCGATGCATATCAAATTATTAACAAGGAGTCGATTCAGTTTGTATATGATTTGTAACATTGATGAAAATCCCATATTATCCACAATAGGGTCAAGTTATCATATTATCCAAGATAGGTGATCTAAACATGATAGATGTAATTTCAATAATTACATTATAGCGTGATAAATTTTAAACATGAGGAGCTAATTAATTATGCCTCACATAATTAACTTAAAATAAATTTCTACTAATTATTTAATATGCTTGAACAACCGTGTAAATATATTATTTAAGACATTATACGAAAAGCTCATGCAATCATCAAATTTTATTTTAAACAATAAAATAAAGACAACAATAATTTAAAAAAAGAAATACTTAGCTTGCAATTTGGTGTCCTACGTTTGTCTGCATACGGTCGGTGACCCGTGTAATTGGGACTCGGTAATATAACCATGGCTGAATTTATGAAAGCTTTTTCATTGGGAAGTGTAGGGCTTGTGAAAAAATCATGTGATGGCCCTTTGAAGAGCCAATGGCCAGGTGTTGGGCTATTGGAAGGAGAGAGTTAGCCCATAGGCCGCGGGCCAAGGATGACCAAATGTGGGTCAAGACCAGGCAAGGATCTGGTCATGGATCTTTCGGCGAATTGTGCTTGGGGGCGCAGATGGTGGACAGAGCACTCGAGTCAAGTACGGGTTACAAGTCGCGCGCGGGTCGAGCATAAACCACCTCGACTGCGCTCATTGGGCTTCATGGACGATCCGTGGACTGACCTGCTTTCTTGGTGTGTCGACCCAGAGCTGAACAGTTCGGGTAGGTCAACCCAGAACCTAAACACGGGTAAGGACGAAGCAGCCACTGACGACGATGCGTACGACCCTTTTTGACCGGAAACACATCGAAATTAACAGAAAATCTGTTTGAATCCTTTTGGGGGTGTTTTGAAATCTAAAAATGCTTCGTTTACGTAGATCTGAGGTTCAATAACCGGTTTCACATTTTGTAGATCTGAAACTTGAAATCCAAGATCTTGAATTGTAGATCTAAGGTTCTATCTCACTCGATGATGACTGGGAGTCGTGTTGCTACCCTTCGCGGTTGGTGATGGCGGCGGCTGCCATTACAACCATTCTTGATCTGAAATTCTCCATCTGATTTTTTTTAATCTGTTGCAAAGAGTAGTGAAGAAACTTAGTGCATTAGGCCAGATCGTGATGCACAGACGACGACAATGGAGAACAGAGATACAAATCAGTCCGTGAATCTCAAAACCACAAGCTTTTCCAGATCTGACTTTTTCTTAAAAAAAACTTCTGATCTGAAATTTCATATCTGAATATGGAACATAGAGAACTCCTCCACACTCCTCCACAATGATCCTCTTCTGACAGACCACTCCCTAGCGGAGTCACCATCATTTCGGGAGTGGATTTTGAACTGGATAGGGTACATGAACGAAGAGTAGTCTAGTCATTGGAGAATCCTTGGGAATGTGAAGGCCTAGCGTGGAGGAAAGAATGAGCATACTTAGTGTCCTAGACGGTCACAATCACCGGCAAACGCACCTCCTTGGGGTTGCCAAGGAGAAGGAGAGGGAAGGGGAGAGAGAGCCCCCAAATGTCTGGGTATAATGTCCAAATATCCAACCCCCTTCAATAGGAGTGTTAAGAACCTTTATATAGAAAGTAAAGGGTAAACCATATTTTATTATTGGTCAATTAATGATTGTCAAGTATAAGTAGAGACCAATGTATATGACGCTGACACGTGTTACTGGGTTCATTTTCAATGAGAGGACGGCGAATATAAAGTCTATTGAGGAGGTAATGACGACGGACCGACACGACAAGCCTCATCCTAATCCTACCAAGCCATATGCCTCCAATTCATTCTCAAGGCGGTAAGAAATTCATCCAACTCTTGTCACTTCACTTGACGGTTACAGGTAAATAATCACAGGGGTCCAACCAGTGCAGGTGAGGCCAGCGAGTACGTCCAGGATAGAAAGTTCATGTATAAACAAATAATAACTCATTGATACTCTTTAATGGATTGTGTTTTAATGTTGCCAAAGTATATCATTTGTGTACATATGATATATCAATGAGATACGTAAATATATTTAAGGTTGATCCAAAAAAACTCAAGCGAAAAAACTTATAAACCAGTTTGGCTGATTCTATGATTTTTGAATATGAGAAGTATAATTTTGTCCAAGATCAACTGAAAAATTCTTAATCTTAAACGAATCAAATTATTAGTGGAAGAAAGAGATATGCCTTAATTATTTGATTTTCAAATATAACAAATACTCTTTTTTAGATTCATTTAAAATTCAATTCTTTAAATGTTACAGAGCACAACAAATCTGAAAAACTACCAACCAGGGCAAATTAGTAAACATGTTATTAGAGCCATAATTAGAATGATTACGTGTCCATTATTGACAACACCTTTAGAGTTTATTTCGGCCTGATTTGCATTTTGGCTCAAGCAAAATATACATATTCTTGCAAAAATGTTCTGTTTCAGTCAGAATTAATCGAAATTTGTGACGAAAATTAGCACTCATATTTTGTTGAGCTCGATCCTAGAACCAGAATAGACTACAATTAACTATGTGGTGCCTGATTAAAATTTTATGTGACAGCTAATTTTAGGAGATTGTGATTCTCTCATTTTTAAAACAAACATGATAGAGTTACATAAAATATGAACTACTAGTTTTATCTTTAATGGTCTTGATTTATCCAAAAAATAATTAATTTCTTAGAAAAAAGAATTTGTGAAGTTTGATCGGACTGATTTTGGACTATTAACAATAACTCTAATAGTTCAAATTGTACAAACATGATCCCCTATTATTAGGGGCAACATAGGGGATTATAGGAAGTTGATTTCCTGGATTTTAAAGATTTGAACCTAGAACCTCGTCTTTAAAGAAGAAATGACATTCTTATGCAAACAATTTGTCTAATTCTGTCTCTTTCATTTATACAAACAATTTATGTCTAATTTTGTCTCTTTCATTCGTTTTGGAAATGGTTCATTTGCTCGATGAACAATAAAAGAACATAAACCATATGCATCACTTGTCCTGGGCATCACAAAGATAATCAAAATATAATAGAATCAAAAGAAAAAGAAGCAAGTTATAGAAGGTAATGTGCAAAGATTGGTGCAAAGATGCAATGATATTGGATTCACAGACCAGCTTTCATCATATATTTCATGAAATTGGAGAAGCCAGAATTAATAACAAATATAAGAAAATTTTGGATTATTATTAATTGAAGTTCAATGGCTGCTAGTGGAAAACAATATCGAAAGAATTGAAAAACTCTGTCATAGCCTCCATTACTTGATAATTGTTTCAACAATGCAAAGAGAAGAAAATTAAGGACAAAACAAAGTAAGAGTACTTGCACGATGCAATTCAGTTGGTAAAACGGGATATCGTTCTTTGACCTGAACCATCCAATAGAATCAGAAGCATTTTCTATGCACAATAGATGGGCCTGATTCATCGTACTCTGCCTTCGCGATCCACATCTGCGATTCAAGAACGAATGATATTCCATAAATATGTGCAGAAGATATGAATAAATCAAGAATCTTATCATTAAGCAATCAATATGTGATTGTGCTGAATATATGAACCGGATAATTTAGTACAAAACAACATGATACTAATCCTTAGTTAACAGTGCAATTGTGTGTGTGAGGTAGATGGCAAAGATGCAAGTAGAAGTTACCAGATAAGTGAAGCTTAAGATTAACTGTACTAGTGATTAAAAAGTCCAATTTAAGTGCGTCAAATATAATGTAATACTGGGCTAATCATGCTAGACAGGAATCACAGGACAAATGAGAGCTATGAAGTACTTCAACTTAATAACGACACACACCTGCTGGAAAGTGCTAAGAGATGCCAATATGGAGCCACCAATCCAGACACTGTACTTTCTCTCAGGTGGGGCTACCACCTTGATTTTCATGCTGCTAGGAGCTAAAGCAGTTATTTCCTTGCTCATTCTGTCAGCAATGCCTGGGAACATTGTAGAGCCACCACTAAGGACAATATTTCCATACAAATCCTTCCTAATATCAACATCACATTTCATGATGGAATTGTATGTTGTTTCGTGAATGCCTGCAGCCTCCATTCCGATCATGGAAGGCTGGAAAAGGACTTCTGGGCATCGGAAACGTTCAGCTCCAATAGTTATTACCTGCCCATCAGGCAACTCGTAGCTTTTTTCAACAGAAGAACTAGTCTTGGAAGTTTCAAGTTCTTGCTCATAATCCAGGGCAATATATGCCAGCTTCTCCTTCATGTCCCTAACAATTTCTCGTTCAGCGGTGGTGGTGAAAGAATAGCCACGTTCAGTCAGGATTTTCATGAGCGCATCAGTGAGGTCACGACCTGCAAGGTCAAGACGGAGGATGGCGTGGGGAAGGGCATACCCCTCATAAATGGGGACAGTGTGGCTGACACCATCTCCAGAGTCCAAAACAATACCTGAAGACAGTATTTGAACATACGAGAAAGTGATCAAAAGCTACGTGAATAATGCAATCATTGCATTAGAAGGTTGAATTATCGTATCTAGATACACTTTCACACACAAAAAAAAAAAGAACTAAGACTAATAGACAGTCATGCAAAAAATTGTTTTCCTGGACAACGCTGTAAGCCAAGGTACCACAAGAAAAGAAGAGTTTGAAAAGATTTGGGGACCAGGGTAATAACTGGAAAATGTACAAAATAAAAGGTTGTCCTCTCCCAATCTAGCGATGCTTATGGTATACTAATTAGCTTGTTTAATTCTTGATAGAAGACGTGTAGCTACTATCTATCGATCATAATGTAATTCTAGAATTGCAAACCATGCACTTCTAGACACAAAATATAATAGATAAATTAGCATTCACTTCAAGTGCTTCTACACAAGAATAACTGCTTGGTCAATTTGCTTACCAGTTGTACGTCCACTTGCATAAAGGGAGAGAACAGCCTGAATTGCCACATACATTGCAGGAGTGTTAAAAGTCTCAAACATGATTTGGGTCATCTTTTCACGATTAGCCTTAGGGTTAAGAGGTGCTTCAGTAAGTAGAACTGGATGTTCTTCAGGCGCCACTCGAAGCTCATTATAGAAGGTATGATGCCAGATCTTCTCCATGTCATCCCAGTTGCTCACGATACCATGCTCAATGGGGTATTTCAAAGTTAGAATACCACGCTTGGATTGAGCTTCATCACCAACGTATGCATCCTTTTGGCCCATGCCAACCATCACTCCTGTGTGACGTGGTCGACCAACAATGCTGGGGAATACAGCCCTTGGAGCATCATCTCCGGCAAAGCCAGCCTAAGAGTTGACGATAAATCAATCAAACAAAAGAAACATTAACATCACATAACTAAAAGTTTTAGAAAGCTTTTGTAGATCAAATTTGTCTAAGATCATTTCATAGTACCTTAACCATTCCTGTCCCATTATCACAGACAAGTGGCTGAATATCCTCAGCTTCTGCCATCTTCAATCACTGGAAGGACAAAGTAGGCTAAGCTTAGGATACAATTAAGAGAGAGAGAGAGAGAGAGAGAGAGAGAGAGAGAGAGAGAGAGAGAGAGAGAGAGAGAAGAGAGAGAGAGAGAGAGAGACGTTGAAGTTATACAGTATGAAAGTGTGATGACGTGAAAGCCAGAGAATCCACATTCATATATATCACAAAAAGTATCGCTATATACATATATAAGCGATGGAGGGATACTGGAAGATATGAATAATAAAACTACAATAATAAGGACGCATCTGTTGGTTGCGAGAAAATTTCTAATGCTCCTGGAGTACTCAGTACTCAGTATTTCTTCATGCTATTTGATGCCACATATTCATCCCTTTTATAATACTTTTCAAATTCTGAGAGCTCCATCATTCTTTGTTCTCAAACTATGGATAAAATACACACGGCAACAAATTATAGGAAGGAGTACTGAGTTTTCGTATTCTAGGGGTACTGAAATTTTTTCAGTTGATTGCAATGGAGGGATACTGGAAAGTACCGAAAAAGAGCTGGAATAAAAGTACTCATTTTGGTGACTGAAATCATGGAACCAACTATGTACCAACAATGACAAAAAATAAGGATATTGAAGATTGGTGTAATCCGCTTTACATTCACCATGTCATTAGTATTACAATCCCAGCTGCAACAGTTTCTGATAGTGATTCATGTTTCACATGTTAATAACAATTTGAGTGTATAAAACAAAGAAAGAATAGATAAACAGGGTAACCACCGAGGAATTCAGAGTAGGTAAAAAAAATCTATGAAAAAGAAAATTATAGAATGCCCGTCTTTGTAATGCATGTCTTAATCAAGTTTATATTTTAACATAAATGTTCTCTATTATTTATATCGTCTCTGCACAGCCCCTTTCTACTTTGTAGATCGATCACAAAAGAGATTATATTAAATAAAAATAGAAAGTAAAATAAATAATAAAAATCTTTAGCTTTATATTTAGAAAAAAATCAAATAGTAAATATAATTATCCTGGAAATCAAATTGCTAGCTGACTATTTCAAGAAAATAATGATACATCACATGCTTGAAAAAAAACGAATTATAGTATTTTATTCCGTAAACCTCATCCAATTACTCGCTAAGTACGATACACAAAGGAAAAATCAAGCAATCAAATACCAGAAGTGCACTAATTAAAATCAGAACGGCTCCGCCTGGGCGAAATCTCACAATGAGAACATACAGCAGTAGCTCACAGATATATCCATCCACATTGAAACTGAGCAATCTAACAGAGTCAAAACTTCAAAAAGACTAATGAGATCTAGACTAGTATCGAGTCGAATGCTAGGCTGATCAATCAGAGCAGACATAGAACACGCTTCATTAATCATCAATAGCTGAAAAATTTCTTTAAGGAAATGAAACACTTTGCATCACATTCTATCCAACATTTTCACTTCAACCAATCGAGTACAAGACTAAACTTGATCAATGTAGAACAAAACTCACCTGAAGAAAAAAACGAAACAACAATGCCTGAGGAGATGATGACGGAGAAGAAGAATCAGCCTCCGATCTCAGCTGTCCGCTTGAGACAAAAATAGAGAATGATAAATGCGGAGAGTCTCTGTGGCTCCAATGAAATCCGCCTTTTAAATTAAGACTCTCTTTCTCCCTCTTCAGAGCAACTGGAATTCAATCCTGGCCGTTGGATATTTTAACCAAACGAGATTCAAGTTATCGCTGACACGTGTTTATGGTGATCTGGCTCCCTTAGAGACAGGCTGGTGATAGAATACTTTGTCAATGATAGAGTTAAAGTACCATTCTGCCCTGCAAGGCTGGCTGCGAAAAGCTGAAGCAAGAATGGGCCTGACACTGGCCCCGTTTCTAACGAGTCTATTGTCAAGGCCCTTAAAAACTCTAGACAGCAGTTTCAAATACGGGAGTATGTAAAATCGAGAAAACTGACCCGACCGTCCGAGCGGGGTTGAACCGATGCAGTTTGATCAGTTTTTGCACTTTTAACGGTTCAGTTCAGTTGTATAAGTTAAAAATAAGCTTGTCTCGCTCGACGCTATCTAGCTCTCCCCTTCTCCTTAATCCTCACTTCTCAGCTCAAACCTCGCTATCTAGCTCTCCCCTTCTCCTCAGCTCACAACTCGCTGTCTAGCTTTCCCCTTCTCCTCAGTCCTCAGCTCACAACTCGTTGTCTAGATCTCCCCTTCTCCTCACTCCTCAGCTCACAACTCGACAGCTCGATTCGACAAACGAGATAGGCGACTTGCTCGACTGCTCGACGACGAAGGGGTGACCCTGTTTGCTCGACTGCTCGATGACGAATGGGAGATCTGGTTGCTCGAATGCTTGACGACTCAGGTGAGATCTATTTGCTATTGCTCGACTCAGGCAAGATCTATTTTTTGTTGCTCGACGACGACTCAAGCGAGATCTGGTCACTCTCTCTCTGTATCTTCCATATTTTTTTATCTGCACTATTATTTGTTTAGATTATTAATTGTTCAAATTATTAGTTGATCATATTATTAGTTGTTAGATTATTAGTTTATTAGTTGTTCAAATTATTATTAGATCTGGATTATTAGATTTTTTTAGATATACACTTTTCCTTTCCTATTTTAATGTCTGAACCCTAAGTTGAAATATGTGACTACTCTAGAGCTAAGTTATATATGATTAGTATGCAAGTTGTTCGATTGGTGGAGTCACATTAGTACTTGTGAGGCAATTGATCCAATTAAAAGAAAATTAAGACTAAAGTAAATAAAAAGTGAAATTTTGATATTTAATGAAATTGATCCTGCTTAAAACTTTTATAAGTCTAATAAATTAGGTCATTATCTTGTGTTTCACTAGTTTATTGGGATGTCTGCTTGTTTTATCTGAACTTATTGGGATGTCTGCTTATTTTGATTAAACTTATTGGGATGTCTGCTTATTTTGACTAAACTTATTGGGATGTCTGCTTATGTGACTATATAGTTTCGAAATTAAATTTGATTTGAGTTAATGAGTCCCAGTTAATGATTTTTTATATGGGAAAATTGAATATGGAAAAATCAGTCTTTGGTTCGTAGTCTCCTAAATTGCCATCAAGACCCTCAACAGTGGATAAGAGAAAATCGTCTAGGGAGCCTTCAATTGTTTAGGATTCATTTACTAAGAATGAACTTGATGAAGAAGGTAATGTAACATCCACTTGTGATTATTGCAAACAAGTTTTCAAATCTCATCCTAGACATAATGGGACCTCAAGTATGCTAGGACACTTGGATATATGCAAAAATAATCGTAATAGGTTTCTTGATCCCAAACAAAAGATTTTGGGTTTTGAAATTAAGAAGGAGGTTGGTGGTTCACAAACTTGTAATTTGGTTGCCACTAGTTATAGTTAGGATAGATGTAGAAATGCACTTGCAAAGTTCATTATCCAAACTGAGCTATCATTTAGAGTTGTTGAGGTTGATTCATTTTGTGACTATAGCTATACTTTGCAACCTAAATTTAATATTCCATCACGGGTTATGGTTGCTAAAGGTTGCTTCCAACTATACTTATATGAGAAGAAAAAGCTACAAAGCTTCTTTAAGAAATCAAAACAAAGAGTTTGTCTTACTACGGACACATGGAAATCTATTCAAAATTTTAAGTATATGGTGTTAACTGCTCATTATATTGACAAAGAATGGAGTTTACAAAAGAGAACTCTGAACTTTTGTTTAATTTCTAGTCATAAAGGAGAGTCAATAGGTTTTCAAATTGAGAATTGTTTGCTTGAATGTGGTATTGATAGAGTTTTTACTGTAACTATTGATAATGCAAGTGTGAATGATGTTGCGGTCACTTATTTGAAGAGAAATATTAAAAATTGGAATGAGATGGTATTGGATGGTGACTTTTTACATATGAGATGCTTTGCACACATCATAAACTTAATTATATTTGACGGTTTGAAGGATCTCCATGGATCTATTGTTAGGATCTGCAATGCTATGAGATATGTGTGGTCCTCACCGGCTAGATTAGTTAAGTTTAAGGCTTGTGTTGAGGTAGTGAAGATTTTTTCCAAAAGCCTTTTGTGCCTAGATTGTCCCACTAGATGGAACTCAACTTACATAATGTTAGATGCTGCTGAAAAGTTTCAAAATGCTTTTGAAAGACTCGAGGAGCAAGATGCACAATACTCTATGGATTGTCTTGGAGATGGGGGAAATAAGGGGTGGCCTCCTAATTATGATGATTGGGATAATGCTCGTGTCTTTATTAAGTTTTTGAAAGTATTCTATGAAATGACTATAAGACTTTCTAGTTCTTTGCATGTGTGTTCGAATGGATTCTTTTAAGAGCTTTGTAAGATTGATAGTCTGATTTGAAATTATTCTAAAACAGATGATTATCTTTTGAGTAAGATGACATCTAGCATGAAAATGAAGTTTGATAAGTATTGGGGAAGTTTTGAGAAAGTGAACTCCTTATTGTTAGTAGTTATTGTGCTTGACTCACGATGGAAAATGAAGTTCATTGATTATTGTTTTTCAATTTTAAATGATGATGGTTTTGCTAAAGAGTCAACAAAGAAGGTTGAGTTAGTTTTGAGAATATTGTTTGATGCATATAAGGGTGATGTAATGATAGAAGTCAAAGATGCATCATCTTCTTAACATGTGGTTCAGGATGATGAAGATGAGTTTGACTTCACCTATACATTTTCTAAGCATATGAATGAAGAGGAAAACGTGGACAACAAGCCAGAATTAGATCAATATTTATCGGCAGTTTGTGAAAAAAAAATTGATGATTTTGATCTTCTTAATTGGTGGAATGTGAACTCTTCTAGATATCTGGTACTTGCGATGATGGCTAGAGATGTATTGGAAATTCTGATTCCAACAGTTGCTTCAGAATCTGCTTTTAGTACTGGTGGGCGTATACTTGATCAGTACCGTAGCTCATTAGCTCCTAAAATTATCCAAGCCCTTGTTTGTTTACAAAAGTTGGTTTCGATCTTCGTAAATCGACATTGTTGAACCACTTGAGGATAGTGCAATGTTGGATAAAGGTATCTCATTTTATATTTTAGTTTTTAGTATGTTAAATTTTAGTTGTGCTATCAACCTTAATGTATATTTTTTGTTTGTTCTTTAGAGTTGGTGACTAAAGAGGAGCCTGTAACCTTAATAGTGGAGGACAATGCCGAGTAGTATGACATCATGTGATGGGTGAAACTGATTGTGATTGTAACATTTGGTCATAAGTATCTTACTTAATCATTTTTATGTTTATCATGGATTAATCTGAACCTGAATGTGGTTTATGATTTATGAACATGTGATAATTGTGGAATGATGATTTGAAAGTGAAGGTATGAGCTCTGATTGTACAGTTGATTAGTTTGGAAGTAGAAGCTTCAAGTTCTAGAAGTAGTAGCTTTAATAAGTAGTTTTGTCATTTATATTTGAGAAATTTTACTGCACAACTAAGTATACTTATATTTGGCTTATATATTTATATATGCAAAGGGGGCAATTCCATTTCTATAAGTATCCCTCTTAATCATTTTTACGTTTATCATAGATTAATCTGAACTTGAATATGGCTTATGATTTATGAACATGTCATGTTAATTGTGGAATAATGATTTGAAAGTGAAGGTAAGAGCTCTGATTGTAGTAATTAGTTTAGAAGTAGTAGCTTCAATTTGTCCATGAATATTATCTTTTTCAATAAATGAATCTCATTTTATTCTCAAATGTTGGATTTCTTTCATGGCACTCACGTTCTTATCAATGAAATGTTGGATTTCTTTTGAAGTTATTAAGAATCATTAAGATAGAACAGAAGCTGCATAGTTGATGATCATATTGATAAGTAGTTTTGTCATTTATATTTGAGAAAGTCTACTACACAACTAAGTATACTTATATTTGACTTATTTGTTGGTTTACATATTTATATAGGCAAATGGGGCAATTCAAGTACGATTGAGGAAAGCAAATGATACTGCTTCTGTTCTATCATATTTTTAAGTGGTAGTTGTGTATTTTTATGCAATGATTAAGTGTATTAGAAATGGTATTTGTAAACGTATTTTTCTAAGTCTGAGTATGTAATAATTTTATAAGTCTGAGAACTTGAATTCAAATCCCTTATTTTGTAAGTGTATTTTTCTGCTCCTATTATCTTCAGTTTCAGTATAATCATGTGTTTTTTTTATATATTTTTCTAGATAGAAAATGGTTTAGTTTTTTCTCTTTTTTATAAATTTTTTTTCTGGCAGGTAAAAACAGCAAAACCAAGCCGAACCGAACCAGTTTTGGATGGTTCGGTCTGGTTCGTTTTACACTAAACGGTCGGTTCGATTCAGTTCTAATATTTTTGAAAAATGATATTTGCGGTTTGGTTCTAAAAATACCCCCAAACCGAGCCGCACCGAACCGATTACACCTTTAGTTTCAAGGCTTAGGGAAACAGTCCACTTTTGAAACATAAGTAAGAGAATTGTCGAAAAAAAATCATATTTACAAGATGACAATTTTTTTAACTGTAAAAATTTCATGTACATGTATATTTTAGATACAACAGTATATTTTTATTTGCTAGTATATTCGCATATACCATATTATATTTTTTTCATATATTATAAATTTATAGAACATAAGAAATACTTTGTTTTGCTTCAACCCAAAAATGAGACCATTTTTGTAAACATCACTGAAAAATAACATCACCAATATGATAGGAAGATAACTACAAATATGTCGCTGAGATGCGTAATTTATTTTACTTGTAGTATAAATTTTTATTTATATTTTTTATTTATTGATTACTTATTTTATTGTAATGTAATGTTAAATTTTTTTGTTTATTATTGGTAAACCATGTACCACCACTATTACACATATATTTTTAATTAAGTTTCAGATGTCAGATGCAGATGTACATAAAATATTTACCTCAATATTTAAATTAAATTATAAATATACTATAAGTAAAATCGTCAAAATTTTAAATAATATGAAATTTGAAATTTCAGCCATTATTGTAATTTTTTTTTAAAAATTTCCGGTCATTTTTACACTGTCCCCTTTAACCTGTCTGTTTACTAATTTTCCCTAACTTAGGTTAGGTACTTATTTAAAGAAATTATAAGAAATAGTCTATTCTTCACAAGTCTAGTAAATGTATGAATCTTACTAAGCTTCTACAAATAGCTCAAAAAATAGGGATATTATACATGTCATGTTTCAAAGTCTTATTTACATAATTACATTCATGGAGGAACAACTTAATTATGGCATATTTGTTTGCTTGACTAGTTTATTTAATACGTAGCCCGGTGAAATCGTATGATTCATTTCCAAGAGATTCAAAATGAAGTATATGCAATTCAAGTTTTGCTATGTATAACTGTCGAAGGATAGATAAGAATAACCACATATTTTAAATATGTAGGTGCAAGAAATCAATTATCGAATACTTTCACGTGTTGCTTGTATTTACGTACGTAGATGAAAATAGAAGAAACGGATGATTATGTGTTTAACTTGACACCTAGATGATACATAGTCAAATGCACTTTGATGATCAAGTCAATATATAATCAAGATTATGAAAGACTTAATTGCATTTAAAAAGCTAGAGAGCAAAAATCTTGGTGAATCAGGCTTTGATATTTATAGAGGGTCTTAGAGTTGTAATATGTATGAAATTTATACATCTTCATCAATTTTCATCTAGTTATGAATTTGTTGTTGATTATACTTATCTCGTTGGATAACGCTTATTATATAGGTTTGGAGACTTATCTTGATGGATCTCTTTGTCACTCAATGCTTTAGTACTATTTGTGACGTTTGAGGACTCTATCCCAAGGAGAATATCAATGAAATAATCAACATTACGTTCTCAAACTTACTCTAAATCAGTAAGTTTTAAGCCCTTGCATTTCCAAAATTGCCATAAAATAAGTTATTCAGAACTAATGTAGGTATCTTATAATAGTTTGGATATTCATTGGTCACAGCAAACAATACCAACACTTTTAAGAGGCGACAGTTTTTTTTCTTTAAAATAGTGGGAATCTGATGTGTAGAGAGTACGGAAAGTAGGGAAAGGAAGCAGAGTTGAAATGGAAGGGAGAAGATGGGACATGATGATCGGAGATGGAAAACAGAATGATCACTGAGCATGAAGAAGCAATTATTCCTATTTTAAGACTCCTGTGATTTGATGATCTTCCCAATCCGAATCAATTAATAAACTACTGGAAATAACATAATCTGTTCACATTTTGATGTTTTATTTAATCAAAGTGAGTAGTACATATAAGTTGTAAAGACGTCGAAACAGATGGGTAACTTTAAAAAAGCCATTCATGTTTTATGGATATGTTTGGGATTTGTTTGGAAGGGAAAGCATTCATGTCCAGATGCATGTAAAATTATTTTTTAAAAGATAATTTTTTTTCCATCCCAACTATTGCTAGCACAAGATTCTTTACATTGTATTGTTAACGGTAAGATAAATATGCATTAATGTCCTAACTGAGTTATAATATGAAATAAAAAAGGTTAATATCATATGATCCCTTACACTTTGTCCTAAAATCAACTTACCCTCTTAAATTAATTTTTCTTCTTAATTGATCCTCCAACTTTCTTCATCCATCAATTTACCCCATGGCTGTTAAATGGTTGTTAAACGTCATATGCATGGCACGTGCCTATTTTTTCTAAATTTACCCATTTCTTCAATTTTATAAGCTACTATAGTTTCAGTAGTGGTTTGGATTTAGTCTCCTACAGGTTCGGTTGATAAAAAAATAAATATGATTGATAAAAAATAGCAAGGGCTCGGTTTTAAAAAAAATAGCAACGGTTTAGGTTGATAAAAAATATCAACATTTATTCATGCTGGAGAAAAATAAATATGATTGATAAAAAAACAACAACGGTTCAGGTTTAGAAAAATAGCAACGGTTTGGGTTTAAAAAAATAGTAACAGTTCGGGTTTAGAAAGAAATAGCAACGATTCGGATTTAGAAAAATAGTAACATTTATTCATGCTGGAGAAAAATAAATATGATTGATAAAAATAGCAACAGTTCAGGTTTAGAAAAAATAGCAACGGTTCAAGTCTAGAAAAAATAGCAACATTTATTCATGCTAGAGAAAAATAAATATGATTGATAAAAAAATAATAACGGTTCAGGTTTAGAAAAATAACAACAGTTTGAGTTTAGAAAAAATAGTAATAGTTCGGGTTTAGAAAAAAATAGCAACAATTCGGGTTTAGAAAAAATAGTAACATTTATGCATACTGGAGAAAAATGAATATGACTGATAAAAAACAACAACGGTTCAGGTTTAGAAAAATAGCAACGGTTTGGGTTTAGAAAAATAGTAACAGTTCGGGTTTAGAAATAAATAGCAACGATTCGGGTTTAGAAAATATAATTACATTTATTCATGCTGGAGAAAAATGAATATGATTGATAAAAAAACAACGGTTCAGGTTTAGAAAAATAGCAACGATTCGGGTTTAGAAAAATAGTAACGGATCGAGTTTAGAAAATATAGCAATATTTATTCATGCTAGAGAAAAATAAATATGATTGATAAAAAAAGTAACGGTTCGGGTTTAGAAACAATAACAGCATTTATTCATACTGGAGAAAAATAAATATGATTGATAAAAAAATAGCAATGACTCAGGTTAGAAAAATATAACAACAGTTCGAGTTTAAAAAAAATAGTAACGGTTCGAGTTTAGAAAAAAATAGTAACAGTTCGGATTTAGAAAAAAATAGCAACGGTTCGATTTAGAAAAAATAGCAACATTTATTCATGTTGGAGAAAAATAAATATGAATGATAAAACTGAAACCGAACCTGTAGAAGACTAAACCTGAATCGTTGTTGAAACTAGATGAGAATTTGTCAAATTTTTGACAAATCAGTGAAAATGGAGATATTATTTGTGGCTGATTTTTGGATGGAAAAACATAGGAGATGGGTAGCATATAAGATTGAAAAAATTAGAAAATTAGAAGAAAAAAAATATGCATGTGCCATGCATGTGACCATTTAACAGTCATTTTTAACGGTCATGTGGGTAAATTGATTGATGAAGAAAGTTGGAGAGTCAATTATAAAAAAAATTTAGGGGTAAATTAATTTTAGAACAAAATACAAGAACGTCCTAAAATATTAATCCTAAATAATTTTAGGAAGTTTGTGTTAGTAGTGCAAGTTGGGATGGATAAAATTGCTTTTAATTTCTAAAAATTGTCGTCTGAATTTCGAGGAAGTGCTCGAATTATAATGGGTATTTTAACATTTTGTATTAGAAGCTAATGTAGTACTAATGCGTATCGCCCTATGTTTGATATGATAATGAAATGGACTAATTTAGTACGACAAGCATCTTACTAACTACATAACATATATTGGGATCGGACAGAAAAACTTTAAGCATTATAAAGTGAGTACTTATTAAATTTAAATCTATATTTTAAAATAATAAAATACTTAAAATTGAAAAAAATTGAGATAATATAATTTTTTAGATATAATAAAAGTTAAATAATATTTTTATTTACTAATGTTTGGAAAAAATAATAAAATTCTTTTTATGGTTGTAAATAAAATGAATGAAATTGATAAAAAAAATTATTTATTGAAATAGTTTATAAAATATTGAAATGCTTTTAGAAGGACAAAGTATTGAAGATTAATAACTAAAAGTATATAGTAGTTTTTGGGGATTTTGACACTCTCCTACTCAAGTGTGGGAGAATTCGGAGACAAAATTATCAACCTTTTCTTTGTAGTATTTTGGCTAGAGAGGAATATGAGAATCTTTCGAGGCACGGTGACTGACTCTCCTTTTATTCTTAACCGTATTTTTAGCATTATAAATGAACGGTATTTCAAGGCACGGTGACATTTTACAATATATTTACCTGTAACTAAAGAATATAAGGATTTATAATTTATTTGTAACTAATATGTTACAAAAATTTATATGTTCACCTTTTTTATTTACCTTTTTACAATATATTTACCTTTTTTATTCGATCATGTACCATGACAATTTAGTACAATTTAATCGACCTGAATCAATGCAAATTGCTTCTTGTGGATTAAAAACAATTCAATTAGTTTTTAAAAAAACTCTCAAAGCACGCTCCGAATCATCCATATAAGATACGTATTAAAGGGGTGAATAATTGAACTGTGATCCAAAAAGCAGAGGCAACAATTCGCAACAGCAAAAAAGAAAAAGGAAAAAAAGCTAGAAATGTGGTCCTTAATATCTTTATAAGCTCTTAACATGCGGTGAAATCCAAGCAATCTTATTTGGGTCCCTCACTTGACCACTCCATAATCCTATTTTTCCACCCAAAGACATATTATATTAAGCTTAACTGACCACGGTAAGATTTAATTTTTATGTGATCTAATAATCACAAATTTTTCATTGTCTTTTGAAAAAAAATAGATGTTGCAAAGTTATTTATAACCCTCGTTTGGTTAACGTAAATTTATACATTTATCCCAAAAACTTAAGCTCGGTCAGTGTTAGACACAATCCGACTGTGGGGAAGCGATGATATTGCACGCATTAGATACAGATGCCTTAGCTTTTAAAGCAAACATCTTCTTATGGGGATGTTTGATTTTATTAAAATATGAACACATGATGAGATCTGAGGGATGACTAAAAGGAATGGGAAGTCACTTCTTAATGTTTCCCAAATAAATAATAATATGGCGGAAAGTCAATCTCTCTCTAGATCCAAATCCTTCTGGTTTTATTAACATAAAGAAATAGAAATTAAATGTCTTTTGACAATATGATTTTTAAGTTTATAACCAGATAAATATATGACCCCTTCATTTAACTTTTTTCTACTCTATAATGATATCTAATTGCTTCTATGAGAATAGAAATTGATA
Source organism: Datisca glomerata (assembly GCA_003255025.1). Taxonomy (NCBI): domain Eukaryota; kingdom Viridiplantae; phylum Streptophyta; class Magnoliopsida; order Cucurbitales; family Datiscaceae; genus Datisca; species Datisca glomerata. The sequence continues at coordinate 1,028,487 of QANY01003195.1, forward strand.
GATTTTATGACATTTCAATTCGACAATATACTCATTTTGTTTTTCAGAGTGCTTAAAACATAGTACATCAAATCACATTTGAATTATTTTCCTGCACTTGAAAACAGTTAGTCCAGCAAAGCGCATTAAATTGCTACCAAAATGTTTTTGGATATAATTTAAATGTTTTGAAGTACATAAAATATTTTTAAATTAGACTACTTACTCAATAGTTAGCAATTAAGATAATAATTTTAGGTAAAAATTACACTTATACCCTATAGCTTTCTTAAATTACATAGACACATATTCTATATTTAAAAATTACACAAGGCTCACATGTATTCACTACAACAAAAAAATCCTACGATAGAGGCCAAAAAAACTATCGTACGGTTTCGGTAGCGATTCTAAAAATGTGACATATATCGATGTTATTAAAAGTCCGCTACCTGTGAAAGCATTTCTTAAACGCTATAAAAAATCTTACGATAACATTTTTTAAACGCTATCAAAATCTTTTTGTAGCATTTTTTAAACACTATCAAATTATTTCATAGTGTTTAAAAATGCTATAAAAGCCTTTCATTTATAAATGTTGTAGTAGGTCTTTCATAGTATTTTATAAATGCTATCGTAGGTCTTTAATAGCCTTTTATAAATGCTATTGTAGGTCTTTCATAGCCTTTAATAAATGTTATCGTATGTCTTTCATAGCATTTTTCATTATTGTTTTGCTAATGTTATTAAATACTTTTTATAACTTTTTTATTACTTATACTTATAATTGTACAAATATAAACAATAAATAATTTTTCAAAAAATATCATGAAATAACAAAATCACATATCATTTTATTTAATTAGTCAAAATTGTTACACACTAATTGTCTACCAGAAACCACATCTCAAAATGATAGTTACATATTGATTTTTACATAGAGCAAGAAAAAGTAATTTATCCACACAAAAAAAAACTAAAATCTTGTATAAGTTCACATCTAAACAAATCCTACAATCAACCACTTAAGTTTTGTAGATCTAGGGCCATTGGCCATAAGAGTAGGGGAGTTGGCAGTCCTCTAGGTACTGAAGATGGAGGTATTCTAGGAGGTCCATTTGGTAGTTTTTCTTGGTGAGGAGGTGGTGGCGCATGTAATTGCCTTGGTTAAGCTTCAAGATCCGTTGTGTCATTGGTTGTAAGAGTACATTGTGGGTTGCTTAGTTTTGTTGGGTTTATTCTGAAGTATAATTACAACTGCAGATTTTTGTGTCGTATCTGACCATAGGACAAGATCAAAGTGTTGTACCAAAGCAGATCCATTCAGATGAAGGAGCAAGCCTCCTATTCCAAATAGTATAATCTAAATGATCAACGGCTAAGAAATGACTCAGTAGATAAAGAAGTTAGAAATTAGTGGCAGACTTACAATATTCCATGATATATTATAGCCGTTGGTGAAGAGCAACCAAATTCGGACATTTAACTACAAACAAAGTTTATTATCTTCTGTCTCAAAATGCAACATTTAACAAGCAGCCAAGTTTATCTTACCCTTGGTTGACATTATTTCTACCTAAGAAGAAACTTATCTAAACAATGTCTTATAATATCATAACAAAGCTTAAGTGACGGAGAAGGTTCATAGCAACACTAAGCCTTTCAAATCCATCCATTCATTCACCCCCAAAAAGAAAAAAAAGAAAAAAGATTAAATATGAATTGTATGAAAATATGAGGATTACATTGAAAAATACATACCATGTAATAGGATACTCAGAATTGTTAGCATGTAGTTCACTCCTTGTGCATTAGTTGATGGAAGAATGATGATCAAAGAAGAAAATTATATTAAATAAGCAGGAAAATGTTTACTGAACTAACATTACAGTAACATGCAGTTAAATGTGTTTGGCACAAGCTTATCAGAACTACACTAAACACTTAACTTAACATATGCAAAATTGCATCAACTCCCCTGCCCCCCTCATGTTCAAACCCCATTTCAACCAAAATAGTTCTGTAGTAAAACTAATGAGGCTTCTAGCTACACATAGTTTAAATAGTAAGAATATGTTAATAAGCAATTCAGAATATCAATTAGGAAATCAGGAAAATCCATTAACACTAATAAAACTCCAAGTGCATGCAAGTGAATGTTTTAAAAAATTTAGCATTTATTCTAATTTCAAACCAAATGAACATCACCAATACCCTATATCTTGCATATATTCATCATTTTACTCAGTTAATCATTCAACAAGAGGAAATATAACTAAAAAGCCATAAAAGTAAGTTGGGAAGATTCAATAAAAACTTGAAAAACCATTTCTCTATATCCAATTAAAAAACAGCAAAGACATCTAAAAGCAACAGTTCATAATTTCCTTGTTTTTTAGAATAGCAGGACATTTTACCTTGTTTTTTAGTATAGAAAGGATAAATCAGTCACTTGAAGAGAGATTGGATGAACTTGGTTATATGAAACAGTTCATAATTTCCAAAAGTTAGTTAAATCAGTCACCTGAAGAACTTTAAGGCTATCCGTCCTCTCTGTTTCTAACATAAGAGTCTGGAGCTAGAAAGAAGAAATACGATCACTGCAACACTAAATATTCGTAGTCCAACTATTACTATCATTAAAATTATAGAAGTTATACAATACTATTAATGATACAGCAAAGTTACTAACGAAGAGGACTGGCAGATTTCTTGACAATGCATCAATTAAAACTCTAGAAGATGAAGTAAAATCGGATGGATCAGCAGCCAATCCATGGGGTTTAGTCTGAAAACATAAAGCTATATCCAAGATTTCTTAACAAACATAAAGCTCTATCCAAGATTTGTTGTCCTACATTTCTGCCATCACTGTAAGCTTGCAGAAGGGCAAGGTTCCTACTATCGTGAATCGTTATCAATTATCCCTAATATAGAATCCAAAATTTTCACTTAATTTCTTCTTGCAATTGGTATTTTTGCTTATCCGAATCTTTAAAAAATGGAAACTTAGGGAAGTGCTTTCTAAACATATGTATAAAAAGTACATATGTTATTTCATTTAGCCTCTCCATGCCTACTATAACTAGTAATTTCAGTTTTCTACTAGCAGTTTTCACTATAACTTCAGCTATATTTATCAGTCTGAGCAAGATACGACTTATTTGAAACTAATTGACTGCACAATTCATAAAAGAAAGTATTTGTGTGGTATTCCATATATTATAGAGCTCTTTACCTTGTGAATTTCTAACTCCTAGTCATTGAGATTCATGGACAATACAAATTAATATTTAAGGAGAGAAAGAAATTTGATTCTGTTCAAATAAGCAAATATGTCATGGTTGCAGGAGTCTATCCATCGCATATAGGCTTTAAAGACATCGTGGCATAACCGTCGAGGTGAAGTAGGGACCTAAAAGATCGAATGGAAAGATACAAACACAAGTCAATCCCTTATGAATTTCAAGGTACTCCTTTTAATTAAGGGGATTCATCATTCGAAGGGAAGTAGACTGCTAAAATATTTAACATTTCATTGATTCTTTTTATTTTTTTTATTTCAATTTTCTAAGTTTTTTCATTTCTATCATAATTTGAATTCTATCGTACGTCAAAAAAATTATAAATGAATATATATCTTGATTAATCTTGTCGTCCAAGCAGAAAATCCTTTTTTAATAACTTATAATAGGCAGATTTTCCTCCGATAAAAATATCCACCTAAATAAGATAAGAAAAGGAACTTTCAAAATGAAAAGTGAGATTATATATAGTAATAATGATTTCAAGAAATAATAGTAATGGTTTAGACAATAACAAAATGAATTGTAAAACTTAATTAACTAATTTAATAATTTCAACGACTCATTAATTTTGAACAAAAAGTTGACTATTTGATCTTCTATACTTATAAAATCTAATTTAGAAGAGAATTCAAGATTTTTCTAGAACATAGAGAATATATAATAAAAATGAAGAAAAAACTTTCTGTGTTGATGGGGATTCTTATTTTCCCCATCTAGAAAATGATAAAACAAAGATACTAAAAATAAAGGTAAAATCGTGTATTTTGTGTTTTGTTTATTTTTTTTTTCAAGTTTTTTTTCAAGTTTCTTCTTTTTTCAAAGAAAAAAAGTGCCATTTTTTATTTATATAAAATAAAAAATTTAAACAAAATTATACTAGGTTCTTTTTTGAGTTAAAACGATTACAATGTTTGATTATTTATTTGATTTGTCGCAAAAAAAACTTTTCAAATTCCTTGAAGAAAGAGATTTCGCTAACGAAAAAGCTTTCAACGCTGACCGATACCCTTTGCTTTTTCAAAAAAAATTACGAATCCATTTTTTTATATAGAAGTATGTTTTTTTGGAACTACCATTAAAAAATTAGAATAGACTATTCTCTACTTGAATGTGAAAACATCTATTGTTCAAAATCAATTGTTCGTTACTATTTATTATCCATTTATTATTTAAATTATACTCCTTTCATAATATCAAAAAATCGTCTAAAATATTATTAGATTAGGAAGAAACAAAAAAGAAAGAAGAAAGAACACAAAAATAAAATAATAATAAATAATATGTGATTATTGCAAAATAAAATAGAAAAAAAAGAGTCTGTTCAATTATGGCATTGTCTATTTTCGTCGTGTTACATTTCTACATGGAATAAAATAGATCGAAAAGTTTCACAACTCAACTTTTATCTGCACACCTAACTGTCATTTTAATTCGAATGAGACTAGTAGTTAATTTGTTAAAGAATACATGATTTTAGAAAATCCAATTTTATAAAAGTCATTTTCCATTTTAGTATTTCCTTTTATTCATTTTTTAAATTGGATGTGAAAATAAAGTTTAGATAGCATAGTCTTTCCTACAAACATATATGGCTTCTATTGTAATGGAAAACAATGAATCAATTAAAAAATGAATTGGTTAATGATTATGAATAAACGAACTAAAATAAATAGCCCTTATTTTATTAGGTCAAGTTATGGGCCGTCTTTTATGGTTCATACTAAAATCGTTCTTTTTGGTATAATTATTTGTCCTATAGCTACAAATTATTGTAATGCATAAGCAATGATAATGAAATAAAGAGGTTAGAATTGTTCAAATGATATGACCAAATAAAATGACTAGTGAAATATTCATTTGAAGTCCAATTTTTTTAGATATAGAAAATGAACAATAAGCTCTAGCCAAGATTTCTTAACAAACATTAAGCTCTATCCAAGATTCTTTGGCTAAACTATTTTCAGGCACATGGGTTTAGTCTGTAAATAGTTCTTGACAAAAATCATGTTCTATCCTACATATATGTCATTATAACACTAAATATTTATTAGAGAAGAGCGAATTGTTACTCATGCTAGACCAATTCAGTTCAAGTGCCAATTTATGATCTAATGCCAAGTCAAAAAACTGACTAACTATCTTACCTGAAAAATATGTGTTGTGATAAAATAAAATTGGGCTAACCAAGTTTCATCTTTCTAGTAGACTAGATCAAGAACTTCATGTAAGAAATGGAATGAAAAGTAACATAGTAACTCTTTTTTTAGTCAGAAGTAGAACCAGAGTGGAACATATAGAAAAAAATTAGAGGCTATGATTTTCAATCATCTAACCATATTCAAACTGAACAATCAACAAGAAAAAGTAGAAAAGGTGATGAGAAAACAAAATGAAAAGAAGATAAACTCTTGCAACAATTAAACTTACAGCCTTGTCAATCAAATTCCTACACCATAATAGATAAAGAGTACGTAACCTCCTTGAAATCGTTGCAAGAGATATAATAGTATCGCTGACAACCTGAACAAGGTCATCATTCTTTTAAAAATAAAATGACTATATTAAAACCAAACAGAAGGCAAGTGTACGTGTACAAGAATAATGTGTTTAAGATGGGGCAGGGGAGGGAGTTTTAAGAAGTAACTTCTTGAAAAAAAGGTAAAACAAAAAAAGATGCTTTAGAATCCGAAAGTTATATGTTGCAAACAAGTAAAAAAACGTACTATGCCCAAAATGAATAGTATAAACCACTCAAGACATTTGTATGTTTGCTACATATAAGACAAATATATTATATTGGACACCAAAAGCAAGCAAACTACTTCATGTAGTAGTAGTCTTATTCAAGGCTTATTTTGTAAACGAAAATGGTGTTCCTAAATTCTTTAGCAGCATAATCAATTGGTGTTCACAAAAGCATACTACAAGAAATTGAACATAGACTTAATGCAAAAGCTACACGTGAAAAATTAAACATAGAATTAATGCATTGAGTAACTTTAATGTAGAAAAATTTGTGAACATTAGATGCTATTGAAAATGTTACACTTTTAAGTTCCTAAATTTATTTGGTAAGTCTACTAGGGTGAATGAAAACTTTCTTCTATGTACCAGTAACATATATAATACATAAACACCCAAGCATCATGTGCTTGATAATAATCTCTTAGTATAAAGCATCCTTGATATTCACCTTCTCCACTAAATGCACTTTCAAACCCATTCAATTACTAGCCAGTAGGATACAAGAAACAAGGGAAAGAAGAAAAAGTCTACGCCCATAATCAACCAGAAAAAATTGGAAATATTTACTTAAAGCAAAGTTACGTTTGATGGCGTCTAACCATGCTTGATGACGAATAAATTCCCATCTTTCAGAAGTATTCTTACACCTCATGTGTGGGGGACAAAATGCAGGACAACCTACATAAGCTAACCATATTCAAGAGCTACAGGCAAATGAATTGCCTTTCACCTCAATCGAAAATATACCAACAGTTTTGGTAAGAAAACTTGGACCATTCTGACACACTGATATCAAGATCCACAAATTTATTGCTTAGTGTGAGCAATTGGCATGTGCTTGAACTACTTTATTTGTAACATTTTTATATATCTCCACAAATCACAATACCTATATAATATAAAGCTTATGTAATAGTTATTCATATCGTAGAAGCAGTAGAAACATTAGATCAGTAATAAGTTCATTGAACATCTTCAATATCGTAGGGAAATGTCAAAACTTAATCATTTAGATCTGAAAAAACCTTTAAGCACAATGTTTTTTGAGAGGCAGAGAATGGAAATAAAGACTATGAGAAAAGAAGAAAAAAGAGTAACCGAAAAATAAGGAAAACGTGGTATATGTATTCAAAGTTGAATACATCAACTAAGCCAGACATTTATCGTAGTCAGTATCAGTGTTTCTGCTATCAGTCTCAATAATTTCATAAAAAACAACCTAAACTTGGAAATTTAAAGCTCACAGAGAATTAGGGATTTACCCAAAATGAAGAGAAGCTTTGAGTATTATATGTCACGTTGATTTGAGGCATGAAAACATATGTAGGCAAGTTGTTAGCAACTTGATGAAAATCAGTGTCTGAGACAACTCAAATAAACAATAGTTAAGAGATGAACGATGAGTTTAAGTGCCTCATCTAAGGAAGAGGTGCAATTTTTTTAGGTATAGCATAAACCAGTCCTATCTCTTTCACAATCTGGTTCCCTCTAAGAAGATGAGGGTGAAATGCCCTAGTGATTAACGAGCTGCAACAATGATTGAAAAATGGATGTCATTAATAAATTAATACTTCATTGATCAAATAGAGCATTATTAAGTAATTTGAACATCAACAGGTTGGGCATAAAAATAGAATTGCATGAAAATATAAAATGCCGAAAACATATCCTTCAATACTCATACTTTTAAAATGTAAATATGTGATGGACAACACCCAAAACGAAGAGAATCTTTGTGTGACGGAGCTCAAACAAAGAGTTGTGGACAAATCGTGATAGACATTTGAAATAGAGATGCAAGCAAGAGGTATCTGTGAGAGAGCTTCGTCTAGCGAGGAACGCTTCATTCCAGACACTTTTTGAGCTTCGTTGTAGAGAGATGAGAGATCAGACGCACTTGTTGCAGAGAGAACAAAGGTACTTAAGAGAGAGGGGGGAGAGTGTGTGTGTGTGTGCGCGCGCGCGCGCGTGCGAGATTCGGTGAGCCCTAACATCGGTGAGCCCTAACATCGGTGAGAGAAAGAGAGGTTGGAGCTGAGAGAAAAAGGGTTGAAGCTGAGAGAAAGAGGTCGAAGTTGAGAAAGAGAGAGGTTGAAAGAGGGAGTACTATTTTGTGAGCAATAGTACATATTTGTTGTAGTAACGTTACATTTTGCAACAAATAAGCACAATTCTTTAACAAAATTTTTTAGGTTAAATGGACACTAAATGTCCAAAAACACTCATATCCATGTTTAAACGTAAAATTTAATCCAAATATACATTAAAAAATCCAGAATCATACTAAATTTTGAATAAAGTTTATGAGTAGGATACACTGTGATTCAATATGATTCTGAATTGAAGTGTTTAATTAATGTATCTCTAAATAAAATTCTGATTTTAAATAGGGATATTAGTGTTTTGGGACATTTCAGCGTCCATTCAGTTGCCGTTAGAATTTTTTGTTAAGAATGTGAAGTACAGGGGAGGTCTGTGTAATTTTTAAATATAAAGGAGGTGATTATGTAATTTAAACAAAGTATAAGGGGTGTCAATGTAAACTTTCCTAGTTTAAAATATATAAAGACATTTATAAACAAAATCATTAAAAAGAATGTGATGAATCTGGGGAATTTTTAAATATAGAGGGGTGATTATGTAATTTAAATAAATTATAACGGGTGTCAATATAAACTTTCCTAATTTAAAATATATAAAGATATCTATAAACAAAATCATTAAAATGAATGTGATGAATTGTGGAGTCAATAACACCGAATGTGCCATGCACATATCATCAAAGTTTGCCAAAGCATGTAGAATGTTATGTCTAGACATGAGCAAACATAGTGAGAGGGGAGGTCAACAAGACCTTGTCCTTGTCTACATTCTACAATGGACCTCCAAGATTGTTTTTCTTTGTTACCATGCACTTCTAAATTAGCCATCAACTTTTCATCCCTACTATATTTCTTCCCTACTATATATAGCTATAGCTTTTAACTATTCCTATATTTTTTCTCGGGAAACAAACAAAACTTGACAAGATTTCCAATTTATATATATGTGGAGGCCAACATCAACATAACATGCAAACACGTTGAAGGTTAATTAAAATCAGGTGATAGTTCTGTAGTTACTCACGTGGCATATGCATCATGGTCTGTCCTAATCTGAAAACCAAACAATATATTAAACAAGAGCTTCTAAAGAAAAGCAACTACGCCATCACGATGGAAATTACTTGTTGAAGTTTATTACAATTATTATATGATAAAACACTTACTTACCGTTAACTAAAATATTTAGCTTGTAATTAACTCAAAATTTTATTTCTTTTATTTAGTTCAGATATATGTACTCAGCTTTTAATTATGATTTGTTTTCGCAAGATCTGCAATGCATTTTGTGAGAGTCGTAGCCCTGACTACTACACTTTATTAATATCAATTGTAAGATCAAACGCTTGCTTTTGAACTAAAAGATATAGTTTGTAGTTGAAATGTAACTTTATTTCTCTTATTTAGTTTGAATACATGCACTTAGGTTTCGACTGTAATTTGATCACACCAGGCTTCTGTCATGTGACAGAGTGTTGGACCACCTACCAACATTATATGTGAACATGAGACCACAATAATATTTATTTTTATGATTTATTGTCACTTATTTAAAAAGTAATAATATTTTATTCACACTTTAACAAAATATAATGAAATTTATTTGATTTCTACATTTAACAACAAATAATACACAAGATGGTAGAGTTCTGAAATAGGGTAAATTGCCTAAACTATCATGTAGTTTGTCTTAATTACATACACTTATTCTAGTTCATTTAACCTATAAAAGTTCATACATTTTTCCTAAATCAGCTTCACATTTATATATTTTGTAAATTAAGAGAGAGAAATAAGAGAGTAGTATAGTTAAAGAAAGAAAGTGAGAGCTTTTTAAGGAGAGAAATGTGGATGTTCTCTGAAAAGTAAAAACTTTTTCTCATGTTTAGTTGCATTGCATTGGATCCTTCGCCAAGCTTTCCACCACCCCCACCTCTCTCTTTCTCTCTCTAAAGAAACATAGACAAAGATGGCGATTTTGATAGTTCATAATCTTAGCTACCCATTTTGCCCTTTCTCATAAACCTTTGCTTCTCTTGCTCTCTGTTTTTCATCATCTATATATTCCACTTCCTCAGTCTAATCAATCAGTTCAATTCCCAGATATTTCTCTCTGAAAAAGATCTAAATTACCCCATGGAAACCAATTTCTTGGTAAGATCCATTGAAACCCAAGACGAAGGCCAAACAACAAGCACAACAGAAGAAGAAGAAGAACTCCATTGTAGGCATGAATTGCAGGAAGAACATGAAATTACTACGACAAGTAGTGAAAATGAGGAGAGAGAAAAAGAAGAAGAAGAAGAAGAAGAAGCTGAGTTGAAGCTGAACAAAGTACCTTCTCCTCCTGGAAAATTGGAAGTCGAATTAGATGATGAGAATGAAGATGGATTTAAGACTCCAACATCGTTGGAATCTAACATTCCTCTGATTCTTCAATGCCCGCCTGCACCACGGAAGCCGAAATCGGTTCCATCTTCCAAAAGGAAGACAATTGATCGACAGAGGACTTTTGTTGTGGATCCATCCAGCGAGATTGAGTCATTGTTTTCTCGTGATATTGGTCGTCGGATTAAGAAAGCCAGGACTAGAAAATCATAATAATTGTTAATTGATTCTATTATATATACATAAGTTCTAAGAAGCATTTTCTTTTAAATGTAGAATTTATCATGTCAATTCTCATGAAGAGGAGAATAAACATATTTTTTTGTCTTTCTTACTCTCTAGATCATGATGAAAATTGATTAGGACAGCATTTTGGCAATTCCAGAGTGACAAACACAAGTATACTCCATTAATTTACTTGATTTTATGGCATATCTTCTACATGTTTTTGTTAGAGCTGTCTATTATATTGTTTGAAGGCAATTAATTGAGAATGAATATTATATGAAAGGAAAATTTCACTTGATATCATCGCATCAGAATGCAAATTGAGACTTCTTTTCCATTATTAATGTTGGAAATTTATTTTGAAGTATAATACTTATGGTATTCTGAGTTACAAAATCAAAATTAAATTTTTATATTTAATGAAGAGTTACAAATAATTTTATTTTTTTATTAATTCACACATTATTACTTTTTACACGACTAAAATTTTTGTATATATCTATACTATATTTAAATGGGAATAATTTTTTATTCTCTTTTTTATCTTTTAAAGTTTATTAAATATATAACACAAATTAGGTATTTTACATCTTTTCATTTAATTCATTTGATATTTTTTTATTTTATAATCAATAATAATTTATTATATTTTTAATGAAATATTTTGATAATTTTATGTAATTGGAGACACTACAATAAAATTGTTTCTCCCGATGGTTTAACCGCGGCAGTTATTCCAACCGCCGGGAAAAAAATAATCAAACTTTTGGTAGCGGTTTTTAAAAACCGCCGCGATAGATCAACATACAATGGCGATTCTTGTAAGCTGCCGCAGAAAATTTGCAAAAAACTTTTTGGCGCTTTTTCCTCACTTTTCGTGGCTGTTTTTTCTCGCTTTTAACGGTGATTTAAAACCGCTGGCAAAAGTACCTTAAATTTCTAACCCCCAGTTCACAAAATTCATTATTTCTCTTTCATTTTTTCTCTCATTTTCAGTTAATTTCTGCAGTACAATGAAATGATTCAAACGAAACCCCAAAAGGTTTTGTCAATTCACAGGTTGAAAAATCTTTTTTTAGAATAGAAAACTTCATTCAACCTATTGCAACGATTACTTGGACCGTCAAGCATGTCTTGTGTATTACGTACAAGATCATATTGATAAAGATTGGCATGTTGTGGTCCATACAAAACCAAGAGACATGTTTTCCATGGGTGACCATAACAATGATATATAATAATGATACAACTCTTGATAATGAAGTAGTGATGAATTTTAAAAGTGAGATACATGATCATTCTCATTTAGAAGAAGTCTTATATGAGAATGAAGAATGTGTCAATTTAGTTAGGACAGATGTTGTTGGTATAACCATAGAAGATACAATTCATATTAATATTGATTTTTATCAGAATAGTGATGACTCAATTTGATCGTGTTACTATTTGAATTAGGTATGTCTTAGTATTTATCTATTTGATAGTATTGATAAGCTATGTCTGTCTTTGATAATGTTATTATCTATTTTGTTGTGCAAGTATAACCATCATGGTCCGTGGTAGACGTTTGCGCATAACTGAGGACGAGTCCGTTGGTGATCAAGACCCACCACTGAATTAGTAGGTATAACATTTATTTTATATTTCATACAAACGATTGTTCTTATTCATATAATGTCTAACATACAAAAATAATATTTTATACGTAGGTGAATCCTCATCTTCTAGGCGAAAGGTTCATGGTCGGACACGATTAGCTCATATATGGAATCTACCTGAAGGGAAGAAAGTGAAAGTTGAATTCAACATAACTAGACAACCGATCAATGATCAAGCATCTATGTATACGAGCTTTTTGGCTTCAGTAGGACGCACCTACGATTTATAGCTGATCACCTATGAAAATTGGAAGAAAGCTCCTGAAATATACAAGATGGAGTATGGGATATTGTGAAGGTATAAATACTTATTTGTAATTATCTCTTCCATTATGTATTTATTAATAATACATTTGTAATTTTTCAGAGTAAATGGGAACTTACCGATGCCAACTGAAAGTTTGCATTGTCTTCAATTAATAAGAGTTAGAAGGACGTCAAAAGTAAATTGAGAATAGTGAATACGACAAAATATCCGAGCGAATAAGAATGTCTAAGATATAAACCTGAGGAAGTTTAATGAGATCAGTGGAATGCTATTTTCCATTGTTTGGTCTCTTCTGAAAGAATGGTATTACAATATTTTCTTTTGACATTGAATTTTTATTTATTATGTAAAATAAATACTAACTTTATTTCTCAAATAACAGGCTCGTAGTGAAACAAACACTACGGTATGAGCAAAACAAAGTATACATCATTCTTTAGGAAGGAAAGGCTATGCTAAAAAATAAGTTGAAATGGTACGTAAATCTTTTTTATTATAAGTAATATTTTTGTTTTTAGTATTGCGATTAAAATATAATTTTTTAAACATAATGATAGACGGAGGTGTTGGGGAGAGAGCCCAATGCGGTCGAACTGTTCATAGAAACGTATAAATGCAAGATGAGAATTAGGTAGATTAAGAATCTACTTCTAGAGCTGTAAGAATTATTTTAAAGTCTATATTTGTCAATTTTTTTTAATTTATTCAACTATATTTGTCACATATGCGATCAAATTATTTATTTGTGTTGGAGGAGAAAATGCAAGAATTTCGGGTAACTCAAACGCAGGATGGGAATAATATCACTCCTAGAGATGCATTTTCTGAAGTTATAGGTCCAAAATATTCTGGACGAGTCCGTGGAATGGGACTAGGTCCAACTCCCACCAGTATTTGGATTGCAGAGTAGCCGCCAGTTTTCTAAACAGACATTCGTTCCACGTGCAGAACATGAAAGAGTTAAGTCACATGTCCATGAACTTAGAGATGGTCAAGTTCAACTTCAATGCCAAGTGGCGTACCTTATGAAAATTATGCAAGAACAACATTATGTTTATTCCAACACTAATACTAATTTTGTTCATTTTTATGTGTTTATAGGATTCTGGAGATCCTCCCTCAACTTCATTATCGCATAAAGTTCAGTGACGATGGAAAATACTATATTTGCTTAAGTTTGAACTTACATTGTTTTGTCCTTAGAATTTGTGAATGTTTCAATTTATAGATTCTGAATCTTTAAAATTTGTGAATGTTTGAATTTGTGAACATTTAAAATATAAGAATTTGTGAATATTTGAATTGATGGACTCTAAATTGTAAGAATTTTGTATAGATAGATTCTGAAATCTATGATATAGAATATTTTCTGAAACAAGGATTTTTAAAAATTATTGGATGTTTAAAAAACAGAAAAAGTCCTAGCCAAAATTTTAATTTATAGCAGCGGTTTTGGAATCTATATGGGCAGTTTAAAACCACTGAAAAATATTTTTTTCAGTTTCTGGGCATTTGGCGGCTAAATAATATTTACCGGCAGTTATAAACCGTCGGTAAAGAGAAAGAAAACTGCCGGCAAAGACCCCCTTTGCTGGCGGTCCTCCGGTGGTTGAAAAAATTGCCACCCAAAACCTTTGTGGCGGTGGATAAGGCGGCATTTTATGAACCGCCACAAAGCTTTTTGTCGGCGGTTAAAACCGCCACCATAATCTTTTTTCTTGTAGTGAGATGTGAATATTTGTAGATTGATTTGAATATCTTTTATATAAATATTTAATAACAAGTCAATAATAATTTATTTGTGATAAATTTATAAATATAATATTCTGTAATATTTATGTTATCAGTTACATAAATATTCATATAAATAAAATTATAGAAAGGCATTAAAATATTTTGAATACGAAAAATTATTTCTTGATATGATATAACTATTCTTAAGAATATCACAAGTTGATGAAATAGAATTATTTTCTATATTCAAAGTTAAAATAAATACATCATCTTTAAAAAAATATTCTACATATAAACTAAAAGTGAAATAGTAATAATAATATCTTGTTTCATTCAAAATTATACGTATATACTAAACTGGTTTAGTACATGCGAAACACGTGTTTCGACTAATATATATGTGTGTACGAGCGCATATATGCGAATAACTTACATTTCATTTTCTAGGTATTTGTCACATGTGAGTGTTCTATTGTAAAACTGATTTCTATTCATTCATGTGCAGGATATGGTGTGTGGCTCCAGTTCTTCTTCCATTACGATTACACTTTAATAAGAACATGGCAGCGGGGTGTTACTTCATGGAGACTGGATGCAGACAAACATTGTTGTATCTACTTTACTCTAATATCTTTCTTTATTCATAGTAATCTCTAGTTTTCTATCGACTAAGAATTGGTCGTACAAATACATATAAACATATATACATAGATATGTACATACATACATACATTATTTTAGTTTGGATAGTCTTTCTGTGGTGCTCGAGAAAACGTTATAATTTGGTGTGATGAAACTTCGAAGAAACATTTTATAAATTTTTGTCCATTTGTATTTTTATGTGCAATTTTTAATTTTATTCTTATATGATTTATATAATTAATTAATTTTTGATAATTAATTAATAATTAAAATTTATAGAATGTAATTTTTAAACTTTTTTGGCAGTTGGTCTTATTATTATTTCTAAAATGTCCTAAAATTACATCCTAATATGTGTGATAGTTGATGATTGATTAATATTAACAACAACAATTACTATTATCAAAATGTTACATATTTTTTATAAAACATTGTCCTTTTTTATTTTGCTTTTATGTTGTTGATGGCTAGAGAATTACATTTAATCATCAATCATTTATTTGTTATAATAAAGATATATGAATTAATAAAAAATTTCACACATTCAAAAGTGCAGTGAGAATTTCAATAAATCACAAATAATTAACACTATATATATATAGGATAAATAATTATTTCAATCTTAATATAAATGTTGAATCTATGTACATTTTATAATTTGCTTACCACGTGCGAATTACATTCTTCTCAGCTAGTTTAAAGATGAAAGACTTGTAAAGGTTTTTCTAAAAAAAATATTTTACAAGAGTAAAATCGAATTTCAAAAGTTTCTCCTCACTTTATCCTCTTTTAAAGATGTTATAGAGTAAGATAAATTGTAACTAGTTGTTGGTTGTTTATACATTGGTATAACAAGAAATTTTTGGCATTCTCGTTTTATTTTCATGTCTTCATATACTTTGCTAATCCTATTATAGTTATCAATATTTGATTTTTAGAGTTAATATCTTAAAACCCTTTGTATTTTGTCCAAAATCACTTCACCTCCTCAATTTTAATACCTTCTCTACTGGTACCTAAACTTTCTTCATTCATCAAATAATGCTCCCCTGAGCGTCAAATCTCAATTAACTCTACACATGCATGGCACATGCCAAATTTTCTTTCAACTTTCCATTATCTTCAAGCTTATAACGAAACCCACACTCATTATATTTCATCTCAAATTAGCTACAATTTCTTCTCCATCTTTATTGATTTGTCAAAAATTGATTTAACAAGATAAGATTCAGTAAGTCACAGTTTCATATCCTCCAGCTTCAACAATGATTCTGCTTCATCTCCTTAAAATTTGATTTTTATGCATTTTTTCTAGCTGATTTTTCATGAATCATCTTATTTTTCATTCTTCATGGATAAAATTGTGCAATTTTTTTTCTAACTGAACTTTTAACTGACTTCTTATAGTTTATTTTAGAAATGGCCACTCCATCAAGAAGAACTGCAATTCCTAAAGGGTTAAGAAGTTTTTTTTATTGCAGTTTAAGAGCTCCATTAAGAATATCTACTATACCTGAAAGTTTGAATAGTGGTTTTTTGGTTATATTCGATTGCATGAAGGATTTGATTGCAGGTAGAAGAAGAAGTCAGACAATTGTGTCCCGATCAATTACAATTACCACGCTTTTCCCTTCTCCATGTTACAAATGTTGCCCCTATGCCATGCTTATGGAATCACCTCCTTCAAAGTTTCTGTTAAACTTTTTTGTTTATCTAATATAAATGTGGGGAACATATCAGCCCAATCTCTCTCAAAACATCTTCATATACCACTTCTAAGTCTCCTTTATTTCAAACTCCACAACAACATAACAAACTGAATACACGTTATTGTTACCTATCCAACAATATTAACAATACAACCACAAAAATCACCTTCATATGACAATCATCCAAAATAAACCAATGGCCTACATCCACTTACAATATTTTTTACATGAAAACAAGTAACAAAATAGTGGTGACGTGCACAACACATGACCATTTAAATAGCGTTTACACTGATCTTTCAGATCCAGAGGTTATTTGATGGATGAATAAAGTTTAGGGACCAGCACAAACTGAATACACGTTAGGTTTAAGTACATGCGAGTGAGGGTTTCATAACCAATAGGGGTACATTGGGAATAATAGCGTGCGCGTGACCATTTAAATGATTCGGGTTAGGAGATTATTTGATGGATTGAGAAAGTTTAAGAATCAATAGGGAAAAGATTAAAATTTAAGAGAGCAAAGTGATTTTTGAATTAAAATACATAGGATTTGTTATATGCCCGTGCTACTCACGGTTTCTATCTATAAAACTAATTAATTTATCTAATAGTTTTCTTTGATAATTGTATTTGTGAAATCAACTTTATAAGAATAAAAATTAAAACAGTGAGAGGTATCAAGTGAAAAAAGACAAAAAAAAAATAAGTTGAAAAGTCTACCTATTTGAGAAGGTAAATATGTCCTGTACTTGTCTACATACATTGTAGAAATGATATGAAAATAAAATACATTATTTATAAGTTTTTATTGAACACTAATATAATAAATTTCATCTTTCACAAGTTTTGACTATATCTATAACATAAATAAAATATTTTCTTGAAATTAATAAAATATATTAACAAACTAAAATGATAAAATTAAATAGATCTTCCTCTCCACTTTTCAAAGCTAGAGCAAAAATTATATCTAACAAAAGACATCTATAATATCTAAAAATAATTTTATGTCTACATCAACAGTGTTTAGTTGAGAAAAATAATATACATAACTAATTGACAATACATAAGATCTACTTATGCATATAATATATAAATGTTAGAAAAATAAGAACCCAAAAAATTATACATTAATAAAGAAAGAAATCAGATAGAACAAAAATAATTGAAATACTATCAATTAAAGGATGACCCTTGATTCTTGAAGGAAAAAAGAAAAATAATAGAGGATATGACTTATTTATGAAAGCATTTACAATGACTTTTTATGACACCATATCATGTGTACATTATTGAAGTTCGTCATTATCATAAGTGTTCTATCTCGATTCTTACATGTAGACCAATCATTCAAGAACAGACATAATCAATATATTAAAACAAATAAAAGGATATCTAGATTGAAAACTGAAAACTACTCAGTGATAAGACTAGAATGAACTTTCCTTAATTATCTCTTTTTTTGCACTTTCAGTTATGACATTGTGAACTCTTCAAGGACAGGATCATGTCGGTGTAAGGAGAACATGCTTCGAAACTGGTGCATTATTCTCATTTACAAAGTATGATTTATCCATAGAAATTGTAAAAAGTCTACATATTGAGATTTATAATTTTTTTTCACAATAGTAAAACATTTATACCAATTTGGAAGAGTTGGAACCATTCGTTAACACAAATTTAACAGCAACATAAACTTGACGTTTCATTGATAGCACTATATCAAACAAATTATTTTCATCTATTAATTAATTAACACATAAGAATTAAGAGTGAAATGTGAGAAGTTATAAAGAAATATAAAGCATTGAATTGCTAGAATTTGAAGTGATAATTCTATTTAATGACAATTAATAGATTTTAATGTTCATTTTTTAATTAATTATAAGTAAATTAATATATTTTAGCTATAAAATTACATTGGTATAATTGATATTGGTTAGTTAACAAACTTTTCGGCAATCGGTTTTAGCTATACATACATATATTTATATATATAGATACATGTATGTATGTACATATGCATAGATGTATGCGTACATGCATGGATGTATGTATGTGTATATGTATGTACGTATAAAGGTCATTAGAAGTCTCAGTGTCCTAAGTTGTAATAAGAAAATCATTCGCAAGAGCAACCCCTTACATGGAAGTTTGGCAATCAGTTTAAACCACGCAATTAGAGGCTGTCACAGGCTAATGTTTATAGGCCACCACAATGTTATGGTCTGCTGCTAGCAGTGTGTATGGTCAGTTCAGTCTGGATTTTTAGCATAATAATTGGACCAAATGGAAATTCACGGATTAGCAATAATCAACACCAAATCGATCATATAAGTGTAGATGAACCGAATCAAATCAACCATAAAATATCTTATCGGTTCTCTGGGTTACATGGTCTATCAAGAAATTTATGTTTTTACTAAAAAATTTTATTTTTCATGCATTACAATCAGAACACATAATCTAAAAAATCAGAAATAACTCAACAAATTCATAACATCACATAAATAAAAGAAATGCAATTCAACATCCACAAAATCAGAAATAAATTCAAAACTCATCATCCAAAAAGTCTAAAATATTATATATTATATGGGGGAGGGGAACGGGACATACAATTGGGATTTGGTAGAGTAGCATTATGTTTCTTTGGGTTTATAATATCAAAACCAAGACGGACGAGGTCGTGTTACAAATCTTGGTTGATTGCAAAAAGATATCCTTAGCAGTATGGTATTGATTATGAAGCCTTGCTCTTGTTGGAAAAATGACTAGTGTTCCCATTCTTATCTATCAAATTGATGTTAAAAATATCTTTTTGAATGGTGATCTTTGCCCCCTCTTGGTGTTTTTCATCGTTCTTGTTAAAGTCTTAAAGTCTAACTCAATTTAAAAGTTAAATTGAGAGTTAAGAGTTGATGGTTGCTCTAAATTTATATTCTTAGCTCAATACTTCTACTTAATTAGCTGATATGAGATTATTTTCTCAATACCCTCAGTCACGTGCAAGCTGATCTTTTGCCTAGTCCTTGTCACGTGGAAAGTTAGTATGGGCCTAGTCGTGCTTAACTCTTGTTTAAAGAGGCTCTGATACCATATTAAAATCTTAGAGTCTAACTCAGCTCAAAACCTAACTTGAGAGTTGATGGTTGCTTTAAGTTTATATTCTTAACACAATACTTCTACTTAACTGATGTACGATTATTTCCTCAATAGTCCTAAGTATGTTTGCATGCTTAAGAAATCTTTATATAGTCTCAAATAGGCACCTAGAGCCTAGTTTGAGAAGTTCATATTGTAATTACTTCACTTAGTTTTTGTTCTAGTAATAATGATTCAACTCTCTTTGGGAATTGTACTGTTGCAAGCTGTATTCTTTTCTCCTTATAGGTTGATGATATGATTATTAGTGGTGATGATATTGAAGATGATATTAAGGGCATTGTAGCCTTGAAACCAAAATTAGCTCGATGGTTCGAAATGAAAGGTTTGAATTCTCGATAGTACTTTTAAGTATTGAGGTAGCTTACTCACCTAGAGGTCATTTTCTGTCTCAGTCGAAATGCATTGCTAACATTCTTGAGCGTACTAGACTTATTGATAATAACACTATTGATACTCTCATTGAGATTAATGTGCAGTATTCTCCTTCTTATGGTACATCATCATATAATATATCGTACTCTTGCTGGCAGCTTAGTCTATCTCACTATTACTTGTCCAGATATCGCATACGTTGTCCGTGTTGTAAGTCTGTTCTAGCTTCTCCTCCTACAATTCATTGGGTTGTTGTTGTTCATATACTACAATATCTTATAAGTACTTTTTTCAGAGTCTTACTTTCCTCGACTTTTTTTTTTTAGAGCTGTGGGCATTACTCAGATACTGATTGGACTGGTAATTTTATTCGCGACAAGTCATTACTGGTTTCTATATTTTTTTTTGAGAATTCACGTATTTTTTAGAAAAGTAAGAAACGACTTGTTATTTTTTTTATCTTCTATAGAAAGTTAGTATCGCACCATGAGAGGACCGAGCATATTGAAATTGGTTGTCAACTCACTCATCATCACTTTCAGCACGGCATTATTACTTTGCATCCGTTTCTTCCTCCACGCAGATTGCTAACTTGTTTACTAAGTTATAATCCACTATCTAGTTTTGTTTTTGGTTGGCAAACTCGCAATAGTTTTAGCTGCCGTTTTGTGAGTTTGAAGGAGAGTGAGAGTGTTACAATAATATAGTTAATTTTATTGAGTTTAGAATATTCTTTTATTTCATTTGCTTGTTAATCTATATATAGTCTATTTTGATTAAGGTTCTCTCTTAACTTTTGTAATCGCACTTTTGCATATATGGAACCCTAAGCATATTTTTTCATTTTCTCTATTTACTTTGAGTACTTTTCACAAGTTATAGATTTAAAGTTAAATTTTTATATTTATTGAAGAGTTACAAATGGTGTTATTAAATTATTATTCACAACATATTACTTTTTGGAGGGTTATATATATATATATGTGTGTGTGTGTGTGTGTGTTATTGAGTGTTAGTCCTATTTGAGTTTTTTTCTTTGAAAAGTTCATTTCTCTTTATTTTCCAAGACATGATATAGTGTATTACTTCCATTAGGAGTCCACGTTACAAAAAACAAATCTTGGTTTATTGGAATATTTTCTATAAGAATGAGAATTTAGATTTAAAGATAGTGATGCGCCACGCACGAGTCAGAATTCCTCAAACAATGTTTAGTTTCTTCTTGATTCACAATAATTTTTTAAATTTGTTTTTAACAACTAAGAGCTGGATGTACAAATAAAATACATACATGCATGTGTGTATATTATAAATTTCACTTTACCCTATCACTACACGAAAAACAATATGCGGCGACGGCTTTCTGGGACTTATACCAGTGCTTTGAACTGTCGACCAAAATAGTATATCGACCGTCGAAAAGATATACTGCGGTTTCATTATCAGCCTGAGGAACTGCCAGTAAAATGACTTCCCTGACATTTTTTTGGGTTGTTTAGTCCGGTTTGCCGTTCAAAGAATGAAAATTTGTTAGTTTTGTACCGATGGTTTTAGTAGGCATTTCAAGCTGCCGATTAAACTTGTGGCACTTTTTAATACGAGCGTTTCAAACCGCCAGTATAGGTCGTTTTCTTTAAATCCCTCCTTTGTTTTTTTCAAACCTCTCATGTTCTTTTAAAAAGACATATCTTACAAAATATTGTATAGTATAAATCCAGAATCTACTAATTTTCATAATTTTTTTTGTTGAAGTTAAATTTTATTAACCAAAAGAATATACACAATTACGGGACATACCTCAGATAATAACACGCACTATAATCCTACAGCTCAGCTAGATACACAAGGTAAACACATTATAATGCCAAAACAAGGAGCAAACGAGATAAACTGAAAGGGATATACCGCAAGAAATCAACACCTAAACACAGCACAACACTAACATCGTATCTATCAAAGCCTACACAATCCACCACAAGCTAAACACCTCAATACCTACAGCAAGGTGCACCAATAACCAACACAGAGCAACCCTAAATGCACAGATACTAGACAACCAAAAACCAAGATCTAAAACAATGATTGATACCTCATGACAATCAAAACGTTTGGCCTCATCGAAAAACCCTCGACAGTGGTTAGATCCCAGGAGATTACAACTCACCTGGTACAGCTCAGATATCATGTACATCGCTCACCTCGGAATCAGATACCTCTCCAACGAATTAGACTGCCAGTGATGAGAAATAGGACCTTGAGCATAACCACGAGATTCAAAAACAGGGGAAAATCTTACTGGTGGATAGAGAGGAGCGGCCACTCTCTGAGTAGAGGCAAATAATCTTCTTCTGCTTGAATCTGAGATGAAACCCAGAAGGGAACGCCGGCGGCCACCAGATTCACTGAAGGAGGAATCAAATCTGTAACTACACTCCAGATCTGCCGCACCTCCAGAAGCAACCACCTCTCTAAGTCGCCCATTTTTCGGCGACTGAAGACTGAAGAAGATTTGAGAAATAGACCTGAGACAAAAACTCGTGCCATACCGGATCTCAGCTGAATCTCTCCAACAACTTCAGGAAGACAAAAGCCTGTCGAGCTCAGGGCCGGGCTCGTCGCGAATCGTCGACTGGAAACCTCAACGACTAGGGTTGAAAATGGGAGAAGATTCTAGAGAGAGGTGAGACCTTCTCTCTCAAATATAATTCTACGTTTTTTCTTATTCCGCTAAATTTAAATTTTCTAACTAGAAAATAATATAAAATAATAAACTACAATTCAAGATACATTCAAATAAAAATACCTACCAAAAAGTATTAATATAATTCAATTCAAACATTTAAACCAACTGATCATGAACCCTTAAAACATATAAAGAGAAGTGATATCTTAAGCTTTCATGGAATGGGGTGAACAAACCAATCACAAATTTGGTAAAGATCTAAAATCTTGTTAAGACATACAAATAGATAAAATTAATGAAGTTTGAAATAAACATAATTAATAATGATGTAATGCATATAACTCTTACACATCACACTATATTATCACCGTCTTAAATGGTGTAAACGAAGGATTTTATACTTACATCATTTTCACAATCGCACAAACATTTGTTATTTAAGCTCTAATGTTTTTTCATGCATTGAGATTCAAGCTCATCGACTCTTGACTAGGGGTGAAAAAATTGTTATCGAACCAAAATTGGTCGGTTTTGTCCGTTACCTCGATTCGGTTAGGTTCGTCATTCTTGTTGAACCGTAAGTTCAGTTTGGTTCAATTTTTATATGATTTCGAACTGAACCGAAAATATAAATAAAATAAAATAAATACTATACACACTCACACCTATATATACACTAAACTACTTAATCTAAACCTAAAACCCAACATTTCCCTCATGCCCCCCTCCCTCTTCGTTCTCTATCTCCTTTCCTCTTCCTCCCCCCTCTCCTCTTCGTTCTTTCTCTCCTTTCCTCTCTTTCTCTTCTTACAAACTACAAACCCTAACAAAGCTAGCCAGCCATCTTCTCCTCCTCTCGTAGCCATCTTCTCTCTCTCACAGCTATCTCTCACCCGCGGCCATCTTCTCTCGCTCAGTGACTCTCTCCCTCTTGAGATGTGATGTTCATCCATGTCTCTCTCTACTCGCAGAAATGGATTTCAACCGTCTTCTCTCTCTCTCTCTACTCGCAGCATACTCAGATTTGAGTAAAACCCGATTTATTGCATAAAACTTTTCGTTTTATAGATTGTAATGTTAGAGTTCTTATCTGAGTAGATCTGAGTATAACTTTTAATTTTACATATTGTAATCGTATTATACTTTTTATTTTATAGATTGTAATATGGCATATAACTTTCCTCAAATAACCTACTCTTGACTTCATCATCTCATATTCCTCAATTATAATACTCGCTCGAGATGTCCCTTCACCGAACTAATTGGCTACTTCACGTAAATAACACATTGGTAGTTGGACATTGTCCCTTCATATATTGAGCTTTTCCTCTTGAACATTGTCACTAAAAAGATTTCTCTCTTCATATCATCACTTGAACTTTAAGGGTAAATCTTAAATTAGATTTAAATTAGTTGGACAAAGAAGTCAAGTATTTCTCCCCCTATTCTCCCATTTATATATATTACTACATAAGAATTTTGTTACTGCTCAAGAATTACATGCATACATACATATATGCATACATATACACATACTTACATGCATACATTCATACATACACATACACCTGAAAAATATGACAATGGTTTCAAAAATAAATTGGCATTAATTGAAAAAATACTAGAAGATTTTGAAGTAAAAATTAAAAATATTATATCAGTTGGCCATATGTGCTCCTATTCTTTTGGCCCATTTTAAGCTAGAAAATTAGTTTTGTCCGAACTCATGCACGCATGAGCCACCCAGAGGACAGTAGAACCTCTCCTAAAGGAAAGGCGAAGAAAACAAAGAGTAGGGTAGTTGGGTTGAAAAACACAGATAGGCTATTCAGGCAAAAAACTACACGTGAAGATCAAGAGTTGGACCCAATAGAGTTGCCTTTTAAACTTCCTTTGAATAGATTCGGCTAATTAGGGTTTTCAACATTAGTTACACTATAGAAAGTTAATACAAAAATAGACAACAAATTTCATGAATATCAAATAGGTTCATTTAAGAAAGTAGATCATTTTTTAAAAATAAATAAGAGAATGACAAAAAAATTGTATTTGTAAGAATGACTGAATTTTTTTAACTGTAAATTTTTTATGATAAAAAACATTAAAAAATTTATGTATAGGTACTATGGTATATTTTTATATATGGTATACATTTGTATATCATAATATATTTTAATATACTATCAATATACCGATGTATACTTTTAATATATTTTTATAAATCATCTATGATATGCTATGATATATTTTATATACCATCAATATACTTTAATATGTTTTTATATACCATCCGTTATAATCATACATCGTGAAGAAAAATCACCAATACCAACATCTTCTCACATCCAAACTCATCTCCTCATCTTCTTCACCTCTCTCTCACTAGAATCCCAGAAATTCAGAAATCAAACCACAAAATAAAAAAAACATACAATGAATTGATGAGAAAATCCACAAAATCAAAAACTTCACACAAAAGAGACAACGGGAGAAGCTCATCCGCCGAAAGTCGTAACGGAAGAGACCATGGAAGAGATGCTGGAAAGAAAGATTATGGAGATGAGGAATATGAGAGTATGGGACATGCCGATCTCCAATCGCTCACCTGAGCTCCACTGAATCTGGAGATTCTGGCAGCCCCAATATTGAAGAAATTTGTGGCGCCTAAATTCAAATGTTACGAAGGAAATTCTAATCCGGTAGACCATCTTAGACGATTCAAACAAGTTATGGTGCTACATCAGCACGAGGACGGGCTAATGTGCAGAATGTGTTGGATCAGTGGTTTTGAAATCAAAGAAAACTAAGAACCACGAATGGTTCAAAGGCGGAATATCAAAAAAATTCTAAACTTATTTAATCGAATTGAATAATTAAAAATCAAAACAACAAACAATCATGCACATCAGATAGAGAAAAACATATTGCCGCCGGATTTCAAATTGAAGGAAGAAAAAAATTAATTTTTCTTATTAAATCGTTTTGAGAGCCCACACTCAGTTCCTAAACAAATTCTCACGAGATATATTTCTGAAATCGACGAGTGGTTATTGATGTGAAGAAAATTTTGAGAAATGGTTCTTGAATATCGTACTTGGATTTTGGTTCTTGAAGATCAAGTTTTAAAATTTGGATCTTGAAGTTTGAAGAACGTGAAGAATGAATACAAGGATTCCATCAATTCAGAAAATCTTCGATACATTGCAAAGGTGAAAATCGGGTGAGTGATTGGAGATCAGCCTTTCCCATACTCCTATATTCCTCATCTCCATAATCTTTCTTTCCAGCATCTCTTCTGTGGTCTCTTCCGTTACGACTTTCGGCGGATGAGCTTCTCCCGTTGTCTCTTTTGTGTGAAGTTGGGATTGGATTTCCCATCTTCATACTGCACATTCTTGTTGTTCTCGTTATCATCTCGCCTAACATCTTATCGACCACTTTCTGAACGGTTTTCTCGTTCCTCATTGTTGGTTCGTTGGCTAACATCCGCACGTGTTTGTGCCAAATCCCATTGTAGCACGTTGATATGGTCTTGCACCGTTTATCACGCATTGCGCACCGTTTATCACGCATTGAAATCCGGGGTGAAGAAAACTTTTTTTCTCTCTTTGTGTAATTACACATTGTATTTATCAATATCATTTACTATGATCTAGAGTTGTGTTGTATCTAATACAGTTTCATTGTGGCAATCAAATTGCTATCACATTTATATAGTTATTAATTTGAGGAATTTGTAAATATACCTCTATATTTTAAATTTCTAAAAATTAACCCCAAAATAACCACCATAGCTGAATTTTGTATATATCCTCTTAGAATTTATGTTGTATCAAAATTCATCAATCCAATTGATAAATCTAATTTATTTTTATCAATTAATTAATTAATTTGTTTTAATTTATTAATTATCTAATAATTAGAAAATAATAAATTAATTAATTTTAATTTAAGTAAGTGACAACACCCATCACATATGAGTGTAGGAAATACACATTGGCACCAAAATACATTTTGGTCCAACTGATATCGTTTTTTCTATTCTTGTTCTCATGAACTATTCTTGAAACCGAATGGACCCACATGAATAAAGCTATAGGATTCAAATACCCAGTGAATTTATGTTTATCAATTTCTGGCCTATTTAATCATGACATCGTATGACTCCATTATAGGTTCGATGCTAAATCAACTCTCGATTCATACGCGCTACATTTTCTGTTGGTGCAAATAAACTTTTTTATTTCATGGTCCACAGAATATTCTAACATATTACCCATCGTGAATATAAGTAACAAGAGCGGAGATGTAAAATTACCATTTTACCCTTTTTTTTAATTATTTCCTTAATTCCTCTATTGACTGTGAATAAGACATACAAAATAGTGAATTGTCTCGTACAATTCACAAGTCTTAATCAATGACTCAATTCGTTGAATGTCATGCCCAGTTTATTTATTCGCACACCCAACAATAAAACATAAGGTAATATTGTAGTTTTCACAATCCAACCACAAATTTCTATATATGTGAATCACGTAACTTCAACATAGTTGAATTATGATCCCAACAGCTGAGATATTGTCCGTCAATTCGAACTTACAAATTTGACATATCAAAGATCGTAAGTAACTAAGTCAAGCTACATATTCACTTCAGGATTAAAATAATTATGAAAATATCCTTAAGGTATAATAATTAGATTTAAAACTTGGTAAATGGTTTTTGATTTAAAACTTGGTAAATGGTTTTTTCTCTAAACTAATTTATTACTAGTCTATTCAACATGTTCCATAACACGTCTAGGTTAACTGTTTAAGTCACCACTCTCATTCCCCAAGACTGACATCCATTGGTTCAATCTAACAGTAATAATCAGATTTGATTGCTCAGTCGATCCTAAGACTGTGAATAACGTTTTTAACTATTTCAGAATAGTTTGTCTGGAAGACTCATCTGTCTTTACTCTTCTTACGTTGATAATAGTTTTAGGACTTGAGTAAATTATAAATACACTTTAATTAAAGGAAAATTTTTATTTATTCATTACATTCAGTAATACAAAATGTTTGAAAAATAACTAAATACTCATAAATAGTTATTACACCATACTTTATGAACATAATTCCAACAATCTCCCACTTGGACTAAAGTATGCATGTTCAATCTCGTATCTCCATGATCTACATATGACCATAAAAAATTTACTACTTAAAGTCTTCATGAATGGATCTGTCAGGTTGTTGATCGTCGATATGTGTGTTACTACAACATCTCTACGCTGAACAATCTCTCTAATCAGGTGATACTTACGCTTTATATGTTTGGATTTTTTGTGACTCCTTGGTTCCTTCGAGTTTGCTACAACCTCACTCTTATCACAATAACGTGTTATGGGCTTGTCAGCTTCTAGAATAACTTCTAGAGTCTTCAAGAACTTTCTAAGCCATACAGTTTCCTTAACAGCTTCACAAGCTGCAACATATTCAGCTTCCATGGTAGAATCAGCAATGTAAGATTGCTTGATACTTCTCCATACAATTGTTCCACTGTTCAGGATGAACACTAATCTTGAAGTGGACCTCCTAGAATCCTTGTTCTCCTCAGATACTGAAGGATATGTTTGACGACATTCCAATGCTCGATTCCAGGATTAGATTAGAAACGACTCACCACACCCACGACATAGAAAATGTCTGGCCTAGTGCAAAGCATCGTATATAAGAGACTTTCTACGGCTGAGGCATAGAGAATCTTTCTCATGTCTTCCTTTTCTTGAGGAGTCTTGGGAGACTGCTCCTTGGAGAGGCTAATTCCATGTCTAAAAGGAAGATATCCCTTGTTTAAGTCTTATATACTGAAGTGATCCATCACCTTATCAATATAAGATGCTTGAGACATTGCCAATTGTTTGTTCTTCCTATCTCGAAAGATCTGAATACCTAAGACAAATGTAGCTTCTCCAAGATCATTCATATCAAATTTCTTTGCAAGCCAAATCTTGACATCATATAATTTTTCTACATCATTCCCAATCAGTAGAATATCATCTATGTACAAGACTAGAAAAACCCACTTTCCCTTCATGTATTAGCTTATACATACAAGGTTCGTCCACTAACTGTTCAAAACCAAAATTCTTGACGAATCTAATATTCCCCAACTGTAACGCTTGTTTATGTCCATAAATGGACTTAAGTAGTTCACAAACCTTGCCCTCTTAACCTTTTTCCATGGACCCATCTGGTTGAGCCATATAAATGTGTTCTTCATGATTGTCATTCAGAAAAGTAGTATTGACGTCCATCTGCCAGATTTTATAATCAAAGGCAGCAACAATGGACAACAAAATTCAGATAGATTTAAGCATGGCTACCAGTGAGAAGGTATCCTCATAGTCTATACCTTCCTTTTGAGTGTAGCCCATGGCCATTAGTCTAGCTTTGAATGTCTCCACATTTCCATCTAGACCTCTTTTTTTCTTATGTATCCATTTGCACCCTACAGGTTTTACCCATTCAGGAGGATCTACAAGTTTCCAGACTCTGTTCAAGTACTTTGAATGTATATTAACGTTCATGGCTTCCCGCCATAGGTTTGCTTCAGGACTAGTCATGGCATGTGAGTAGGAAACAAGTTCATCATGATCCTTATCTGAGACTGCCGTTAAGGTATCTCCATAAGACATGTACTTGTCAGGTTGTCCCACAACCCTCCCACTATGTCGAGGCTCCATAGGCTTTGGCCCTTGTTGTGGTTCTTCAATTATTAAATCGGAAACAGTTTCTGATTGGGAAGTTGGTGTCCTCCCACTAAATATTTCCTCTACCACAAAAGTGATTCTCGGCTTCAAACTTCTTATCTTATCTTCCTCAAGAAAATGTGCATTCATGTTAACGAATGTTATTTTTTTAGTTGGACTATAAAAGATGTATCCATTCGTTCCCTTAGGATATCCTACAAACATGAATAATTGTGATCGACTAGCCAATTTACTTGTCTTTGGTTTCAGAACATGTGTCGGGCACCCTCATATTCTAAGGTGGTTGACCGACGACTTTCATCCATTCCATCTTTCATATGGCGTACTAGGCACCGTTTTCGACGGAACTTAGTTCAGAATGTATGTTGTTGTTCCTAAGGCATATCCCAGAACAAATTTGTGAGGGATAAGTAACTCATCATGGATCTAACCATATCTATCTGAGTTCGATTCCTTCTCTCTAACACACCATTCTATTCTGGAATGTCAGGTGCTATAAGTTGAGAAAGAATGCCTTCTTCCTTAAGAAAGTCTTCGAATTCTCCTAGCAAGTTCTCTCCACCATGATCGGATCGTAGTGTTTTATTATGCTTCTCTAATTGATTCTCAACCATAGCCTTATAATCTTTGAATTTTTCAAAGGTTTCAGACTTTTGGTGTATTAGATAAACATGACCAAAATGTGAGTAGTCATCAGTAAAGGTTACAAATTATACATAACATTCTCTTTCTTGGACATTCAATGGCCCACATACATCGCTATGTACGAGTTTGATGCATTGGGTAGCTCTTTCACCCTTCGCTGAAAAAAGGTCTCTTAGTCATTTTGACTTCTATACAGGATTCACATGTGGGTAGTGATCCCACACTTCAAGTTTGTAAATGACCATCCTTCGCAAGTCTTTTAATCTTGTCTAGGCTAATATACCCAAGGCGTAAGTGCCACAATTAGGTTAGATAGGTTGAGTCAGACTTCAACATTTTACTATTTATTTGTGAATCAACATTTACTTCAGTGTCATATATCATTAGAACTATTGATTTTACGTAAAACACTTTATTTATCTAATGTACAGTAGTAATTAAAGCAGTCATTTCTAAAAATACCAATATCATTTTCAATGAAATTCAAATTGAATCTTTGCTCAATTCAACTAGCTATTGAAGAAAGTTTCTTCCAAAAGACCGAGATATAATAAACATCATGCAAAACCCCTAAAATTGTTATCAAATAACAATTTAATAGTTCTCATAGATACAATTGATATTAGTGGTCCATCCTCGGCAAGCCTTCTGATTTTCCTGAACCCCTGTAGGGAGCCATAGATATGGTCAGTGGCTGCAGAGTCTACAATCCAAGAAAAAGTAGTGTCAGCCGCATAATAGGCCTCAGTAACAAATATTATACCTTTAGATCTCAACTCCTTGAGATAGTCTGGGCAGTTGCATTTCCAATGACCAGCAGCTCCAAAATTATGACACTTGTCTTTCGACTTGTCCAATTTTGCAGTACCCTTGCCTTTCCCAACTTTGGAGTATGCTTCTTAGCCTTCTTGGGACCCCTCATATGTTTCTTTTTGGCGTCAGAGGTGGAAGGCTTACTTTTAGTAAATTTTTTCTCTCCAGTCTTCTTCTTGCCCTTCAGAAACAGGGTCTCAGTAACAAATATTATACCTTTAGATCTCAACTCCTTGAGATAGTCTGGGCAGTTGCATTTTCAATGACCAGCAGCTCCAAAATTATGACACTTGTCTTTCGACTTGTCCAATTTTGCAGTACCCTTGCCTTTCCCAACTTTGGAGTATGTTTCTTAGCCTTCTTGGGACCCCTCATATGTTTCTTTTTGGCGTCAGAGGTGGAAGGCTTACTTTTAGTAAATTTTTTCTCTCCAGTCTTCTTCTTGCCCTTCAGAAACAGGGTCTCAGCAGTTTGTAGTTCATTCATCACCTCAAGAAGTGAGTACCTCAACTTATTCATCGAATAAATAAGTTTGAAGTTCTCAAAAGTGTCAGACAGAGTCTCAAAGATCATATCAACTTATGTCTCACCATCTACCTCAGCACCCATGATCTCCATCTCATTCAGATAACTAATGATCAAAATCATATGTCTCTAGCAGAAGTTCTAGGTTTCATCAGACAACTCATGAAGTTTTGCACAACTTCCTGCTTTGGCTTGATGATCATGATCTTTGAACATTTTGGTGATGTTCAACATTACATCAACGACAATTTCCTTGTTCTAATGTTGTTGTTGCAACACATTGTTAACAGAAGTCAAGATGTAGCACCTGGTGATCACATCAGAACGCAGACAAGAAGCATAAACATCTTTTTTCGCTTGAGTTGAATCAGTAATTGGCTCAAGGGTACAAGGGGTGGTGAGCATAAACATGTTCTTTTCTACCGTTAGAATTATATCAAGATTATATTTTCAATCTACGTAATTTTCACCAGTAAATTTATTCGTGTATAAGATAGTTGAGAGTGAGGATAACGACATGGTTACTGAAAAGAATAAATAAAGCGGTGTAAATACATACTCAATCATTTAGGAAAGTATGATGCATGATGCAAATACTTAAATATTTAAAAATCCAATAAGAAAATATATATTCCATGATGTTACGATCAACAACGATAACTTGTCTCATCTAAGGACAACGTCCAAGCTACCTCTTATCACATCGAGACTCATCTCGTTCGGTTAACGCTTCTCAAGATGTCACTACATCTAGCTTAACCAATCACCAATGATTTTGGTCACCTTTCAGTCTAAGTGTTTAACCAACGCATCGGCTTTAAAGGTTACCATGAACTAACAGTCCGTCTAGGGAGGGTCATGCCTCACTACTTCCTTTACAAGCTTTAGTTTCTTAAAAAACTCGATGACTCAAAGTGACACGATTCTAAAGTATCTTCCACTGAAAAGAGGACCGCTAGGGCGGCTCTAAACCATTCTTCATGCCACGATCAAGTTTACGTTGGGGACCTTGAGAACGTTTCAACGTAAACGACTCTCTCACTTAGTTTTTCAAAAAATAGATTTTTTGATATTTTTTCAAAAATTATAATTCTTTATTAATTTGAAAAAAAAAACAAGTTTCGATAATTATAGACTTTTATAAAATTTAAATCCCAGAGATAAAGTCTATAGACCTCTCTCGGTGTCAATAAATCAAATTCTCGACATGATCAAGGATAAACCTTAGTTGAAAAGGCTGGTCCCGCTCACAAATTAACCACATTATAAAGACAAAGATAAGTACTACGCTTACCATAGGAGCAACAGGGATTACGTGAAAGATTACTATCAACATAAAGATTACATTGAAGGACTGGTCAAAGATAGATACCTTCATCAGTATGTGAAAAAAAGAACAGAAACGGATAAATGAAAAGGAAACTCGTGATGGAGGGAAACGAGATAACGAGAAACAACCTCTCCGGATTGTCGATACGATTATCGCATTGACTGAATAAGAAGGAACCACCAAGAAGGAGAGGAAAATATACTGTAAGAAGCCCATGTTGGAGGAAAGCTGGGAGAAAGGAAGCTCTTCAAGTGACAACGGGAATCTCCCGTTGATATTCGATGACTTGGATTTGGAACACGACCAGCGTCACAATGATGCCTTGGTCATTTCGATACAAGTTGGCAACTTATTGAGGAGAGTACTAATTGACAACGGGAGCGCTGTTAACATTTTACACTGCTCTACACTTGAGAAGATGTCCATGGTGGATCAACAACTGCAGGGATCGTCGCAACCACTAATACGCTTCAGTGGTGCCGTCAGCTACTCTGAAAGAATTATCGTTCTCCTTGTAAATGCAGAACCCCTCAATTATCTTACGAAATTTGTGGTATTAGACACTCCATCCCCATACAACGCTATCTTGGGGAGGACCTGGATGCACTAGATGACAGCCGTACCTTCTACCTTTTACCTAGTGTTAAAGTATCCATCTCCAGAAAGAATCAAAACCATAAAGGGAGATCAAGCATATGTCCGTATTTTCACTGAAATTGCACTAGAATCCGCCTGAAAAGGGACAACGGAAAAGAAGGTGGAGGAGCAGCAGAATCCGCCTGTAATCACTGGAAGACAAGCAGGTGGGTCTGAGGTACGAGGCATGAGAAGAGACTAAACCTATTTTCCTAGACGAGGAAAACCGGAAGACAACCAACATTGAGGCCCACCTTGAGCAAACATAAAAAGAAAGATTGACGGATTTTTTACGAAGGGACAGACATTTTCGCAACTACAACACAAGAGATGATAGATATTTCAAAAAAAATCATAAATTGAATACATATCCCACTGTCAAACCAGTAAAGCAACGAAATAGGAGTTTCGCTCCGAAATGGAACGTGGCAATAAAATATGAAAATATTTTTTTTTGGTAGAAATATAATTATGGTCATATCTAAAGAAAACAAAATTATTTACGGTAATTGTGGCATCACTTCACCTGTATTACCACCGGCTCCTAACAAATTATTTTAATGAAGGAGTGTTACTCTTTGGGCCAAATTCCTTGAAGGATGGATGATAGATAATAGATTTCTTTAATTTTCCAATTTTCCATGACCAGGTTTGACATCAAATCAAGAACTTAGCCGAATTTCATCACATAATAAATAGATGTTTTGATAAAAAAAATGCAATTAATACAAATAGTTCTACATTTCATAAGGCATATGGATAATGGAAAGCATAGTGCTAACAATGAGATAATCTATATCTATAGTATATATAAATGAAGCTGTTAGAGAAGGAATATTATCTTCATTAGGCTGGAGTCCAGACAAACTGCTAAAAAATTTATCCCTGATTTAACACATTTAACAGATTTTATCTCCCCTTTATAGAAAACCAACAGATCATCAACAAAATGTAGATTAATGATATTATCTTTCTTACATCTCCAATGGAATTGGAAATCAGGAAGTTGAACACACTAGTTGAGAATACATGTTAGTAGAGCCTCCATCACCAAGACAAACAAGTAAAGAGACATTGGTCCCCTTGTCTTAGCCTCCTACCACCTTTGAAGAAGCCATGAGAGGATCCATTGCTATTAATTGAGTATATAGGCGTAGTAACACATTTTCATGATCCAACCAACAAAGTTTTCAAGTAAGCCAATGACTTGCAAAACTTTGCTCAGGAAAAACTAGCTGACACTGTCATATCTTTTGAGGAGATCAACTTTAAAAGTGCTTATTAGGTTATTAGTCTCCCTGTGATAACCCCTCAAAATCTCCTAAGATAGAAGAATATTGTCTAATATAGATCTGGCAGGGACAAATGTAGTTTGGTTCAAGCTAATCTATATGGTTTTTTTTATTTATTTTTAGCTATTGTATTTAATACTTTTTCATTTTTAGGATATTACAACAATATAATTTGTATTATTTAGTTTGTCACATGCAATACACATATTGAGAATTATTATATTATGAAATATTATATCAATAAATATATCATGTCATAATTTAACAGATGTATCCAAAAAAATGTTCTACATGCATGTTTATCTATTGTATGTTTAGTACTTTCATTCTTTAGGATATTACAATAATATAATTTATATTTTTTTAATTAATCACGCGCAACACATATATGAGGAATTATTATATTATATCAGACGAATATATCATATCATAATTTAACATATTTATTCAAAAAATGTTTTACATGCATCACATGTGAAGTTGAACTAGTAAATTTAAGTAATATCAATTAGCGTTATGATACTCAGTAAAGGATGTGATAATGCACGTAATGTGGAACCACATTTTAACATTATTAGCAGAAAATCACGTGTGATGCACGAGAATATAACCATAATATTTTTTGTTATTTATATATATTTTTTATTTATTTATATTATTCTTCATTTTCACAAACTCATGAAAGTTATATACAATCTTGATTATTTTTAGGACAATATCAAAGTTCTGAATTACAAAATTTGAAATAGTACAAACTTCATTGATAACAAATAATTAAAATATAATGGAACTACAGCTCTAGAAAGTATTGGCAAGCATAGTATTTACAAAAAGTTAACATGGGATTTCGGATGATTAAGAAAAATAATACATCTCATTTTTTCTTTTTCGAATATCTCTTCCTATAAAAACATTTATTTAAAATTTCAAATAATCCATAGACCTCAGAAAATATAGAATATATTTTTTAAAATATTTTTTTTTATGTAGACTTACTAAATATTACTTTAAAAACTTTTGTCCACAACAATGTAGCTATTCAAATTGGCGATCCTAATTATAAACTCACTTGATCACATTAATTGTGTTAAAATACTAATGTCTATTGATTTAATCAAAATAAACTTAACTTAAATATTATCAACTTATTTGTCATTTTCATCATGAAGATTTCTTCTTAATTTTTTTAACCCAAATGCATGGTTGGAAAACATGCTTTCAAATATACACTCCAAAGAGTGTATATCATAGATTTACCCTACTGTTCATTTAATCCTATAAATATATTAAACTGTAATTTTTTTGGTAACAGACAGATACCCAAATTATTTTAATTGATTTGTAAAATATATGTGCAATTATATACGCATATTTTATTTTATCCACTTCTCGTTCAATCCATCCTCCATTAAACATCCCTTATATTCACCTTATGTC
Source organism: Datisca glomerata (assembly GCA_003255025.1). Lineage (NCBI taxonomy): Eukaryota > Viridiplantae > Streptophyta > Magnoliopsida > Cucurbitales > Datiscaceae > Datisca > Datisca glomerata. The sequence goes on from QANY01003195.1 coordinate 1,064,915, forward strand.
TTTTCATGTGCCTTTGTAATTAATTTTTAATCATAGTTTTTCATATGCCTTCTTGAATATGTTATAAATAGGTAGAATGCAATGTGCGTGTGTATATATATGTTTGTGTGTTTGAGACATAAATATTTATAGCATATATATTATTTTAATGTTATCAGTTTTTAGTTGATATTATACGTTGATTTCATCATTTTTATTTTATTTTTCAATATAAACATAACTTATTGAGAAACTTATTAATTTCCAACTAAAATTATAAGTTTGTATGGAATCCCAATTTTCCAAAACTAATTTTAAACGGGTTCAATAGTATATCCAAATCTATGTGGACATGATTGTGTACTCATGTTATATGATCAAATTTCTATTTCACAAATAATATTAAAATTTGTACAGTTACACTGATACACAAAATTAATTAAAAAATTAAAAAATAGTATGAAGGAGAACTTATCTTATTTTTCTCTTCTTTTCTTTTTGGGGGAAGGTATTGATTTAGGAGGATTAGAGGGGAAACACTTGATCTTAAAAACCAAAATGACAACAAAATTGCAAAGGAATCTAATAAAGCTAAATTTATTAATTAAATTGCTTGCTTTAAGTCTTTTCTTTACCAAACCATTGCAGAGGATGCACAACAAAAACTCTGGAACAAATACCTAACAGCATGACAACAAACTCCATGGGAGTTTCTATAGCGTGCAGAGGGCTATTGCCCAAGTTTCATGAGAAGTCGCTGCCATCTAGGAATTTCTACGTCAAAATGCATGTCAATGGAGACAACTCCATTGCCACCGATCTACACGTGATATTATATATGTTTGATTGTAATCAGCTCAGTCAATGCTAATTTCTTTGTAATATTTGTCAACATGAACAGCCAAAGTATCTCATATATATACACGTATGTGTATCGCACGTATTCAACAAACTGTTGAAATAAATATACCACTATCTTTAAAAATTATTATACATTTAAACTAAAAGTGAGGTAGTAATAATAATAACTTGTTTATAATATTAAAATTTTAGTGCTATTTTTTGGCATCATAAAAAAGTATTTTTATTATTTGAATAGTATAGAAAATAGTTTTATTTTACCAGTGTATCATATTCTTAAGAAATAATTATATGATATTATGTCTTTCTATAAATTCATATATATGAATTTTAATGTTATTGATAACATAAATATTAGAGAATATTTAATGTATAAATTTATAACGAATAAATCATTATTGACTTATAATTAAGTATTAGTTAGAAAAGATCTTGAAATCAATATACGGATATCCACGTATCTAATTACATAAGATTATCAACATATTTTCTTTTACTAACTATAAACAAATTATTATTGGATAAAAATAAAATATTATCTGAATTAAATGAGGAAAAAGGTGAAATGTTTAATTTGTGCTATCTTTTAAGACTTTAAAAAGTAAAAGTGAGAATCAAAAGTTTCACCTTTTTAAGTTCTGCATCTAAACTAAAAGTGAAATAGTAATAATAATAACGTGTTTATAATATTAAATTTTAGTGCTATTTAATACTATAGAAAATAGTTTTATTTGACTAATTTGTCATCTTCTTAAGAAAACATTATATCATATTAAGAAATACTTTCTTATATTTAAAATATATTAATGTCTTTCTATAAATTCATGTATATGAATTTTCATGTTGCTAGTAACATAAATATTAAAGAATATTTAATCTATAAATTTATAACGAACAAAATATTATTAACTTATAATTATATATTAGTTATAAAAGATCTTGAAATCATCTACGAATATTCACGTATCTAATTACATAAGATTATTAAAATATTTTATTTTACTAACTATAAATAAATTATTAGATAAAAAAGAGACATTTGTGTAGCAAAATTACCACGCGTCTTTTTAATTGCCGTTGTTGCTTAATTGTTTCTTTGAAACTGACGTATTAGTTTCCATGTTGATTCAATCTAGCCAAAATAATACTAATATTAGAGTCTCTTAAACCTTTAGGTGGGCTGATATTACTTTCCCTACAAATTGGCTTTTAACCAATGAAAGCCACTCCACTCCAATTCAACTTCCAATTGAAGATATTGATTATATCCAACAGTATATGGATGATACTATTAAAATTAATTTTCAATCTTCCAGTTCTAATCCTCAAATTAGGAAGTTTAGTCAATCTAGCACTCTTAGGAATTCATTTTTTGAATCAACTACCAATAATAGTCAATATCTTAGAATCCATCAATTGGAATAAGAATTAAAAAATAAAAAAATAAAAAATTTAAGGCTTAAACGCATAACCATAAATTCTCAAGTCAGTCAGCCAATCTTTGATAATAAGACTAAATAATCTGACGAAATAGACTTATCAACTGAATCTGATTCTCAATGAGCCTTACCTCCTGTCAAACCCCAACTTTTAGTTTTAAATTTAGGCACCCTAAGCCAAGAATACAAGCCTGATTGAGAAAGTCTAACCCAACACATGAATGACACGGCCAATCTCAAAAGATGTAATAGGTTTAGAGAGACATATAATATGGATCAAAGAAAAATCATCATTTCTGAATGGAAGACATTCATCCAAGAATTTAGAGTTGATATATTTTTCCTTAATTATATCAATGATATTTATGAAAAAAATATTAAAGTAATTTATAAGACCAAATGGATCAAAGAAAACTCTAGTTGGGTGACCGCTAGCCATCCCCACCTCAGAAAATTATAATTGATCATAAAAAAATTGTAATCACTGCATCTTCTTTTAAGATTTCAAAGAAAGAAGAACCCATAAAAAGGTTGTTGAACAACTTAATTACACTAATCAAAGTTTAATAATAATAGGAAAATAATTAGACAAAAATAAATTTAAGTTTGATGATATTCATGAGCATAAACCTAATGAATCTCTGAAAGAGACCCTTTTAATAAATCTTTAAGACAAAATCACTTTAAATATTGTTCCCCTCAATAAAAAGATTGATAAATACTTCTAGAATTGAAGAATAAATCTATTGAGTCAACTACTTCTGTTAAAGCAATTAACTGAGACAATAACTTTGATTCAGAAAGTCATAAGTCAGATTCCACCTATGAATCATCAATATTTCATGAGTCTTCAACCATCCACAATATTGAAAAAATATTTAAAAGTTTAAAAATTAACAAACTTGAAAGGAAATGGCATAAAAGGCCTATTCTTCTAGATATTCAATTTACTGAATCATCTTTAGTTACTCAATTTTCTGTTTCTGTAGAAAAATTATATGAATGAAATATTGGTGGTCTTTTAGAATAGAAAGTTTTCAATAAATTACAGCACATGGCTATGGTAGCCAACAGTTACATCACCACACACAATTTACCTCACAATGAGGTAATAAAGTTTTTAGTCACAGGATTCACATGAATGCTTCACGCTTCATGGAAAAAATATCTCACTAAAAAATTTAAAAATACTATCCTTACAGCAATAAAGATTGATGTTGAATGAACCTCAATCCTTGGAGAAGATCAAGAAACGATGCATGGTACCATTAATACATTCTTCTATAGAATAATTGAACATTTTATTGGAACGCTAAGTAATGTTACTTCGCATATCCATGACCAATTAATAAATTTTAGGTGTCCTACCCTAAGTGATTTTGACTAGTACAAAATATATTTTTGTCCAGAGCAATGTCTAGGGATGATAGTAATTACCTTTTTGGAAAGAAAAATCCATCAATGGCTTACCAAATCTGTTTGATGACCTAGGAAACATAGACTATAATAGTCTCACCTATGGTACAATTATCACTACTATAACAAAATAAGGTCTAAGAATATGTATAGACATGAAAATCAATAAACAAATTAAAAAGGAAAAGAAAACTTTCAAATATGAAATAGGTAATTCTGTGAGCAATATGAATTACTAGCTATTGCTCCTTCCCAAAAGAATAGAATTTTTTTTTATCTTAATCTTAAAAACATTTACAAACCTTATATGAAAAATTCCACAAAAATAAAAATAAATATTTTGACAAATACTTTTCTAAGAATAAAAATTATTCAAGAAAAAAAATCAATAAAAAATTTGTTGATGAAAGTTAAATTAAGTGTTTTAAATGTGGCAAGAATGATCATTTTTCCAACATGTACCAAGTAAAAAATAAAATTAATCAATTAAAAATCTTTGACAAAAAAACAAGAATTGTTTAGAATTATGGAAGTAATAAATTATTATAAAAGTAATAATGAAGATTTAGGAGAATTTGAATCCCCTGAATCTGACGAATCAAACTCTTCAAGTTCCAATATTGATTCTTTTAACATCTCTATAAGGTACATGGATAGCTGTTATCAAAATATTATTAATGTTTTAAATAAAAACGAAGAACAAGAAAATCCCTTGTTAGATTTAATTAGTAAAATTGAAAATCCTGAATTAAAACAAGAATACCTTGAAAGATTTAGGAATGTAATTCAAAAGAGAGAAAATTTCAAGTCTAATAATAATAATAATAATGTAAGACTTTCATAAACTCTTGAAAAATTTAACAAAGTTAAAGGAAAAGAAAGAGAAATTACTTTACAAGAACTTCAAAAGGAATTAAAAATATTAAACTTGAAATAAAAGAATTAAAATATTCAAACTCAGAATAACAAAAGAATTAAATCTTTTAGAAATAGAAAATTTCATTAAAAATCATGAATTTAGTGAATTAGGAGAACCTAGTAAATCCTTAATTTCTTCCGATGATGAGGTTGAGAAATTGTTGTCAACATTTAAGATGATGATAACTTCCTCCAAATCCTCAATCACATAAAAATTAAAAAAATGGCACATAATGGTCATAATAATAATTCAAGATTTTGATTTCACTTCAATGACTCTTACTGATTGTATTCAAGAATGATTCGTTCATATCAAGTACTTCAAGAAGACAAAAAAAAATTATCCTCTACAAATTGTACTAGAATACATATCAATTATGAAATCTCTAAAGTTCATATTTGTAAAAACAATGTATGTTTTAAAACGTCATTTGTCTTAGTAAAAAAATATGACAGACAAAATTATTTTGGGTTTACCATTCATTTCTCTGTTGTATCCTTATACAACAGAGCATGATGGGATAAAATACTTATCCCATGGATAAACCTGTCAATTTCAAATTCTTTCTTTTTATCACATGAGAAATTGAAAACATTAAAACAAAATTATGTTTATAAAACTGTAAATTTAATTTCTTGTAAAGAAAAGTAATTATGATTTTTACACGATGAAATAAAATTCAAAAGAATTGAAGAAAAATTTCAAAATCCTGCTCTTCAAAAGTAAATTAAAATCTTTGAACAAAAAATTGTAAAAAATTATATGCTGACATTCCCCAATACTTTCTGGCACATGAAGCACCATACTGTCAGTTTGCCTTACATTAACGAATTTAATGAAAAGAATATCCCAAGAAAGGTGTGACCAATTCAGTTAAATTCTAAAATGCTTGAGTTCTGTAAGAAGAAACTTACAGAACTACACAATAAAAATATTATTAGAATGGGCAAATCTCTTTAGTCTTGCTCGACCTTTTATATCCAAAAATCCAGTGAAATTGAACCATGAATTCCTGGATTAGTAATTAATTATAAGCCCCTTAACTATATTTTAGAATGGATAAGATATCCAAAACCAAATAAAATGAACTTAATCAACAAACTTAGAGATGTTGTTGTATTCTCTAAGTTGGACATGAAATCTGGATTCTAACAAACCCAGATAAATGAAATTAATAAATATAAAATTCGATTTGGTCGTTATAAATGGAATGTAATATCATTTGGTCTTAAAAATACTCCAAGTGAATTTCAAAATATAATGGATGAAATCTTTAATTAATCTACATAGATATTCTCTTAGAGACAAAATCCATTAATATTAGTCCAATCAGAAATTCTGAAGGAAGGATCATCTATCACTACTTCTACATTTTAAAAATTATAACCATGGAAGAATGGAAAGCTAATCCTCGAGGTCTCAAAAATCTTTGAAACAAAAAATAATAAAATTATTTTGACTATATTAATACTTGGCACATGATTTTCCTGCATCAAAATAGTGATTTTTTAACTCGTGATTTTTAAATTTTGATAAAAATTTTAAAATTAGTTCTTAAGATGGTGGTTCATTCATGGTCCTGTCTTGAAACTTTTTTCAATTGATTTAATAGTTCCAATTTATTTTTAAATGTTTACAAACTTTCACCAATTAAGGTATCATTTCCCCAAATACTTTATTTTTCAAATAAATATAAAATACCTTAGATCCTAAAGTAGGAATACTCAATTGAAAATGAAATCTTCACCAGATATTATTATGTTAAATGATGTGATAAATTCAATACTCAAAAAATTATTGCCACAACCACGAATTTGCAAATATCCATCATAATATGAAATTGATAAATCCTTTTGCCAAAGATCCATTAAAAATTAATGAGCTTATTAACTCAGATCCACAAATTAAATCATCCAGTTCAAATTAATCTAAAGAATCCAAACCTAAATCAAAATCCTCTTCAAAGAGAAAATTAAAGGCTACGAAGCCTAAATCCAAATTGAAACAACAATTAATCCAAAAAATCCTTCTCTTTTTAGAAGACAATAAATAATTCTGACTTTGAATCATCTATAGAGTTGAGCCATTCAATTAAACTAAATATCCAAAGAAGTCAATAATCAAAGGCTTCACCTCAGCAATTGAAGGATAAAAATAAATTAAAGGGTTATGTACTACCACGATGTGTCTATGACATGTTTTAAGACTCTCAAGATGGTTTGATGACATCAATATGAGTGATGATGAATAAATAAAAATAATTTACTGTTGACAAAATGTCATTGGTGGAATAATAAAGAAATCAAAAAATTGAAATAGTAAATTCAAATGTCATGATGACACTCCAGCATAATGCATCGGCCATGATGATTTCTAATATTGGTAATAATGATTTCTCCAACAATTAATAATCAAAGCACAAGAATCCAAGATAGTAATTATCAATGGATCTTTATAATTTATTTTTCTACAATTATTGTACAAGTTGTCAAATAATTAGGCAATTACATGTTCTTTTACGTTAATTAGTTAAAAGTATAAATGTAAAATATTTTTACTTTTGTAAAAAAGAATCGTGCAGATAAATGACGAGTTTCTCGTGAACTCCACTTTTCTTGTCTATAAATATGATGTCATCTCTCATTTGTTTCTTAGAACTTGTTTTCCACTATTAACAATTTTGAGAGAACTTATTTTGAAAATAAAACATTCTTCTTCATTTTTGTAATCTTTCTTATTTCTTCTCAACATTAATTAGTGAGTGGAAGCACTAATTAATCGTTACAATTAATTTTCTTAAATACTTGTAAGTTTTAATCATACTTTTCAATAAACAATTTTAAATTCCTGCCTTCAATACCTTGTCTTTTTAAAAGGCATAATAAATTAGTCTCAAGATATTTTTATATGTTTTCTAAGTTTAGCTTTAGTTTCTGATCGAATTGTGCTTAAAATATTTGGATAGTAGACTTTCCAACACCATTGGAATAAACGATGTCAAAGAAGGGGTGCTAATTTTCATTTGAGGGTGCTAATTATTTATTTTTTTAATTAATTGTATAACAATAAATCATACTATATTATATATTAAAAGTTTTGAAAAGGTTGATGTATTTTTCTGGCCCTCTTTACGTTCCAATGTTCCCTTACTAATAATGCAGTATCATAATAATGTTATGTAACATTTTTTTCTCAATACATAAAACACCACAAAGTGGAAAAGAAAAATCTTAGACCAAATAGCTTAGGCACAGCTCCACAGACAACAAAAGTGTCACAGTGATGGTAGGTGAGAGAGAGAGGATCACCAGCTTCCATTAGGCCATATTGTGGGCCCTAATAATATATTGGGCTTGGTGATAAGGGAGCTTGTGGGCCATAATTAAATAAAGTGCACTAATTACAGTAAAATTTTCTGAATAATTGTCATCCTCTTTATGTTCTTCACTTTATTGGATCCTTCTCTTCTTACCTCACCATCATCAAAAGTTGGAAACCCAAAAATTTTACCTAATGATTAACACAGTTCCTTTCTTTCCTTGATTTTCTCTTGATATTACATTGGATTGTTGAGATTAAGAAATCTCATAGGCATTGCACTCTTGATATTTCAGTGTTTGACAATAAGTTCGAATCCTACTACCGATGTGAAACTTGTTTACTTAAGTATTTGAAGGGGTTGAGACACAACTATAAACAAAAAGTATTTTTTTAGAATTCGGTTTTGCTAGATAAAACTCAAATATGAATTTATCTTTCTATGAATGATTAGAAATAGAGAGTCAAACCATATGGATTATGGAATTTTTATGAAATTGTGAAAAGGAGCATGTTTGTGGAGAGTTTCATTGAAAATAACAAAACATTGGAATTCAAGTAAAACTAGCATTTGTTTTAACCAAATCGCTTTAAAATGTCCGGCAATAGACATAGTTTTGGAAAATATAACATCACCGCGGGACGGAAACTTTTATTCAATTTTAAGATTTAGGATTTAAATTTAAAATATAGATTCAGATTAAAATTTAAGATTCTAATTTATGATTTAGATTATTTATTTACTATAACTTTTAGATTATATTATTTCACTAGAATGCCTTTCAGTGTACAATGATATTTTTTCCATATATTTGTAAATGTTGGATTGTATGATTTCACAAGGATACTCTTCAATGTAAAATGCTATTTTTTTACCAGATTTGTAAACAGTAATACTTCTTTTGTAGATGTGACTATTCATAATAATATAATTAAAAATATCATTAAATATCCAGTAAATATAATTATATTTTTATCAACAAAAAGGAAATGGAAATTGCACGTACGGATGTGAATATGGCGGAAGATGAAAAAAGGTAGAAATGATTCAGACAATTAGTATTCATTATAATTTTAAGCTTCATGGGCATTATGACGTTTCTCATCAAATCTTGGACTTGTAGTCCAGGCTTTTAATATGGATTAGTTAATACACACATATGATGTGTATTTGATTATATTATTTTTATGGCTATGATCATTACATATAACTATATTGTATTGATATGAATTAAAGAAAATATATTTGATTTTTCTAGAGAGAAAGCCTCCTCTCTCTAAAAACTACACATACTAATAACCCTAGCCACCGAAGAGCATCTCCCCAGCCTACGCCTCTCGAGCTTCGGTGAGCTCAGGGTTAGGCTCCACTTTCATGCTTCTTGTGATGGTCCCTTGGAGGGGCTATGAGATGGGGTCATTGTTCCTCTATGCCCAACCTCTGCTAGTGAGACTTGGGGGTTAGGTCTTGGGGATTCGAAGCTTTCCTCGACGTTCTCACGCCATTGTCGTTAAAATGGTATTAGGAGTCACGTGGCTAGTCTTGGACTTGCTCCATAAAGAGGTCGCTGAGAATCTCCTCCAAGGGTGACCATTACGGTTCTAATCGGGGTCAGGGAGCTTCTGCTTCTTCCCAAAGCTTGATATGGCATCGTCTCCATCCTTCACTATTGTGCCTCTTATATCGTCAGTATCTCGCTAGGTGTTTGAGGTCCTTATCTCTCTCTCATCGCTGCCATGTTCTGTCGAGACTGGTTCCTCCTGATTCTAGGCTTGGTTTGATGTTCGGGCCCTTGCATGTCTTGTATGAGGCTTGATTGAACCTTTCAGGATTCAACAACAATCCAAGATGATTCTAGTGAGGCCACACATTTTTTTGTCGTCGCGTGAGTCTCGATCGTTGCCCTGTTCTTGGTTTTCGATTGCCTGACCCAAGCTTTCCTAGGTCGGTGGTTGTTTGTTATTGTACACCTCGGTGTCACGTTTTGAGGTCGTCAGTTAGGTGGTGGATTATGAGTAGGTTGTGATAGTCAGAATGCTTGCGTTGTGTACTGTTTGGTCATAATTTCTTTTCTGCTTTGCTTTGTTTCGAGTGATCCTTCTTGGTTTAATTCATGTGTTGTATCTTCATTGCGCCGTGTCTCAGTTTACTAATATGTCGTGTCTGGCTCCTTTATTTGCAGTATAATGTTGTTTGTATTCCTTTATATAGTTTTGAGCTCCAACACTATAGAGTTATCGTATACCTGAGATATTCCCCTTTTACTAGTGTACCTTTTTGTTGAAATATATTTAATCTTAAACAAAAAAATTTGTTTAGCATCATATTATTTGTTTTCAATCTATGTGAGTAAAATCATGACATTGTTATTATTGGAATACGTTCATAAAGTAGCGTGTAATAATTATTTATTTATATTTAATTATTTCTCAAACATTAGCATTATTGAATTTTGATGAATAAATTGAAAGTTTTATTTTAAATTAAAGTGTGTTTGTAAATTACTCAAGTCCTGTAACTTTCATCAACGAACGAAGAGTGAAGATAGATGCGTTTCCAGAAAAACTCTTTTAAGAAAGTTCAGAACGATATTTGCAGTCTTAGGATTGATTGGGCAATCAAATCCGATTACGACTGTTAGGTTGAACCAATGGATGTCAGTCATGGGGCATAGGAGTGGAGACTCAAATGGTTAACCTAGATATATTATGAACATGTTGAATAAACCGGTAACAAATTAGTTTAGAGCCCAAAATCGTTTACCTAGCTCTAAATCTAATTGTTATACCTTAAAGGTATTTTCATAATTACCTTAATCCTAATGTGAATACGTTGTTTGACTTAGTTAGTTGCAATTTTTGATATGTCAAATGAATCAGTTCGAATTGACAGACAATACCTCTGCTGCTGGGATTGTAATTCAATTAAGTTGGAGTTACGTGATTCACATATATAAAAATTCGTGGTTGGATTACGAAAGGAACAATATCACCTTATGCTTTATTGATGGGTGTGTGAATACATTAACCTGGCCAGGTATTCAATTAATTGAGTCATTGATTAAGACTTGTGAATTGTACAAGACAATTCATTAGTATGTCTTTCTTATTCAAAGTCAATAAATGAGTTAATGATATAATAACAAGAGAGGTAAAATGATAATTTTATATTTCACTCTTGTTACTGATATACATAATGGATATTATGTTAAAATATTACGTTGATCGTGAAAATAAAAATGATTTATTTACACTAACAGAAAAGTAGTGCGCATGAATCAAGAGTTGATTCGGCATCGAACTTATAGTAGAGTCGTACGATATCATGATTAAATAGGTAAAAAATTTATGGAGATAAATTCACCTGGTATTTAAATCTTTAGCTTTGTTCATGTAGGTCCATCCGGTCTGAGAAATAGCTCATGAGAATAGGAATAGCTAAACGAAGTAAATTGGATCAAAATGTGTTTTGGTGCCAAGACATATTTCCTACACCTATATGTGATAGGTGATGTCACGTAATTAGTTAAGTGTGCTTATTTGTATTGAAATTAATTAGTTTATTATTTTCTAATTATTAGATAATTAGTAAATAAAAATTGATTAATTGATAATGATCAATTAAATCTATTAATTGGATTGATAAATTTCGATACAACTCTAACACTGTGGAGATATATTGATTTTCGGCAATTTGAATATATGGGGGTGAATTTTCAGAAATTTAAAATATTTGACTATATTGTAAATATTGAAAATTAGATTTTATAAATATCTAATAGTAATTTGATTGCAGAGAGATAGAGATACAGATCTCATATCAGATATAGAGAAAAAAGTTTTCTCCCCTCCCTATTGAATTCTGCCGATTGAGAGAGCATTGAAGGAAAAATATTTGATTTTTTCTTTCAATCGTTTTGAGTCAAATTCCTGCACAAAACTATCGTGAGATATATTTTTAAAACTACAGATGATTGTTGGTGGATGAAATTCGTAAATTGTTCTTGGAGTTCAAGTGCGTGATTCGGATCCTGAAACTTAAAGAACACGAAGAACGCTTGAAGGAATTCCTCCAGTTCAGAAATTCTCTGATACAAAGCATAGGTGAAAATTGTTTCTAACCTTATCTTCTCATTTAATATCATATATGCATAATCGCACATTGTTTGGTTTTAAATTATTTAATTCGATTAAGTAAATTAATTGAATTTTTTTATATTCCGTTGATGAACCGTTCGTGATTCAAACTTATTTTTTTAGTTAATTTTAAAACTTACCGATCCTAGCAATTGGTATCAGAACTATAAGTTCTTAATTATGCATATAGAAGATATTTGAGATGAACGTATCATGAATTGTGGATATCGGCATATGATTTTGTATGGTAGATTCAAAATTATTTTGAATGTGTTATGTGATCGGATCCCTAACTATTGGCTCTAAGCATTTTATTCCAATTTGGAATTGATGTACGCTGAATTTGATGCATAAGATTTTATGTAATTTATTTTATTGTAAAAGTCGTAAATTTATAAATTGATGTAAAATCATCGTCGCCTCAAAACCGTCACCGAAAACCGCTCGAAACTGTGAACGAAGTACTTCATGCGGCAATCACTGTTCATGTCAGAAGTACCGTTCACACCAGAGTTACTGTTCTAGCAGCCAGCGATACTGTTCCGACGCCGTCACCGTCGCTGTCCGTTGTCCTGCCCTGCATGGTGAGTAGGGTTTGTGAAACCCTAGGTTATAACAATTAGGGTTTATGAAACCCTGTGATGTTTCGCGATAACCATTTTTCTATTTTTTATTTTTAAAAATTTTAAATTTTGAATTTTAAATTTAAACAAATAAAAGATAATTCAAATTCAAAAAATAATTATCTATTTTATCTTTATCTCTTTTGAATTTTGAATTCAAAGATGATTATCTATTTTATGTTTTTATCTTTTAAATTTTGAATTCAAAAATAATTATAATGTTATCTTTTTATTTTATTATCAAAAAGGAAAATGGGATAACTAACAAGATTATTTAATTAGAAAATAAGTTTTCCTTGATTAAAGGGTTTTAATCAAAATTTCAATTTTAAATTTTGAAATTTGAATTTTGAGTTTTAAGTTGTGAATTTGAAATTTGAATTTTAAAATGGGAATGGACTTTTATAAAGAGTTACAAAGTGGTGGGACATCATGGAGAAGAATGAGGAAATTATAGACGCTATGAATTAATTTATAATTTATTTAATTAGTTTATAAATTAATTTGTAATTTATTTATTATTCTTTTTGGGTTGTAATTAGAAATGAGCCAATATGGAGGGTAATTTTAAATGTATGATTTAATTTTAATCGCGCACTATCATTTAATTTTAATGAGCCAATATGGAGGGATATGCCAATATCAAATTACCATGTACCATTTACATGTATAATTGTAGATTAATTTATAATGATTATAATTTAATTACAATGTAAAATTTATTATGGCTATGATTTTAAATTGGGATTTAAAATTAAATAAAGATATATAAATTTCATCACGTTTTTCAAATTAATAAAAGTTACGTCTTAAAAAATAACTAAAAATCCAAATTTTTTCAAAAACTTAATGGGAGGGTCGTTTATGTTGAAATGTTCCCAAGATCTCTAACCTGAACTTGATCGTGCAACGAATAATGGTTTAGAACCGCCAATAGCGGCCCTCTCTTCAATGGGAGAAACTTTGAAGTTGTGTCGTTTTGAGTTATCGAGTTTCTTGAGAAGCGAAGATTTCTAAAGGAAGTGGTCGGGCAGGTTCGTCCCCTAGACAGACTGTTAGTCCATAGTAACTTTTAAGAGTCGATGCATTGGTTAAACACTTATACTGAAGCACATTAGAATCCCCGCTTAGGAGCTAGTCAATGGAGCTAGGGTGACCAAAATCATTGGTGATTAGTTAAGCTAGCTATGGAGAAATTTGATCGTTAACCAAATGAGAAGAGTCTCGATGTTATAGGAGATAGTTTATCCCTCAATGAGACAAGCTATCATTTTTTGTTGAACATCATGGATGAAGTATTTTTAATGGATTTTTAAATATTTAAGTAGTTGTATCATGCATTAAACTTTCTTAAATGATTGAGCATTTATTTACACCGCTTTATTTATTTTTTTCGATAATCATGTCAATATCCTCATTCTCAACTATCTTAAACGCGAACAATATTAATTGGTGATAATTACGGTGATTGAAAACACAATCTTGATATTGTACTGACGATTGAAAAATACAAGTTCATGCTCACCACCCCTTATTCCTTTGAGCCTTTTAGTGAATCGACTCAAGAGGAAAATGATGCTTATGCTTCTTGGCTACGTATTGATGAGATAGCCAAATATTATATCTTGGCTTATGTTAGCAATGTGTTGCAACAACAACATCAGAATTTGGAAACCACCGCTGATATGATGTTGAACATCAACGAAATGTTCAGAGATCAAGGTCGTTAAGCCAAACAGGCAGTTGTGCAAAACCTTATGAACTGTAGGATAAAACCTGGAACTCCTGTCAAAGAACACATGATATTGATCGTAAGCTATTTGAATGAGAAAGACATCATGAGTGTTGAGGTTGATGGTGAGACTCTGCCCGATACCTTCGAGAACTTTAAACTCAATTATTTGACGAATAAGTTGAGGTACTCGCTTCCTGAGATTATGAAGGAGTTGCAAGCCGCTAAGACTTTGTTTCTAAAGGGCAAGAGAAAGACTGGAAAGGTAAAGTTTACTAGAAACTAAGCCTTCCACCTCTGGCGTCATAAGGAAACACGAGAGGAGGTTTGGATAAGGCTAAGAAGCATAACTCAAAAGTTGCAAATGGTAAGGGCACTGCAAGGTGGACATGTTGTGAGACAAGTGTCATCACTGTAGAGTCGATAACCATTGGATACACAACTGACTGGGTTATCTCTAGCATATATCTTGGTCGAGTTCATCGTCTGTATGGGGAATAGAGGACTAGTATTGGTTGTATCAGTTGGAACTTGATAACGATTATCTGATTTTACATATGTTTATTATTACGTGAAACATTTTATTAAACATGCATGCAACAGTAATTAGACATTCATTTCTAAAAATACAAATATCTTTATCAATGAATTTAAATCAAATCCTTGCTCAATTAATGCACCAAGAGAAATGGTTTCAATGATTATGACACTAAAGTGAATAATGATTCACAAGCGGATAGTAAAAGGTTAAAGTATGACTCAACCGATCTAACCTATTTGTGGCACTTACGTCTTGGGCATATTAGCCTGGACAAGATAAAAAGACTTGTGAAGGATGGTCCTTTGCAAACTTTAAGTATGTGATCACTACCCACATGTGATTCATGTATTGAAAGAAAAATGACCAAGAGACATTTTTCAACAAAATGTGAAAGAGTCACTCAATGCCTTGAACTAATACATAGTGATGTATGTGGGCCATTGAATATCCAAGCAAGAGAAGGTTATGAATACTTCGTAACCTTCATTGATGACTACACACGTTTTGGACATGTTTATCTAATGCATCAAAAATTTGAAACTTTTGAAAAGTTCAAAGAATATACGGCCTTGGTTGAAAAGCAACTAGAAAAATAAATCAAAACATTACAATCCGATCATGGTGGAGAGTACTTGCTGGAGAGTTCGAAGACTTTCTTAAGGAAGAAGATATTATTTCTCATCTTATAACACCTGGTACGTCGTAGAAGAATGGTGTGTCAAAGAGAAGGAATCGAACTCTGATGGATATGGTTAGATCCATGATGAGTTACTCATCCCTCCCAGACTCCTTCTGGGATATGCCTTGGAAACAACGACATATATTATGAACCAAGTTCTGTCGAAGATGGTGCCTGGTACACCATATGAAACATGGCATGGACGAAAGTCGTCTATTGACATTTTAAAATATGGGGTGCCCAACACATGTTCTAAAACCGAAGACAGGTAAGTTGGCTAGTCATTCAGAATTATGCATATTCGTAGGATATCGTAAAGGAATGAAGGGTTACATCTTCTACAGTACGACTGACTAGAAAACATTCGTTAGCACGAATACTCATTTTCTTGAAGAAGATTACAGTAAAAGTGTACAGCCAAGAAGCACAGTCTTGGTAGATGAATTATTGAGTGGGATAACACCGACTCTCCAATCAGAAATTATTTCTTATTCAATAATGGAAGAACCACTAGAGGAGCCAGAACGTGTGGAGCTTCGACGTAGTGGGAGGGTTGTGAGACAACCAGAGAGGTATATGTCCTATGGAGAAGTTTTGATAACTGTTTCAGATAAGGATCTTGATAAACATGTCTCCTACTCAGAGGCCATGGCTTGTCCTGAAGCAAACTTATGACAAAAAGCCATGAATGTTAAGATACATTCTATGTACTCAATCAGAGTCTGGAAGGTTGTAAATCCTTGTGAAGGGGTAAAACCTATAGGATGCAAATGGATATATAAGAAGAAAAGAGGTCCAGATAGGAATGTAGAGACATTCAAAGCTAGACTAGTAGCCAAGCGCTACACCCAAAAGGAAAGAATAGCCGGTGGCCATGCTTAAATCCATCTGAATATTTTTTATCCATTGTTGCTGCCCTTGATTATGAAATATGGAAAATGAACGTCAAGAATGCTTTTATAAATGGAAACCTTGATGAGCGCATTTATATGGCTCAACCAGACGGGTTCATGGAGAAAGGTCAAGAGGGAAAAGTTTATGAACTTCTGAAATCCATTTATGGACTTAAGCAAACGTCACAGTCGTGGAATATTAGATTTGATGAAACTGTTAAGAACTATGATTTTGAACAGTTAGTGGACGAGTCCTGTGTGTATAAGCTAATACACGAAGTGAAGGTGGTTTTTCTAGTCTTGTACGTAGATGATATTCAACTCATTGGGAATGATATAAAAAAATTATCTGATGCCAAGGTTTGGCTTGCAAAGCAATTTGATATGATGGATTTTGGAGAAGTTGCACTTTTCTTAGGTATTCAGATCTTTCGAGATAGGAAGAAACAAATAATGGGCACTGTCTCAAGCATCTTATATCGATAAAGTGTTGAATCGCTTCAGTATGCAAAACTCAAAGAAGAGATTTCTTCATTTTAGACATGGAGTCAGCCTCTCCAAGGAGCAGTCTCCCAAAACTCCTCAAGAAGAGGAAAACATGAGAAAGATTCCTTATGACTTAGCCATAGGAAGTCTCATGCATGCGATGCTTTACACTAGGCCAGACATTTACTATACTGTGGGCGTGGTAAGTCATTTCCAATCTAATCCTAGAACCAAGCATTGGAATACCGTCAAACATATCCTTAAGTATCTTAGGAGAACAAGGAATTACATGCTTGTGTATTCGGGGTAGCGACTTGAATATGACAAGGTATATTGATTCTGATTTCCAAGCTGATAAGGATTCTAGGAGGTCTACTTCAGGATCGATGTTCATCCTGAATGGTTGAACAGTTGTATGGAAAAGTATCAAGCAATCTTACATTGCTGATTCTACCATGAAAGTTGAATATGTGACATGTTGTGAAGTTGCAAAGGAGGCTGTATGGCTTAGGAAGTTCTTGAAGATGTTAGAAGTTATTCCAGATGCTAACAAACCCATGACACTTTATTGTGATCATAGTGGAGCTGTAGTAAATTCTAAGGAACCTAGAAGCCATGATAGATCCAAACACATAGAACGTAAATATAACCTGATTAGAGAAATTGTTCAGCATGAAGACGTTGTGGTTATGCATATTTCGACGGTCAACATTCTGGCAAATCCATTCTCGAAGACTTCAAGCAGTAAAATTTTTTATGGTCATCTGGAGGGCTTGGGGATAAGAGATTGTACACGCCTACTTTAGTCGAAGTGGGAGATGTTTCAAATATGTCCATAAAGTAGCGTGTAATAACTATTTTATTTGTATTTAGTTATTTTTCTAACATTATTTTTATTGAATTTTTAAGAATAAATTGAAAGTTTTATTTTAATTAAAGTGTGTTTGTAAATTACTCAAGTCCTTGAAATTTCATCAAAGAATGAAAAGTGAAGACATATGCATCTCCGGATGAACTCTTCTGAGAAAGTTCAGAATGATATTCGCAGTTTTAAGATCGATTGGGTAATCGAATTCGATTATGACTGTTAGTACATAATGATATATGTAGATCGATCAATGTACAAGCTAGAGCATGACTATATGCAAAACTATAAACCTCATAGTAAAATAGTTCTAGAGAAATTAACGACTGATGAGATCAGACAACCTTCAATTTCTACTGATAAACGACAAACTAGAGAAATCATAGTTTCTGTAAAGGAAACCCCGGTGCAACGTCGTAGTGAGGAGGGTTTTGAGACAACCAGTTCACTATGAACTAGAGGCACATGTCCTAGTGTCAGATACTAATAATGATGATCTATTATCTTATGAAGAAGCCATGGATGATCCTGAAAAGGAGAAATGGCAAGATGCCATGAACCAGGAAATGGAATCTATGTATTTCAATTCTATCTGGAAACTTGTAGATCCACCTGAAGATGTTAGGCCCATTTGGATGTTAATGAATCATCAAGAAAAAAAGATGTGTAGATGGGAACGTAGAGACTTTCAAGGCACGATTGTAGCCAAGGGCTATACACAAATGGAGGTAGTTGATTATGAAGAAACGTTGTCCCCTGTGGTCATGTTAAAATCCATTCGCATCATTTTGTCCATAGTCGCTAATTTTGACCATTAGATATGGCAAATGGACTTCAAGATAACTTTTCTGAATGACTCTCTTGAAGAAAACATCTATATGATGCAGCTAGAAGGGTTCGTACAAAAGGGGAAAGATAAGAAAGTACAAGTTGCTTAAATCCATTTATGGATTAAAGCAAACATCTAGATCTTGGAATTTTACCTTTGATGAGATTATAAAATCTTATGTCTTCGAGCAAAATGTTGACGAAGCCTGTGTTTATAAATACATCAAATATAAGATAATGGTTTTCTTAGTTCTTTATGTTGATGATATTCTACTCATTGGCAACGATGTAGAAGCTTTGGTAAAAGTAAAGAAGTGGTTAGCTGAGAAATTTCAAATGAAATTTTTGAGAGAAACGAGCTATGTTTTAGGCATCCAAATCATAAGGGAATAGAAAGAACAAGTTCTTGACACTTTCTCAAGCATCTTATATTGATGAGGTGCTGAAGAGATTGTCTATGAAGAATTCCAAGAAAGGTCAACAACCGACTAAACATACAAGGAACAATGTCTAAAGACACTTTAGGAGGAAGAGGATATGAGAAAGGTCATCTATGCTTCTGTCGTTGGAAGTCACATGTATGTCATGTTATGTACGAGAGCAGACATCTGTTATGCAGTGAAAATTCTCAGTCGTTATCAATTGAATCCAGGTTTGGAATAATGGATTGTAGTAAAACACATTCTCAAGTATTTTAGGAGAACGAGAAACTATATGCTTGTTTATTTAAGTGGAGACCTGAACCTCATTGGATATACTGATTCTGATTTTCAATCAAATAGAGACAGTCGAAAACCGAAATCTATATCAGTATTCATCCTAGGTGGAGGAGCTGTAGTCTGGAGAAGTATTAAACAATTCAGCATTGCAGATTCCACTATGGAAGCCGAATATATAGCGGCTTGTGAAGCAGCGAAAGAGACGGTATGGCTCAAAAAGTTTTATTTTGATCTGAAAGTAGTTCCAAATATGAACAAGCCAGTGATCCTATACTGTGATAACTGTGGGGAGGTAGGAAATTCCAAGGAACTGAGGAGTCACAAGAGAAGTCAAGCACATAGAGAGGAAATATCATCGAGGGGATAGGACTGTTATGAAGATAGACCGGAACAAAACCTGGTTGATCCTTTTACAAAGACGCTTCTTGCAAAGTCATTTGAGGGTCACGTGCATAACAAGAGATGCCACATTTGCTTTAGGGCAAGTGAAAGAGTGTTAAGGGTTATGCCCTCAAAGCATGTGCATTGACATTTTGCTATGAAATTTAAAGAATATGTCATTTTTCTTATAATTGTTCTTTTAAATTATTTTTGAATAATTTATATAAATATCTGAAAATTCCATATTCATGAATGAGACTATGATCTTGTATTAGTACAAGAGACTTGAGATCATAGATAATGAATAAAATTGTCAGCAACATATTAAAGTATGAAATCGTTAACGAATGGTCGCTAATATGGTTCACTAAGCATTATGAATGCGTGTGATCTAGATTCGGATCGTTGATGTGGATAGACATCTTAGTGAATGTACTTTAAATAATAAGATTATATATGACAATATCGATGTGAATTAATATCTTTATTAACGTGTCATTTATCATAAAGATTTAATACACATCAATTCGATGATCATATGTAGATCAGTCTGAATCCTGAGTAGTCATAAAATCCTATACATGTCTACTGGATCTTTTGATTCACTCGTTAAGGCATGTTTGTTAATCAGGCTAGTGACGTTTGTTTTGGAGATTCAGTGATGTGGATGGTTGGGGACATGATCTTACAAGATTTGAAATCTAAGCTTTCCTAACGAATCTTATATTGGTTCTCTTAAGTGTTAATTCTGCAACTGAATGGTTATTGGGCTTAAATTTATAATAAGATTATAAATTAGTAATTCACTAGTGAATTAATGATACTTAAGGATCAAGAGATAATTAGAATTGTAAAATAGTAATTTTGACCAGTTCTAATTTACGAACAAATAATTGGAGGACAGAACTACATGAAATGATTATGTCAGTGGACTACATGAGAATACTCTATAAATACATTCTATAATCTCTAAGAGTGTAATTTCATATTTATAGTGGAGTAATAATGAAATTAATAAATAAGATTATTTAACTAAAAAGTTTAATTAATAATATAGTTTATTAGATTTTAGGATTATAGATTCATGGTTCCCAAGTCACCTCCGTACTACAATCTCAAATATGTGAATATTTCAGGACATGCGAAAATGGCTTACTTGCGAAAAGAATTTTTATTCAGGGGCAAGTACATAATTATGTGCGATTAATTAATTAAGAATTAATTAATTGAATTATTTATATATTTAAATATAATTATCAGAAATTATATATATATATACATATAATTATCGATAAATGACACAGAAATCTAATTTGTGAAACTAAATAATTAAATTTTTATTAGATAATAATTTAAATCAACTAAATCTGTTATATGTGAAATAACAGATAAGTTAGTTGATAGGGATAATCAGACATGTTAATTTTGAATTAACTGATATCTAGATAATTATCTGATTAAAATAAATATTTAATTCATAGTAATTGTCACGTTCAACACACTGATAGTGTATCAAAAATTGACATGGACTGCTGTGGTGCCACGTGGCACTACAATACTATAGTACCACATGACACTATAGTAGTGCTGTGAGGCACATGTTATGGAGATGTTGAATAGACCGATAACAAAATAGTTTAAAGCTGAAAACCGTTTACCTAGCTCTAAATCTAATTGTTACACCTTAAGGGTATTTTAATAATTAGTTTAATCCTAAGGTGAATACATAGCTTGACTTAGTTAATTGTAATTTTTGATATGTCAAATGTGTGAGTTTGAATTAGCGGGCAATGCCTTGGCTGTTGGGATTATAGTTTAATTAAGTTAGAGTTATGTGATTCACTGATAGAGAAATTTATGGTTGGATTGTGAAAGTAACAATATCACATATGCTTTATTAATGGGTGTGTGAATAAATTATTCTAGTCAGGTATTCAATGAATTGAGTCATTGATTAAGACTTGTAAATTGTATGACACAATTCACTATTATGTTTTTCTTATTCACAGTCAATGAAAGAGTTAAGGAAATAATAACAAGATGGGTACAATGGTAATTTTATATTCGTCTCTTGTTATTGATATTCACGATGGGTAATATGTTAAAATATATTTGGACCGTGAAAATAACAAGGGTTTATTTACACCAACAGGAAAAGTAGCGCATGTAAATCGAGAGTTGATTCGGTATCGAACCTATAGTGGAGTCGTATGATGTCAGGATTAAATAGATCGGGAATGGAGATAAATTCACCGGTTATTTGAATCCTTAGCTTTTTTTATATGGGTCCATCCGGTCTCATAAATAGCTTATGAAAACATGAATAGAGAAACGAAGTAAATTGAATCAAAATGTGTTTTGGTGCCAAGACATATTTCTTACACATATATGTGATGGGTGATGTCATTTAATTAGTTAAGTGTGATTATTTGTATTGAAATGAATTAGCTTATTATTTTTTAATTATTAAATAATTAGTAAATATAATTTAATTAATTAATTAATTAATTGATAATGATCAGTTAAATATATCAATTGGATTGATAAATTTTGATACAACTCTAACATTATGAAGATATACTGATTTTCGGCAATTTGAATAGATGAGGGTGAATTTTTAGAAAGTTAAAATATATAGATATATTTATAATTATCAAAAATTAGATTTTATAAATATCTAATAGCAGTTTGATTGCAGAGAGAGAGATAGAGATACAAATATCATATCAAATACAGAGAAAAAGAGTCTTCTTCCCTCTCTAGTGATTGTCATCGATTGAGAGAGCATTGAAAGAAAAATATTTAATTTATTTCCTCAATTGTTTTGAGAGCTCACACTCAAATTCCTACACAAGATTATCTTGAGATATATTTCTGAAATTAACAGGTGGTTGTTGATGAAAGAAATTCGCAAATCATTCTTGGAATTCAAGTGTGTGATTCGGATCCCGAAACTTGAGGAATATGAAGAACGCTCGAAGAAATTCTGCCAGTTCAGAAATTATTCGATACAAGGTATAGGTGAAAAATTATTTCTAACCTTATCTTCTCGTTTGAAATCGTATATGCATAATCGCACGTTGTTTAGTTTTAAATTATTTAATTCGATTAAATAAGTTAATTGATTTTTTTATATTCCGCCCACGAACCGTTCGTGGTTTAAACTTATTTTTTAGTTAACTTCAAAATCTACCGATCGTAGCACTTATATTGTTAAATTTTTATTTACTGACAAATTATTATTCAATCACCTTGTAGAACGTCATGCATTTTTTCAAGAAAATTTGAGAGCATATCACACTATTACTTTTAATTGGGATTTAAGGGGGAGAAATATTTTTGGACACAAATTGCTCTTACTATTAAATAAAATTTCATATTGATAAGTTTTTTGGTATTCTCTCAACCAAAATCATATTTATCATATCAATTATTAACAATATATTAGTTGTCAAAATTTGAGAGACAAATTAGTTTATATATATCAAATTTTGTAAAGAATTGGATAAGTGAATAATTTGATATTGAAATTAATACTTTAAATCTGGCTTTACCTTTTTTAGTTTATTGTATATATAAATGAAACTAAGAGGGAAGATATTTTTTTGACACATACCCTTACTATTATATGAAATTCTGAATTGATACGTGTCATGATATTCTCTCTACAAAAATCACATTTACTATTCCAATTAATAAAAATATATGAGTCCTAAAAATTCAAAGATAAATTACTTCGAATATATTGAATTACATCAAAGAATTATATAATTTAATAATTTAATATTAAAATTAATAGTTCAAATTTTTGTTACCTTTTTAAGGAATATAATCCATCAACAAAATAGCAACAAGAAAACTAATTAACAAGAGTCAATATAAACACCAAATCAAAATATCATAAGGAGTCACATCAAATTGAATGCGACAAGGAATCGAAGTAGAAGTCAGCTTCACAATGCGATCAACAACCAAGTTTTAGCATCTAGGAACATGTCAAACTGAGATATTAATTTAAAACGTTATTAACTCTATATAACAACATAAAACCTTAAAAAAATTATCAACAATCTTTAATAGACTAAATTCTTAGTATTTGAAATAACAAGTCAGAAGGCAATCAAACACTTTTATATGTAGTCTTATTCGTATTCTGTACATATTATTTACTATTGATTTCTTTAACACGTGCAACACACGTGCAATTGACTAATACTATAAATGTACTCTCAAAAATTAAAAGAAAAGGTGTCATCATTAATTTAAAATTATTGATCTTATATTTATTTTAAACTTAATCTTCATTTTTTAATTTGCGTTGCATGAGCTTGGCTGCGTCTTCTCCACACTTTTTTTATTCATGTTTGTTCTGCATGTGATTGTACCTATCTATATTTTCTTCGGTGTTGATACTGCCTCTGACTCTTGTGTGTAAACTCTTACTTGATTAGTCAGAACTTCTATGTCTCAACTCATGGACTATTTATCCTCTTCTTTGTAAGAGACATGGGCTTTTGAGCTTTATAAGGCTGACCACTACATAAGCCATTGGCGAATAAAGCTCGAAGAGCTCCCAAGTCACCTATTGCACTCCTTTTTCTTAGGTTTCACACTAAAACTAATGAGCTCTAAAATGATGCTTGGGAGATTTGCTTCTGCCCCAATGGAAGTAGCAGAGCTTAAACCCTTGACTATTATATTAGTAAAGCACGCTCACTCTAACGACGTACCTTTTGCATGACGGGTCAACGAGAAAATGGGAACAACACTTAAGCCATTAGGTATAGGTGCTTTTCAAACGCCTAAAGACTCCTCTTTTATAACATCTTTTTCCAACCTTCCCTCAGGAAGTACAAATTTAATTTTGTGCTTGTAAATTTTGCACGACTACATTTATGGAACATAATAATTATACTAACATATAAAAATATAGTATAACTAAAGCTTCTAAAAGTATGTTATAAATGAAATATATTTTAAATTTCATTATTTAAATTTTTACATTGATAGTTCACTCTCATCCATATTAAAATAAAGTAGTAGAAAGTTTGAGTTTTCTCTTTAATTTTCTTATAACTTGCTAAAATTTATTCAAATTTATCATATTAAATACTAACTTAAAATATTATATACTAATTACTTTTTTCCAAATTCATTAAATAGGTGAATGAAGTTAAAAAATTAATGTGTATTTGATCAACTTATTATAATTTTAAATGTAACCAATTATTAAGTGTCAAATGTTAATTATAATGTTATTTTAGGTAACTATCAATAATAAGTGAAGAAAATTATCTAAAAATGATTCTTATATCATTCTCATTTTTAGTATACTAGTATTTTACCATGTGCGTTGCACGAGGTTATGTAAATCGCTTAGAAGTTTTTGACATAAGTAATTTTTAGATATTTCAATTTTTTAAGTGTTTTAAGAATTATTTTTTTTCATATTTTCTGAGTATGATTTTAATGATGAACCTAAATATTATTAAATTGTGAAACCTAGCCCAGTAAAATAAATTATTGGTTAATCATAAAAATCTAAACTTTCTCAAATTATAAGACATAGTTCATTGAAATAAGGAAGTATATTATAATTTATGAATTTGGAGTTAAAAAATAACTAACTGCAATTCAAAAATAAGGTAATAAATGAAAATGCAAAATGAATTGAGTGAAATTATAGAGACTTTACACGGAAGAGGACCCAAAAAAGTATTAGAGATAAGTATTTATTATTTTTGTGTGATGTAATAAAGAATAAAAAATTATAATAATGATCTAAAAATGATAGGAAAGATAAAAATATTTTTTTCATTTTTATGATGATGATTCTTAATTAACTTTCATAAGAAAAATATGTGAGATCTTAATTGAATGACAAATAAGATAATTTAAAATATCAATAAGAACATTATCTTCTAAAAATACGTCTCTACATTTGATGTTTTTATATATGTTATACATTATAGATTTGTAATCCACCGATCAAAGTATGGTGAATCTAGTCAAATGATGGATCCTATGAAAATCTCCAAATCTTTACTTAAATAAACACCAGTTTTGGAATAAAAATCTAAATTCATAGGATTTGTATTCCAAATCTTGAAAGTAAACATGACCTAAATACCCAAATGGTGTCCTGGAGCATTGGTAGACATTAGACGGGCAACCAACATTGTCGTCAGTGTTTTCGTGACAACAATGTCAAAAATGCCCATATTGGATACTACTTTTATCCTTAAACTCATTGCAACATGAGTATTTTTTTGTCAAATGTATAATTATACGGCGTTTAAGAATATTATTGTAGAAACTTAAAATCATATTGATTCAGACCTCAGCTCATAAATGTAAAATTCATCAAATCAGTCGAAACGCTGACTTAGACTCATTAACATACAATGAAAAGTAACCATTTTTTCTACAAATCTAAAGTGGCTAGTTCATTTATAAAATATTTACATTCTAACTTTTTAGACTTACATTATCAATGTATTTTTGTTGACTTTAAGTTTTATAATTTAATTAACTAGACAAAACACTACTGTCGAGTTGATTATCTTACACTAAAACTTTCTCTTATTCTCAAGTTTAGTGTTCAGTCATCGGATGACGAAAAATATATTACAATAAATTCCTAACATGTACAATTATGATTTAAATACATAACCTCACAGTGTGAATGTTGAATTGAGAGTTTATTCACAATATTAATCATCATTTCTTTATTTATGGACATTATTTTTCTTAATTTTTAGTTTTTTTATTATTGTTCTGAAAAAAATAACCCAATTTTTATGGTATTGAGCTGATTTGTTGCTCAAAAGTGTATTACTGTAATCACGGAGGACTGATTCTGATCAAAGTTTTGCCATTGTTTGTTTTAATAATCTTAGTGGAGCAAAATGATTCTGTTTCCCTTTCTAGTCAACAAAATCAAGAAAAAGCAACTAAAGAATGCTTCCAAATGATGAGTGCTTTTTTACTCATCCCTTTATTTTTTACCCTCTTATGCTCTCTCTCTCACACACTCTTATTCCTATTACAGTGTACATAAGAAAGGAATTTCAATCTAGAGTAAGCTGGTCCGCCTTCTGAATCAAACTGGGTGTCTTTAATAGAGCAGAAAACACCAAGGAAATGACACTTCTTTCTATTTACTTCTCAAGCTTGAGGTGACCTCACTGGAATTTCATTCGCAAACAAGCGCCGCCCAAGTAGTTGATACACATGGCTGAACAGGTACGTATTTTGTCTTTCTCTCTTCTTCTTTTGGATTTTCCCAATAGGGTTTTACTTTATTATCCTAAAAACATAATCTCTGGTTGCTTTCAAGGCGATTCTTTGTTTTCCTCCTATAATTTCTCTCTGGTGGGTCTGGGTTTTTTCTATAACATTGTTCTTGTTTCTTATTGAAGGGTACTCTTTCTTCTTTATCTTCTTTTGTCTGTTCTGTTGGAGGTTTTCTGAATTAATTTTCTGAGTGATTTGATTTTAGGGAGAGGGATGGCCTTTGGGTCTGCAACCAGTGAATGTGAGAGTTGGTCTAGTGAGAAGCCGTGACTTTTCTGGTTCAGTATCATTCAACACCGTAATTACTGGCTCCCCTATTTCTTCCACAGATTCTTCATCAGACTTGGACACAGAGGTCAGTGAAAATTACAGAAAATTAAGTTTATTTTTTTGTCTGCTTCATTTTGTTCTCATTTATTTCTAGATATTCTGGCTGAGAATATTGACCCACATCCCCATTAACCTTCTTCTCTATTATTTCTTCCTTGCTGGTATTTTTAGGATAGTTGCAATTTAATCTTTCTGGTTTTCTGCTGTATGTTCAAGTGCTTCATACTGTCAATAAGTTATAATGGCAGCATAATTTGGGATTGTCTGAGTTGTTGATGGGATTAGGATGAGTTAGATTACAATAGGTTAAGACAAACCTTGTTAGAACAGGTAATATTTCAATTGAAAAGCTCACTCCTATCACTACTAAAAACCATGTGTTAATGAGAAGAGTACTGGGGTCTCATAGCTAGCACATAATATGCATATACAAACGATGTAGGAAAACATTCCAACACACTCTCATGGATCTCAACACAACAGTTGAACTAAGTAGAATACCTAACCGTCCGAACTAAAGCAGCACAAATAAAGACATAACCAAGCTCTAGTACCGAATTAAAAAACTCAGTCCGATCACTCTTGAAAACGTAAGTGTTAAGGAGAAGAAGTATTAGAGCCGTATAGCTAGCACTGAAGGAGCGTATCTAGGTGATTTAGCTTAACATTCAGAACTTAACTTTATTGCTAGCAATTGCCACCTAGGGGTGGTAATTCAGTGCCAATTCACTTTGTTGACAGAGCTATGCTGAGTACTACTTAGTTGTACAGAAAACAGCAAGCATCTTTGCTGACAGACACATGGTCTTTGAGTAATGTGGACCTAACTTACACACAATTCACTCTGACTCTGACATAGTATGGTTTAGTTATATCACCATCCCTTGGATTCGATTTTCGCGTCTGTTTATAATCCTAAACCCTCTTATGAATTTCCAATTTAGAAGATAGAACACTGTGTTAACCGAGCTAACTTGGATCTGAAATATTTATCCTAGTGGGTAATGACTGATCAAGAACTATAGGTTTGTCCTAGTTTTAGATGGTAAAGATGGATGCGGTGTTAAGAGTGTGGAGGGGGTGGTAGATTGCCCTGCCCAAACGAAATATTTTTATTCCTGTATTGAGTACTCAGGAGGGTCTTTTCGTATTTTTTTCTGTATTAGGTTGCCCTAATATACTCACTATATAAAGGATATTAGACAGGCCGTTCTTGTTGGTGAAAAACCCAGAAAGAGACATAAAGCTTTAGATCATATTGTAAGCATTTTCTTTATCATAGTGAAAACCTTTAGCGACAAAGTTGATAGTTGCTCTCACATGAAGGGTGAGCCACTATAAATCTGTGTGTTATTTTTGTGTTTTCAGTTTATTGCTTTCGATGGTTATGGTGTTTTAATCCTTAACATGAGGTAGAATTAGAAATTGTTGCTGTAATAGTAGTGGAGTACAACTAAATCCTGATAGAAAGAAGAGACATATCGCTCTCAAACTAAAACTTAAGATATCAACTTCACTGTTAAAAAAGAGCGGTAGGGCTGGATGTGGTGAATTATGGTGGTTTGGGTGATTAATGAATCTGTGATTTTCAGACATTAGAAATGTAATGTGGTGTTCATATCTAGTAAAATAACAAGACAAAGTATCAAGCATCCATCTAATTCTACCATGTTTCTTTCCAATGCAGTCTACTGGTTCATTCTTCCATGATAAAAGCATCACGCTCGGGAATCTTTTAGGCGTTTCGAGCATCTTCGAGCTATCTAGAAGATCAATTAGAGGAAGAAAAACCGAACCCATAATAAGGGACAAGAAGATCAACACCAAGTCCAAAACATGGGTTTTCTCTTTGTGTTCTAAGGACAGTACTGATGCTGAGAGTGTAGATAACAACGCTCCATCTTTAGGCCATTTTCTTGAAGTGGAGAGAAGAGCTGCAAGTGAATACAGAATGAATCATATTCATAGCCCTACCATTTATGGACCAGATGAGCTTGGATTAGCTCGACCTGTTAGGGAATCAAACTCTCTGTTTGTTGATGGCTGCATTGCGCCACCTCCGCAACCAATGGGTTTAGAGATTGACAATGGGTATAGAGTTCCTGTGCTGTTTTCATGTATGTGTGGACAACCCTGTTAAGGATTCTTTGAGTTTCATTTTATCGATTGGATTTCACTCTCTTAGAAACAAAATAACATTATTAATTTTTTTTTTTCATTTGTCTCATTCATCTTCATACATATATTATCAGTTTTTAGTCCATTTTATGGCTTTCCAATTGATTTCCCTAAGTTTCTTACACCATTAAAGGAGTCATTTGCTTCTCTTTGCAGAGTCAAATTTGGGGGTGTCCTTTAATAGAGAAACAGCTAGGGTACCATACCGCTTAGTACTAATATGATGTGTTTTTTAGACGGCGTAGGCCCATCTTTTTGCAAATAATTTTTTTCTTATTTTATTTAGATTTTACACCATATATGAGATCAAATAATGATAACTCACCATAGTGATAAGTGTCACGGTACTACATAATATTTTTGTCAACAAGTGATATAAGACTCACCTAACTGGCTAATAAGACACTGAAGTGTTTACCACTTATTAGCTTAGATGGTCAAAATGATATTTTGTCTTCATATGATCTGAATCGATCTCTGTTAATTTAATATTCTCTCATGACAATAGAATGAACAGAAAACAAAGAAAGAAAGAAAGTTTCCGTCTGACAAAGGTTTCAATGTTGTTATGCTCTTGAAAAACAATATCCCCCAAAGGTGGGCTCAGGTGGTAAAGTGGCTAAATTCTTCAGGTGAGGTCTAGGATTTGAGTCACCTCACTAACTTGTAGAGAGGTGGCGTGTATATGTCGTATCATCTACCGAACGATTACACTTGAGCTTCGATCCCGACATAGATATGGTGATGAGCAGACACGTCAGTGACAGGTGAGTGAATGTGTATATGTCGTATCATCTACTGAACGATTACACTTGAGCTTCGATCTCGACATAGGTATGGTGATGAGCAGACACGTCAGTGACAGGTGAGTGCAATATTCACTTTCGATTATAAGTCAACTCTTCATTCTACCCATTTTACTGATCTAAAGAAATCAAAAACATTACTAAAGAATAAGTTTATCAAATGTGTATGACAATCTTAATTGATTTCAAAATCTATTCTGGTAGAGGTCTTTAATCCTCAGGAATTTATAATGAAATAGTTCTTGAATAATACTACCCAACATGTTTTTAGATGTTCTTTTTTTGGATCAACATTATCTCCCGTCTCTTTCATTTTTTGTTGCTGTTAAAAAGTTAATATAACAATTTAGAAAAAGAATGTAAATAATATTAGATCCTCCCGACCTTTGGCACCAAAATAATACCTCTTTTGGTCAAGAAAATCTCTCTAAATAGAAAACAATATGGCAAATTGTGAATAAATAGTATTAGATCATAAAAATTGGCTAACTACTAGATCCCAACCTTTGGCGCCTATATCAAATTCTCCCCTTCTCTTTAAATTTTACACTAATGCCTCACGGTGTTTAGTGTCTTGGGCTATCACCTATCGTCATTTTTATCTAATAAATAGACGAAAGTGAGATCACGTGACAAACACGCTATTTTTCACCTCTATCTCTTGACTCCCCTATTCTCTTTCTCTCTTCTCCGTCTCTCTCTCTTCTCACTTTTCATTTTGGTGTCTTCTTCGAAAAAATTTCTAGTATTTCTGAAATTCTGAAAAATTCAATACTCCTTTAATTATGTTTTACTGATACATTGATTAATATATATTATTTTATTCATATAAAAAATATTGTATGTTATTTTTAAGATATTAAATTAGCAATTATTGAGATCACATGTTTATCACGTGATCACACTTTCATCTATCCCTTAGACAGAAGTGATGGTAATGGTTAAAAACAAATTAAATGTCAAATGTTATTAGTGTAAGAATTTAAAGGTAAATGAAGAGTTTAAAATAGTACTAAGTAGGACAGTACTATTTTAGTACCGTCCGACGTTTGAAATAAATATGTAGTCCGTACTAGTTAATACGGTGAGACTCTCCCACCCACATATGATAATTTAGTCCCCTCCTTTTAGGAGGGACTACACCGGACTAAAAAAAATAAAACTGTTTTTTAATTTATATCTTAAACTAATTTTTTAAATGATTGTTTTATTAAAATGAATTTTTTAATTTATATCTTACAGGAACTTCACTCACTAACAAATATAATTTATGGATTTTCGAAAAGTGCAAAATTAGTTACTTATGACTTAATTTTACCAATTTTCAAAGTCATTTACTATATTTTTCTTCCTTTTTTTCTGAATTTTTAGAGTCTCTCAATCATAGGAGTGGTTCAGTAATTATTTATATATATTTTAAATGACTTATTTTGTGTATTAAAAATTCAATGATTTTTTTTCTAATTTCAATGTTTATAACTATAAATTATCATTATCTTAAAGTTTAAGGGTATAATTGAATTTTTATTTTTAGTCAAAAAGTAGGGAATTTATGATGATAGCATGAATTAGATAATTTATTTTATAGTTGAAAATGTAAAATAACATGTTAATGAATTTCAAATAGGCTTTTGCGGATCAAATCATGTCAAACAGTTTTACAATCTAGTACTATAACGTGCCAAACATTGTATATGTGTTACAGTTTTTTAACTAATACAACACCAAACATTAGACAGTATTATTTAATCTAATACAATCCAGTACAGTACAGTCCACCAGATTTAATACAGTACTATCATGACTGTCAAACGAGCCTCAAAAGACTAGGAGGGTCTAGAGTGACCAACCCTAAAAAGAATCAGGCGTAGTGTAGGATGGGGTGTTGGTGAATGACACTTAAAAAGTATTTATATTTAATGGAGAAGTTAGAAGCAATTACAAATAAATCAAATAATTATATTGTAAAAAAATTCTTCTTCTTGTTGAAATTTGAATGTTTCACGATTTAGGATTTTCATTCTGTTTTGATTGACAAACAAGAATTGAAGCCAATTTATCCATTTTAATGAGTATAAATATTATATTTTGCAGTGAGAACATGTTTTGTTTCCATGAAATTTATGCTCTTGAGGTAGGAGATGTATTTGTTTCTATGAAATTTTTGAAATTTCTACCGTGAGAATGTATTTTTATGAGATGTATTATGCTCTTGAGGTTGGAGAGGACTGTATGAATTTCATTGTTGATATATTTAAGCATTCTACAATGAAAGGAGTTTTATATTTGCAGCTTGTCTAGAACATCTTTTGCATTATGCTCTTGAGGTAGGAGAGGATTATATGAATTTCATTGCTAATATATTTAAGCATTCTACAATGAAAGGAGTTTTTTATTTTTAGCTTGTCTAGAACATCTTTTTGGTATCTTGTGCCTTTCAACTTATTAGTTGGGTTGGACAGTATTATCATGACTTGTATTATAGTTGAATAGTTCTATATGAGTGTTGTGAGCTCAATGGGCTGAACATATTATTGTTATCACACATATTATTGATGTCACAAAAGTGGTCTGCTTGTGATTTTCATTCTTCTATACTTTCTCATTTACATTCTCAGTAAGTGGTTGTTTTATATAAACTCGACATAATTTATCTACAACTAGAAGCATACTGCTTTAGTGTTTTCTCATGAAAACTATAATGTGCTATTTGTAAAGGTGTAGTGATTTTTTGGGCCCAGTTGGTCGAACGGACATGTAATTTAAGTAAGTTTCTGATATGCAGACACGAAAAGATCTAGCTTTAAAGTGGAAAAGTATGAAGAAGGAAGCCAAACTCAATTATTTGAAGGAAAATGAAATTCATGCCATTGAAAGTGGAGCGGAACAACCCGATCCTAGTCATCTGAGAAGGTTTGCCTTTATACAGAAGTTGCTTACACATACACCCGAGAATTTTGTGAATCTTGTTACAAATTTTGATGAGGGGAAGAGGATAGCGGTCATGAAGTGGGATTCAGATGGTTGTTGGATATTAAATGCCACAAGCTGAAGAGGAACTTCTTGCAGCAACTATTAGGTTGCTTCGATCCAGTAACATGCACGTTGAATGTCCTTGGGTCGACACTCAAAGTCACCGTAAATGATGTGACTTCTGTATTGAGCATCTTTGACGGTGGGCGGGAGATCAAATTCGATGGTGATGTGAATGAGATAAAAGATCTAAAGGCGAAGTCAGTGAACACCAAAGGTGATATTCCGGTGAACACGCCTTATCGAAATTCTTGATTTGGGAGTCTGACAGTGACTACTAGCGGTAAGCTTTTGTGCTATACAGTAAAGGGGTTTTGTTATTTCCTCGATCAAAACCAATCACCAGTCATTCATGGTTGCACGTTGTGAAGTCACCTGCGACCATCCGACAGAAGAATTGGGCTTCTACTTGTTTTAAAGATTTTGTGGATGACGTCGCGAGTTTCCAAAACAACCACCACTATAGCATTACCATATGCTTGTTATTTATACACGTAATATATTTAGTGTACATTGGTATTACTTTCTCATTATAACATATGTATATTTACTAATAAGTTCATTTCGATACAGCTATTTCATCTGGAGAAGTTGGCATGTGCTCCCAACTATGTTGACTTGAACCAGCCTTCGCCGCTAAGGTGGAACGACAGGGCCGTTGCAAAAATGATTTATTTTATAAAATCAAGGGGAGGAGAAGTTTGGCCTAAAAGCTGTGCGGTAAGCGTTTGAGAATATTGCAAATTTGGTTGGTTATATTACCATTGATTATTTATTACTAATTCACATATATTTGTATTATGTAGATCGATACAACTGCACAAACTATTCCGGGGGACCGCGAGGTTCAGAAAGACCGCGAGCGTAAGCACGTTCAAGAGGACGTGTGTGCATATCTACCTGAAGAGCAAGCTGTCAGGCTAGGTGCTTTAAGTGCACAAGTGATCACTCTTCTGGCGGAGTCCAGCTCCATGAGGGTGGATATTTCATAACTAATGGAGGTAGAGAAAGATGATGGTTGTCCAAGAGAATATGTGCACAACATTGGCGAGTCTTTTGGAACGGGACACTTGTAAGCCTCAAACCCAATATGATGAGCCACGCGTCACCCCGACTCAAGGTAAAGAACAATGAGGTTTTGATGAGGATATGAGTCCCTCCCGTGAAGAAGATCTACCGGTCTCTTCATCACCTTTATATAAAGGTGATAATGATGAAAGGTGCATTTAGCTGGATGCTTCACACAATGCATTCGCTGACCTACTATTGGTCAAGAAACTATCTATGACTGGAACAACTAAAGGAAATTGAAAGGTATTATTATGTTTATTTGTATTTCATCTTTTCTATATATATATAACATGTATAATCTAACTATTAATCTAACACCTTACTTGGGGCTGTGTTTTGGTAGGGCAATAAAGTCTTGTTCGAGTCTACCGAAAGCCAATTCTCGATTAAGTTGCACAGCACTCGGGAGAGGAGAGATGGTCATTCACTCAGTTCACCCTATTTGAAGGGTAAACCAATCACTAAACGCAAGAAGAAGGTATTTAAAGTGGGTATGTACACGTTGTAGGACCCATTAGAAGTGAAAGATGAGCGTTTAGTGGAGTATATTTTTTTAGAAAAGATTAGAGGATAGGTAGTAGTCACACTAATCTAACAAAATTTGACACACCATCACGGCCAAATTTTGATTAAGTTTGTCTTTTATTTGTCATTTGCAGTGAGGTTCTCGTTAGACATTCGAACCTACATGCTAAACGGAGAGACCTAAAGACTCTCGGTCCTGAAAATTGCTTGGCTCGAACCTTATAGACTTGTTTGTCAGCATTTTGACCTTGGAGACTAGTCGTGCGTCGATGAGCAACCGATTATTGTTTCATCCCACATTTTTTGTTGCGATTATCTACTACTTAGTATCATCCTTATTTTAGGTTTGTATGTACGTTGTGTATTATGTTTTTGTTGTGCCACTAGTATATCTTCCTAATTTTATAAGAAAACACAAGATCGTGGATAGATACGCGCCAACGCTTGAGCTAGAAACTACGGTAAATAAATTTAATGTAGTTAATTTATTAAATGTTGACTTTATATGATTGTGTAAATGTATTGTGTAATCTAGATTGTATGACTTGTAATTCGTCTTATAGCATGTGTGATTTTGACATTAATTATCTTCTTAGAGTTTGTGAATGAAATTATAGTTAGAAGGTATGGACTTGATATTTGGGCCTAAGCTTACAGATTTGTTGCCCCCGTCAATAACCTTCTCTTCATTCAAAATTGTAAGGTCGCCCCAAGTGGTCACCCAATCAACTGATCGTGAATTTGATTGAGCTTCTTTCACCCTTTAATGATGCACTTATTATTATATTTGTAGGAGTGATTATGGTGTGTGGGTCTTGAGATATATGGATGACACTAGGGCAGAAATTGTTGTCGACTACCGTTCCTAGGTAATTATTTAGATATTGTTTACATTTTGTTAAACTTGAGAGCTTTATTTTTTGTTTGTTATAGTTTCAGGTTCTTTTAGTTCTATAATTGAGAATTTTCTAAGTGTTTTGAATTTGCTCATTTGTAGTTGTCATTATTGGTTATTTGTTAGGGTTCCTTTAGTTATGTAATTGAGATTTTTTTGATTCTTTTGGACTTACTCATTTGTGGCTGATAGTTTTGAATTTGTTGAGTTGTTTGGTGAAATATTCAAGCCTAGAGCATCCTTTTTTCATTTTTTTAGTTGGGAAATTTTAGTTATTTAATTGAGTTTTTTCTGGTTTGTTGTGAATTTGCTCATTTGTGGTTGTTATTATTGAATTTGTCGAGGTGTATGATAGTTTTGTGAATGTTACAGCTCTGTTTTTTGTTTTATTATAATTTGGAGTTGGCCTTCTTTTAGTTATGTAATTGGGAATTTTCTTATTATTCTGGAGTTAATCATTTATGGCTGTCGATGTTGAATATCTTGAGCTGTATGATAGTTTGTTGAATATTAGAAATATTTTTACAATAGTATAAATCTCGTGATCTTCGGTGTAACATTTTTTTGAAGATCATCAACCATCCTTGGAACATCTCGTATGATATGTACATGATAGCGTTGGTCAATTTTATAATACGAACTCATCTGTCTCGGAGACCCGGCTACCACAAAAGATGAGTCCTACTTTAAAGCAAAGGCTTGAGAAGAGGAAAAAAATGAAGGGATAGATTATATTGTATTACATTATTGTGTCCTGTTTTTTGATGTTCTTGTTCAATCACTCTCCCATTCGCCATTTCTGAGAAATTCAGTGAGCTAGAGGTTATTGAAGAAGACAATAATGGCGGTGCAATAAATTTCAAAAAGGGATATCTTCGTACGCTTCGAAATTTATTGCCCCGTCGTTATTGTCTTCTTCAAAAACCTCTAGCTCATCAAACTTCTCAAAAATGACAAATGGGTGAGTGTTTGAACAAGAACATCAAAAGATGGGACACAATAATTAGGCTTGTTTTGGCTGAGCATCCCTCCAAGTAGACATTATTCTATCATCTTTTGTATATGATTATTGTGTATAGTGAAAATAAATACATTTTTGTAAGTTATTGTGTACAAGGATGATAAAAAGATTTTGTATATTATTGTGTACAACTATAAATAAAAGGGGGGGTTTTGTAAGTTATCATGTATAATGATGATAAATAGATGTTGCAGAATTATTTTGTACAATTATAAAATAACAGATTTTGCAGAATCATTGTGTATTGTTATAAATAAGCAGGTTTATAAATATTTGTATGTTAACATTCTCAAAAAACTATGAAAGAAAATTAATGCCAAAATGTACATTTACTGCGGCGAGGGGTACGGAAAATTATACCAGTGTTTGTGTTGGACATAGGATGCCCACCTTGTGCGTTGAATGGTGGTGGGTATGTATATGGGTCGAATTGAGACTGCACATTGAATGTGTACACACCTTGCACATTGAATGGGGACGCACCTTATCTGGAGGCCCCTGTCGCGTGCACCTTGCATGTTAGATGGTGCTGGATCATCATTATTATTGTTTGGCATCGTGGCATGCAAATCGCTCGGTAATTATGGACATGTCAGTTTGGTATGTCCAGTGTTCTTACAATGGCCACATCGACAGGTGGTTTGGTCGTGCTTTACTTAAGCTAGCACATTAGCTGGCTTTCATCTTCACGATTAATAGGTCCTCAACATGGCCTCTTTTAATCTCTACACCATCCCCGTACTTCACATCATGTTTGGTGGTGACCTTCTCATTCCATAAGGTCTCATATTTTGCATAAAGCATCCTAACCTCGACTTTGGCTCGAGTCGACCATTCATTTGACTTTGACGCAAAGTGAACAAGTCTTTTGGCGGCTAGTTCGATCGAATTATACCGAAGCAATACTGTCTCATCTCGATCCGGATGAGAATGGCTTGAACTGGTTGGTATCATATTACTCTTCATAGTGATCCTCCACCGGTCTAGTATGCACGTGCTTCAGATATGTTGTTTATGTTTTGCTTTCATAATAGTAAACATATGCCAACACGGTTTCCCCACTGATTCAAACTTGCCACAACTGCACTTGAGCGTATCAAGTTTTGGTCTAGTGTCACTGAGTATGAGTCATTCGGCACCCCAAACTCGACCAATGAATAATTTCGAGCCTCTCCATGATATGTCAAAGCACAAACTATAAATTATGTTTCACCCATGATCTCCTTACGCACACGTTTAAATAGTTTTGTGTGAACACATTTGCCGTGTGTTGCTCTAACGCACGTAAGTGAGTCTGAAGCACAGGCGTTTCATTTGTCATCTTGAAATCGTCCAACCTCTCCTCATGTCGAATACGTGCCAATACTCGATCGAATTGTAGCACGAATTCAAATAGTTTAGATTGACGTTCAACGAATCAATAGATATACGGGTTCATACCTTTAGATTGTTGTGTCGTTCTCATGAAAGTAAAGAATTTTCCATGTTGGAAGGCCTCTGGCCAAGGTTCATGCTTCACATACATCCATTGTACCCATTTGTTTTGCCTGAGGTTGAACGAATCTATCAAACGATTACATTCCTCTTCAACCTCCCCTTCACTAAGTACGTCAAGCATGACTCTCTAGAATGCCTGTAGAAATTTTGGGTTATGCACGTTTGGTTGGGCATTTCGTTCGATATGCCATGCACAAAGACGATGATTGCAATTAGGGAGGACCGTCTTGATTGCTTTACGCATTACCTTATCGCCATCTGTAATGACTGATTGAGGCATTTTGTTTTTCATGGCATCTAAGAAAGTCCTCAACACCCATTGATAGGTTTCCACAGTCTCATCAACCAATAGTGCGATACCAAATATCGTGGTCTTGTAGTGATTGTTCACGCCAAGGAAAATCACAAGCGGTTTCTTGTATGCATTCGTCATGTAGGTCGTATCGAACGCCAATGCATCACCAAAATAGTGATAGTCAACTTGGTACGTCGAGTCTTCCCAAAACAAATTTGCTAGATGACTATCCGTGTCGATGTTGTATTTGCAATACACATCTGGATCCATCTCCAATTTTGTAGTAGAAAAAGCAATAGCTGCTTCGGAATCAGTTTTGATTATCTGCACTTTTCACTGCTTTGCCATCTTATTGTAGAGAAACACACCATATAATTCATTATGACATTTCGTAACCAACCACAATTTGGTAAGCACCTGCTTGGTCGACCATGTAATCAAACACTTGGCTTAGCCTTACACCAACATTGTACAATCTTATTGCTTGAGCCATGTCCGCTTCAGTCACTACTCTATTGGATCGAAGAAAGGGCATGTCATGTGATGAAGCGGTGGGATGGTTGTGCTTAGCTTCAAAATCTTTAACGACTCATTTTTTCGTCTTATCCAAGTTCACCCTAAAATAGCACACAATCCACCCTTGTCAAGCCTCTTGGTTCTCGCTTGGTGTCCTCCCTGCCCATATATTTTTTCTTATGAACTCCTTCTTTTGAGCAAACCCATCTTGGTAGCACAGTTTCTCCCTCTTTGTTCTTGTGTTCATCATCTTTGTAACGTATCAAAATTTTCACCAATAACATCCTCATTTCACAAGTTTGCTACTCTGGATGAACCCGGTCGCGTACTCGTCTCACTCAGGTTTATGGATACTTCATGATGACTCGTTTATGAAGATGCTTAATCTTAAATAAAATTTATAGAAAACTAAACATCGGGATGTTGGGTCTTTGAATATGCTTAATCTTAAAAAAACTAAAGACAAGTAAACAAACATTGCCTTTTCAGTGTAGCCGATCACTTAGTTGGAGATGAAAATTGGATAATCCAAACAAAGAAAATGAAGGAGCAAGTAAGTGTGTTTGAAGTTTAAAGCACTTGAAAATTAGTGAGAATGTCTTTAGTTGAGTGAATATATGATTTTTAAGGAAGGTTTACAAAGAGTAATTACTCATATTAATCGCACAACCACCAGACACCACCAACTAATAATTTAGTCAAACTAGGCGATTAGGACCCAAACGCTACTTTGGTGGTCCTAATAGCCTATAGGTCACGCGAATCGCCTGTAATGAATGGCGTTTGAGGACTGTTAATGGTGTTTGTTGCCCAAACGCCACTGTAACAGGCGTTTGGCCCTTGTCTTATCGACCCGAGCGTTCGCCTTTGTGTCAAGCATTTGGTTCCAATACTCCCTATTATGCATAAAAAAACTAGATGGAAAAATTATTTTTTATTTGTCACCAATAAAATGTTTGGATAGATTGACAGTTTGTAAGAGCGAGACGAGCCATAATTTAAGGGGTGAATCTACTATTCGTAGAATTCAATTGGATAGATTGACGGTTTGTAAATGTTATCCTTAGAATCCACTTTCAGACTTTAACCAACGATTTGACATAATCTCTCCATAAATATTAGAAAACCCATAATATTAATTGTATATTTATATCAATAATATGTCAAACGCTTGTCATGTAATGTCATGCAACTTTGACAAATTTATATTCCAAAAAAAACTTAGAATCCAATCCAAACAAACTTAGAATCTAAAAAACTTAAAATCCAAACATAGAATCCACCATATTTATATCCATAAAAAGTTGATATCAACTTTGACAAAACATCATGATGCAAATTTTCTCTTTTACGACAAAGCATCATGTGAATGCCTTGTACGTCCTTCATGTTCTCGTTCCGATTCAGTATCCTCATTGGTGTCATCACCATGGTCGTCTTCATCATCATTAATTGATTCTTCACCATTTTCATCATCTTCATCAACTTCATCATCATCACTCTCATGCCTGCTTGCTTGAGTTTCATACATGTGCAGGCGTCGTTGCAAATCCACCTACAAGTGTACATATTCAGTATATATTGATTTCAAATTAAAAAATAAATAGGGAAAGATCGTAAGTTTATAATTTTCTTATCCTTTTTTCATTGATGCTTTGGTATTTTTCATCGTCTTCATCATCGCCTCACGTGCGATGAACATTTTCTCAAATAACAGCTTGTTGAGATCACCAATCATGCGCATCATGCTTGCTGCGCATGACGTTGGCACCTGCATTATCTGAAATGCGCGTTAATATGATATTGAATGACTAAATAATAATTATTAACATCATAACACACATAATCGACTTCAACAGATGGAAGACCCTAGATTGGAACATCATTTGGAATATCAACTAACTCACTACCACCAACGGGCGCTCTAGCCGACCCTGATGCTCCTAGTACTGTTGTGGATGTTGCAGTTGCTGGTGCTGGTGCCTATACATAGTAGATTACAAAATTACATTGTATAACAAAATGAGTAATCTCCTATGTATAGGCACCAGCACCACTTATAGACATTTAGCACCTACGAAGACGAAGATGCTCCATCATAGTTGTAAGATAACCACTTTTTCAGAATTCATCATAAGTATCTTCGCAATCGCCATCTACATCCTGGATAAAGTGTGCACTATAAAACCTCCAAGACCACTAGATAAATCATTCTCTGGTGAATGGTTGATCACATAACATTGAAATTATGGGTATGTATGGGATGCACGGTGACTCGATTCCCATACTCTGCCATGAGACGCGTTCACCCAAGTAACATGCTCTTCCAGCAGGTCCTTGCAGCAAGATTCTCATGGTGGTAGGAGGTATACTATCGATGCAATTGTCAGGCAAGTTTGTACGTTGTCTCCAATGGTACCAATTGATCTGCAAGTTCAAAAACAAATAGTTTGTTAGGTGAAAAATTATTCATATTCAGGGAGACAATATAAGAATTGACATAATAAAACACACACCTCATTGGGCCTCACTATCTAAGTATAACACGAAATTATTTTAGGCAATGACCAACATCCTTTGTTCTTGACTCAATGTCTATCCAACGTGCTGCCCTCGG
This sequence comes from Datisca glomerata, assembly GCA_003255025.1. Classification (NCBI taxonomy): domain Eukaryota; kingdom Viridiplantae; phylum Streptophyta; class Magnoliopsida; order Cucurbitales; family Datiscaceae; genus Datisca; species Datisca glomerata. The sequence continues at coordinate 1,106,811 of QANY01003195.1, forward strand.
GAACGTGTTTGGATTACCCAATTGTCTGCTCAAGGCCAAACATGAAAAGTACTCACAAGCCCATACCTCTCATGCTCTCCATATTGCAATACAATCGAACAATGCCAAACCACCCCAATTATACTCCCGTAACTAATCTATTTTCTGTAGGCTGGGGAGGAAGTACAACTAAACTTTATTGCACTTATTGTAAAAAATGTACTGCCTAAGAGCACCAGAAGAAAGTCTCTCATCAAAATGACCTCGTGGTTGGGAGTAGTACACTCGTACGTAGCATATTTATCAAATATCCATTTATAACTAACTTGTTTTTCTCCAAACTCCGACAACGGTTTGCCAAATAGCTTTTGCAAAGCCTTCTTATTCTTGTAGAGTTCCAAATCATAGTCTAGTTGTTAACCGTCGACTTTCAGGCTAGTTATCGCAGCAAAGTCCAATGGGGTCATTGTCATTTCACCCATTTCATCTATACGAAAGGTGTGGGTTGTATCCCATCATTTTTCGGCCAGACTTTTCAATATACTTATAAAATGACTAAACCTGAAAGCATCAACATTCCTTCACACATTTTCAGGAAGCCTACTGTACCATCGAGCTACTAGTGTAGTGTTCCCAAGCCCACGAATACCAAGATCATAGAAATCAGTCTAAGAAACCAAAATGTAAGTATGAATTAGTAAAAAAGCAGTGTGGAGAATAGCCTAAAAAACCAAAATGTAAGTAAACTTAGCGAAAAAGGTATATGGAGAAAAATGTACTATAATCTCTATTGTGAATTTCGTCGAACACCTTATGGGCAATAAACATACACTATAATTTTTCGTCCAAAACATATATCACTACCAATAATTATACATTTCTAGAAGCATCACATAAAAAACACTCAGGTTTCAAAATGCTTCAAGTATCTATTTGGTGTTTTATCAATATAACACATAACAACCAAATATTGTGTTAAAGAAACTTGCATTTTATCCTTGGATGGGATATAGCATTTCATCAAACATGGTACGGCCATTCATATAAATATAGTATAAACCTCAATATGGAATTTTATCAAACACCTTACGGACAATGAAAAAAACGCACCATAAAATTCACTATGGCATTTCATTATGGGCATTCATGAATTTACTATATTTTTTCGTCCAAGACATATATTTGTACCAACAACCATACATTTCTATAGTCATCACATAAAAAAAACACCCAATTTGCAGAACGAATCAAGTATATATTAGGTGTTTTAACAATATACCACATAAAATTCAAACTTTTAAAGAAAACTTACATCTTGTTTGCTTGGGTGAGATATATGCTCCATTGGAGCAATATGAAGAATAGGGATACTAAGATTTCTATTCTTTGGATGAAATCTTTTCACCCCATAATCGGTGGCATCGTACGGCCCTTTCGAGATGCTCGAGCTCGAACTTGGTTGCGTCGTTAGACTCAATGTTCCCTCTATAACTTTATGCTTTCCTCTAGCCATTATTTGGTGAAAATAAAATATTAGAAGGATATGGGGTTTGGGGTCGCGGGTTGGAGGGATTTGGCGCGGGTTTAGACTCGTGTGTTAAGGATGTGTTCAATGAGAGATTGCAGGTTTGACTCGTGAGTTGCAACGAATTTGGATCGGTTTAGATGGATTTCAGGCTATGAAGAGAGAGATGAAGATGGAGATGAAGAAGAAATAGGGTTTGATTAAAGAGAAATGAAGTGTTGAGAGAGAGGGGGAGGGTGGGTATCGATTTTTTAAGAATAAGGGGGAAGGGGTTTTTTAATGTTGGGGTTAATTTTGATTAGAAATAAGGTTAGATTTGAAAATTAATTTTATAGGATAACCTAATTAAAATGTAAAAGTTTATTTTCTAAAAATTATGGGGTTATTATTAAAAAATAAAAAGGTTAAATTTCAAATTTTAATATTTAATTTCAAATTTTTTAGCGGATATGCCTGATTTAACAGTAGAATATAACCTTAAAGGTTATACATGTTCGTCAAACTGATAAATAGGATTCACCGACCATCATAACAACACGACTTATAATTATATTCGATGAAAACCTGTCTCGATACTTATCACAAAAGCACAACAACATCATCAATGACAACTTTTATCGAGTTTATGATTAAGTGTTCAATTGTTCCAAGAATCCTTAATTAATCCAATCTAATTTCACATAGTAAGTGAGTATCATGAATGTTTGCATTGAAATAATGAGCTTTTTCTATTTTTATCAATGATTTTTCTGGTGTACGGTACATAATTATAAAAATACTAATTTTAAGGGAAAATGTGAAAAATGGAGATTAGAGCCATATAGATGGCGATTAGGAGCAAAAAAGTGGCGATTGGGAGGGAGACTGGCGATCGCCTATTAGAACATGACGTAGTGGTGTACAACAAATTCTTCAGGGGTTCACCAAAATTTTAAAAAAAATTGTGAACCCCAGTACGTAATTGGTGAAACTCATTACGTATTTCGTGAACCCCTCCAAGATTTACTATTTTGTACATATTTAGTGAACCCCAATATGTAATTGGTGAACCTCACTACGTATTTAGTGAACCCTAGTACATATTTGGTGAACCCCACCACATAATTGGTAATTCCCTCCAAGAATTATTTTTTTGCACATAATTGTTGAACCCCACTACGTAATTGGTGAACCCCACTACATAATTAGTGAACCCCAATACATAATCGGTGAACCTAACTACGTAGTTGGTGAACCCTTCCAATAATTATTCTTTTGTACGTATTTAGTGAACCCCACTACGTAATTGGTGAACTTCTCAAAAAATTATTCCTAGTACGTAATTGGTGAAGTTCACTACGTAATTGGTGAACCCTTCTAAGAATTATTATTTTGTACGTATTTGGTGAACCCCAGTACGTAATTGGTGAACCCCAGTACATAATTGATGAACCTCAGTACGTAATTGGTGAACCCCTCCAAAAATTATTATTTTGTACGTATTTGGTGAATCTCACTACATAATTGGTGAACCCCACTACGTAATTGGTGAACCCCTCCAAGGATTATTCTTTTGTATGTATTTGGTGAACCTCACTACATAATTGGTGAACTCCACTAAGTAGTTGGTGAACTCTAGTGCGTATTTGATGAACTCCTCCAAGAATTATTATTTTATACGTATTTGGTGAACCTCACTACGTAATTGGTGAACCCCACAACATATTTGATGAATCTCAATATGTATTTGATAAACCCTAAAAAACCAACTATTTGATGGGCTTTGTATGGCCTAGATTGCCCCAAATGTAATCTAAGGGCCACAATAGCCCAGTATCCATGCCATGAAATTTTTCACGACATGATAAAAGATCCCCTAAAAAGTTGGCTCGTCATCAATTTTTTCCTCATTTTATTTTTTTCATTGCCACATCATTTCCTCATTTTATACTTATTTATTACTTTTCACATTTTATCATTATCACTTCATCTCCTCCACACATTCAAAACGTTTTTAAAATTCTTAGAAGTACCTCAAAATAGCATGTGATGATTTAGCTTCTCCCCAATGTCAACACATTTAGGCCATCACTTGGTCAGTAGAGTGGAGGAGAAGATTGAGGCACGAAGAATGCAATCAAGATTGATTGTAGAGAGAAATATTGAAAAAGAAAAGAGCAATAGATGAGCAAGAAGAAGAGATAAAAGCAAACGAAAATGACACTATTTTTTATTAACTAAAAGGAAAACCATGCCGTACATAAATACATAACTAAGCTAGTTAGGGTAACTAACTCACTTAGGCAATAGTCAATAAAATCAAGCCAACTCATCACCCTTTTTACAACTGTTATCATCCTCCTGCAAATTGATGCCCAGATTCTGGTGAATCAGTTTGTTTTTCAAGAAGATAAACTGTGGTGTGGAGAGAGGTTTTTTAAAGACATCTGCAAGATGAAATCGGGACTCGACGTGTCTCACTTGAAGATCACCTCTGACCACTCTTTCCCGAATGAAGTGAGAGTCGATTTCCACGTGCTTTGTTCGAGCATGGAACACAAGATTGGAGGCTAAAGTTATCACAAAGGTGTTATCACACCATATTAGAGGAGGTTGCTTCAAGTATAGATGCATGTCACATAAAAACTATCAAAGTCAAGACATTTTAGCTACTGTATTGGCCAAAGCCTTGTACTCAGCCTCCGTGGAAGATCTTGCAACTGTTGGTTGCTTCTTGGTGCACCATGAAATGAGGTTGTTGCCTAGAAAAATGATGATGCCCGTGGTTGATCATCGAATAGATGGGTTTCTTGCCTAATCTGCGTCACTAAAACCATGAAGATGAAGAAAGCCATGCTTGAAAAGTAATCCATGAGATATAATACCTGCAATATAACGTAAAGTACGCTTAGCAGTAGTGAAGTGAGTAGAGGTTAGGCAGTGCATGAATTGGCATACACGGTTAACAGCTAGACTTAAGTCTGGTCTAGTAAACGTTAGGTATTGTAGCGAGCCAACCAAGGTTCTAAAGCTTGTGACATCAGAAAGAGGTGAGCCAACCTGGCTATATAAAGAGTTTTTAATTGAGCAAGGTGAGTTGCATGGTTTGGCATCAATCATGCCAGCTTTTAATAGAAGATCTTGGGCATATTTTTGCTAATTTACAAACAAACCAGAAGATGTTCGAGTAACCTCAAGACCTAGAAAATACTTTAAAGTACCTAAGTCTTTCATTTGACATTCAAGATGTAGTGTATTGACAAGATCATTAATGTAGATGAAAATTATTACCAGTTAAGATAATGTCATCAACATAGAGAAGTAAGTAGGTGAGAAACTTACCAGAGGACTTGACAAAGAGAGAAGAGTCAACTAGAGAAGCTTGGAATCAAAAGATAAGAGATAGGATGCAAACCTATCAAACCATGCTCGGGGTGCCTGCTTCAGGCCATATGATTTTTTTAGCTTGCAAACATGTTTAGGGTATGCAAGATTAATGAAGCCAAGGGGTTGAATCATATATACTTCTTCATTTAAAACACCATGCAAGAAAGTATTCTTAACATTAAGTTGTCTAAGAGACCAACCATATTGAGAAGCAAGAGAGAAAATAAGTCTAATAGTTGGTTTTTTTAAGATAGGACTAAATGTTTCATTGTAGTCAAGTCTAGCTTCTTGATGGTAGCCCTTAGCCACTAACCTAGCCTTATACCTAGCAATAGTTCCATTAGGATTGTACTTTAGTCTATAGACCCATTTGCAGCCCACTATATTTCTATTAGGTGGGGGAGGAACAAGAAACCAAGTTTCTTGAGCCATTAGGGCATTGAGCTCATTATTTATGGATGCATTCCATGCTGGTATTTTGGATGCAGAAACAAAAGTGGAAGGTTCAATAACATTAGAGATGTGAGGGGCAAGAAGAACCCGTTTTTGTGAAATGCCAGACTTGGAACAAGTTTGCATGGGATGTAAATTAGGTTGAACATGAGTGGTAGATTGTATTCTAGGAGGGGCAAGATTAAGATCAATAGACAAAGCATTAGATATATCATGAATTAAGGAAGGGAGTAGATTATTTATTAAAGATTCAGCATGTTGTTTATCACTAGAAGAAGGAACATTAGACAAAATGGGTGAAGAACGGTTATCAATGTGAGTAGTAGGAGTGTGTGTCATAGTGGGTGAAGTGTGAGTGGTGGAAACATCATTATGAGTGGTAGAATTAACACTAGCATAGTTAATACAAGATGGAATGCAATCATTAGCAAAAGAAGCATAAGAATGAGTATTAAGCAAAGATATAATAGTAGAAGGAGACAAACCTGTAGAGGTAGAGGCTGCAGAGTCATTGATAGTAATAGGAGAAGAAGCAATATTTTTTAAAGGAAAGAGAGATTCATTAAAGATAACATTTCTTGAAGTATTAATCTTTTCAGTAGAAGGTTCATAGCATAAGTATCCTTTATAATCCATAGCATAACCATGAAAGATGCATTTAATAGTTTTAGGTTGTGACTTATAAGAGTTATGGGGTTTGATATTTGGGTAGCAGGCACAAACAAAGATATTTAAATGATGGTAACTTTTCAAACAACAGTTCATAAGGAGATTTATTACCAAGATTAGGAGAGGGCATGCGATTAATAAGATATAATGCAGTATTAAAGGTATGCAACCAAAATTTTAAAGGAAGAGAAGCAGTATAAAGAAGACCTAATGCAGTCTCCACAACATGCATACGCTTGCCTTCAGCAATGCCATTTTGTTGTGGTGTGTAAGGACATGACTTTTGGTGTGAAATACCATGCTGTGATAGAAAAGATCTAAAAGATAAGCTACTATACTCTCCTCTCCCATCACTTTTCAAGCATTTATTTTAGTAGACAACATATTCTCAACAATTGGTTTGAAAAGCTTAAAGATGTTTAACACTTCAGATTTCAAAACCATGGGAAAAATCCAAGTGAAACGAGACATGTCATTTATGAAAGAAACATAGTATTTGAAACCTTGCACGGAAGGGTAATGACTAGATCCCTAAACATATATATGTAAAAGTTGTAAGGGAGAGTGAGAGACAAATTGAGACAAGAGAAAAGGTAATTTGTGCATTTTACTTATTAAGTAACCAGTACAAACACATGTATTAGAAGCAGTAAAAGAATCAGTACATTAGATATGAGCTTGATTAAGAATCTGATATACTACAGAGTTAGATGCATGCCCTAATCTATCATGCCAAATCTTATTAGTAACCTTGGCACTAAGAAATGCAACAAGAGCAGTAGGAGAAGAACATATATGCTTTTTGTGGCAGGAACATGCGTGGGAATAAGGTATAAGTCATTTTTACTATTTCCTTTGTAAAGAACTTGACCCGAGGCCTTGTCCTGAATCAGAAAATAAGAGGCATAAAAAAAGAATATGCAATTTTTGTCTTTACAACATTTATAGAAAGAAAACAAATTAGATGATAAACTATGCTAATAAAAGAGTTTAGATAAAGAAAAGGAATGAGATTGTGTAGGTAAAACACATGCTCCAGTATGCAAAATAGGAAAATATTAGCCACTTTCCACAGTCACACTATCATCACCAATATATTCAGAGGGTGAAAACAAATTGCTCAATTCAGGAATCAAGTGAGAGTTACAACCTATATCAGTGAGCCATACTTGTTGTTCTGTATTGGTAGGATGAGAAGACATGGAAGCCATAGCAGAGAGAGTTACTGGTGGATTCTTTCCTTGGAAAGAATAATTCATACAATGATAACAATCGATGGCAGAGTGCCCAGCTTTCTGGCAGATTTGGCAGTGAATTTTGGGAGTAGAAGATTGGGAGTAGAAGATCCATGAGAAGTTTCTTGTACAGGAGAAAAGTTACATTTGAAAGAACCTTACTAATTTGATGAAGGTACATGGCTAAGAAGAGATTATGTTTGTCCTTAAGGTGGACTGAAAGGAAGGTGCCTCTTCCAGAATTGGATCATCAAAAATTCAACCTTCCATTGCCTCGAAAACCCCTAAAAGATCTTCTACGATTATTCTCACATTGAAAGTTTAAGTTTTGAGAAGACATTTTAGTTGTAGCTTGAAGCAGATGTGCATGACTCTTTTGCTAGGATTCTAGAAAATGTTCTTTAACCTTTAAAAGTACATGTAGTTCCTCAAGATTCATGGGCTCGACTCTAGTATGAATTGATGAGTGTACAGTGTTGTATTCTACAGGTAAGCCATAGATGGTGTATATCAAGATATCCTCATCTTTAAGAGTAACAAATACTGCAATCATTTTATCCTTCATGTCTTTAATACGTTGAACATAAGAATCAATATTCTCATTTGCTTTCTTGAAAATAGACTGAAGATCAGACTTCAATTGTAGTATCTTCATTCGGGTAATGGAAGAAAAATGCTTTTCCAGAGAGACCCATACCTCTTGAGAGGTTTGACAGCCAACCACGTAAGAAAGGGCCATGGGAGAAAGAGTTGCATTGAGTAGAGTAATGAGAGCTTGGTTGGGAAACCCATTGTGTGAATCTCAGGTTAATTTCAGAGGAGACTTCGCCATTTTCAGTAGTAAAAAAATTTCTTGGGCAAGGAACAGAACCATCAATATATGTGAAAACAAGATGTACCTTTAGGATTGAGGAAATTTGATACTTCCATAAAACAAAATTGGAAGAATCCAGGTGAATAGAGATGAGATTGCATATATTCGATAACAGAAAATTAGGGGTGTGAACTTGAGAATCAACACCATGTGTGGCAGAAGGGTTAAAGAGAGTTTGAGGTGGGTTTTGATTCTGGGTTTGGATTTAGTTTTAGAGGAAGATGCAAAGGATTCATCAGCCATTTTGGACATTGGTCACGACATGTTCAGATACCATGTGGAGGAGAAAATTGAGGCATGAAGAATGCAATCAAGATTGATTGTAGAGAGAAAGATTGAAGAAGAAGAGAGCAAGAGATGAGCAAGAAGAAGTGAGAGAGGTAAACGAAAATAATACTATTTTTTTATTAACTAAAAGGCAAAGCCATGCGGTACATAAATACTTAACTAAGCTAGTTAGTGTAACTAACTCACTTAGACAATAGCCAATAAAACTAAGCCAACTCATCAGCCTTTTTACAATTGTTATCAAGTAGCTTATTCTCTTCATCCCTTCTCAAATTCCAAATCTCTAAAGCCAAATACAGTTTTATTGAGTTATTTAACTTCCTCTGTTTTCCCAATAGAATTCTCATCCGAGTCTAACATCATCATTTTTTACCTCTTTCACGAATTGGTTGTTATCAAGATCTTCACATTCACTGTAAATTTTTATTACCCATACATAATCCAAACTCATATTAAATTATATGAGTGGATGTGCATAATATCCATTAAGGCAGGAGTACCCAACAAGTATCTAATATGTACTCATCTATTTTTTTTAAAAACTAGATGACTTTTCTTTATATTTTTATTTTTTTATTCAACAAACAATTCTATTTTTATCATTCAATTTTCTCTTTTCACTGAACTATTATAATATAGATCAACGGTTCAGTTAAAATTACTCTCTCTCTCCAAATTAAAAGGCTCCACAATAATTTACATCATAAATAGCTTAAAGTGAAAATTGAGTCCATAAAATTATTTATTTTTTATAAAACTAACAAAATTGATGAATTTTAGTTTAGTTATCCGATTATAAAATTGATGATTCATTTAACTCGGTTGTATGATCATTCTATTATAAAATTAACAATCTAATTTGTTTCCATTGTTTAATGAACTATTGTTTGGTTATTCGATTATAAAATTGATGATCAAATTTGGTTTGATTGTAAAATTGATGAATTCACTGTCATTTAATTATAAAATTGAAGAATTTTAGGTTATTCAAATGTTGAAATTTAGTACGATTCGATTATAATTGATGAATTTAGTTTTATTTATTTATTTGATGATTCGGTTTGGTTTAATGAGAAAATGATGAATTCTAATTATGTTTGATTATGAAATTGATAAATTTTAGAAATGGTTATTTGATTATAAAAATGGCGATTTAGTTTTATAAAATTAGTTAATTCTAATTTGAACCTTCGAATATAAAGTTGACAATTCAATTTAGTTTGGTTATAAAAAATTTAATTATGTTGACATTTGATTATAAAATTGATGAATGTTATATTATTTATTTTGAAATTGATGAATTATCATTCGATTTGATTATAAAATTGATATTTGAAAATTCAATTAATGATTCGATTTAGTTCAATAATATATAAAATTGATGGAATTCAATTGATAATCACGAGTGAAAAATAGAAATACATCATGATTTTTGTTATATACTATTATCTTTCAGAAAATGAAAAAAACTAGTGAATTGTGTGGGTACCCAATGCGCATTGGGTATTACTCATACCCTAGCCATGTAAAATGCCTAAACATTTAGGGAAATTTTGCATCATAGACAATTGTTGGGGGATGTTTTAAAAGTATCAGGTTTTCAATAGATTTAGGTAAATAGCGAATTCCTTAAATAGCCAATAATTTTAGACTAATATGCAAATCATCTATATATAACATATTCCTTAAATAGTAAAATGCCTAAACATTTAGGGAAATTTTGCATCATAGACAATTTTGGGGGATGTTTTATAAGTATCAGGTTTTCAATAGATTTAGGTAAATAGCGAATTCCTTAAATAGTCAATAATTTTAGACTAATATGCAAATCATCTATATATAACATATTACTAATTTTTGGGTAAATCATATATATAAAATAGTATACTTAAATGATAGACTATAGAAATTAAGAAACTGTATTTAACCCCTTGAAAATTGTAATTAATAGTATCTTAAACATCTTTGTAAACCATTAATCCATTAACTTCCTGAATCAAATTAATTTCTGAATAAAAAAACTTGATAAAAAACAAATTAAATCAAAGAAAAACAACAATAAACACTTCTATCATATATGAAATTTTATTTCAGACAATGATAATTAAAATAAATAATTAGTGGAGTAAAATTAGTGATAAACTACTACAATTCGACCATCAACTTAATTTTAAAAAACTTCTAATTAGTTTATACATAATGCTTGTTTTTTACGATTATTAGAGTATATCATAAGTGAATGAGTGATATATTGGTTACAACTTATCTATAATTATGGTAGAAATTAATGCTTGACTTTTATACTTACATTTTCCATAACCGTAACTAAAATATCTACCGAAAAATAAAAAAATGAAAATCCCGCCCATAATGACCCTTAAAAATATTTCCAGTACTCACTTACCTCCAAACATTAATTAACAAAATTACCAAATTTGAATTCTACCAATCATATATTACCGAAAAAAAGGGAAAGAAAAATAATCTAAGTACAGTTTTGGTAACTACTAATTAACCATGGTAAAAATATCTCCCATCAATTGTCAATCAACAATAAAAAAGAATTCAAAATAAACCAAAAGAAAACCTTCCATCTTACGAAACCAAGCATTCCATCGACAGTTTTCCTTCTTCTTCATTTTACAAAATAGAGGAGAAGAGTCCATTGGCACCATCAACCAATCTCAAGAATGAAAAACTCTATCAATAGAACAACACTACAACCTATTTCTTCTATTATCTTCAATAAATTCAAGGTATTGTTAAGTAAAAAAAGTATTTCTTTTCTTCCACTTCCTGCACTAATATATCAAATCTTCAAACTTCATAATGGTTGGATTTAGTAAGCTTCAACATGATTTCTTTATTTTCAGACACATCTTATATCACTAATTAAACATGCATGTACATTCTATTGATTATATAATTTTTTGGGATTATTAAGTGAAAAATTTATTGAAAATATTAAAAATTACTGAAAAAATAATTTTTTTTGGAATTATTCAGTAAAATAATAACATCTAATACTTCCGTTAGATACTTGATAGTTTTGTACTATTTTGTGTTTTTTTTATCAATGAGTGGTTAAATTTTGTTATGGTTAATAATATATTTATATGGACCATATTACCACTGTAATTATATTCGTGAATATAAGTGATTAATTACAACAATGTAAATAAATGATTGGCCATTTTACTGCAAACTTCTTATATATGATAATAAATCAGTAGTTGATATAACCGAACGTTAATAACATTTTGATGAGAGTATATGCAATCATGAAATAGCTAATTTCATTATTTGATTAAACATTGTCAAACAACTGAATTTGTTATTTATTTGTTTATAGAAGCAGGCATTATGGTAGATAAAGGTGTCGAATGTGAGTTAGCCTGATCAACAAAAAGAGTACCAAACAAATGACAACAGGAAAGCATAAGTTACGCTTCAAGAAAGATAATTGAAACGATGTAAAATTGAACAATATATATTAAATTCCTTATGTACTTATTATTATAATTTTCTCAACAACATTATACTATGATAGGGAGTTAACTGATTGTAGCTTCAAATTGAAACAAAAACCAAAAGTTGAATTTATTCTCTAAACCTACAATAATGGAGCATGTAAATCTGAGTTTGACTGGTAAGCAAAGAGAAGTATTCATAAAATGATGTTTTGGTCATTTTCTGGATTTCCAAGTTAAGAAGTTTTCCACGTAGTTATTGTTGCATATAACTAGAAAACAGTGCCACCACGATAGGATTGATGCTATTTACGTCAATTTCTATGGACGAGTGACTCGTTTCACTATGGGAGATTTTACGGTCATTAGTGGCACAAGTGCACATTGATAGAAGCTGTTTAGGAGATGGGAAATTGAGGGATACGTATTTTAAGAATAATAAGACAATATCTAGGAAAATATTAAATTATGAATTTGACACTTGGACAGTAGCAAGAAATGACGATGATGAAGACATAGTTAAGCTTGCGAAGTTATATTGTCTAGAAAATTTGTTGATACCAAAACATGAGCATATTTTGGTTGACCAGTTTCATATATTGTTGGTTGATAAAGGTGATCTGTTTGATATGTATCCTTGGGGTAAGTTGGCACTTGAGATTACTGTTGTAAGCATGAGAAAAATCAGTAACTTTCCTAACAACAATGCACATGGTTTTTATAGCTTTCCACATGCGTTAATCATTTAGGCTCTTGAAACAATATTGTTGTTGGCGACACCTCCGATGTCGTTTACAAAAAGAGTAGGGAGTGCTACTCCAAGGATCAATAACTGAACAGTCACAAGCCAACCAGGTAAGAAGGATTTGACTGACATGGGTTTTGAACATAAAAATGTAAGTATATAGTAATTTTGTTATATTACCTTTATATATAAATTTGTTATTAATTTTACATACTTACATTTAATGATTGAAGCTGGAGATAGAAAAATTTGAGGCAACATCCGATGAATTGAAGGGTATACATTATGAAAGAAAATCTGGGACATCAAAAGGTAAAGAGGTGGTTAATACTCAACCTGAGTATGATGACACTCAAATTGAAGCTCAGAATATTGTCGATGTATCTGAATCTAAGAAAAGAAAAACAATGAAAGAATTTTCTATAGAAGCTAGATTAGAATATCTAGAGGTAAATATGATAAATAATTTGAGAGGATCAACTCTATGTTAGAAGGGTTATTGATTCTGAAACAGCCAAAGGTATGTTTATCATTTATTGATTATGAACTACTTTGTGTTTTTTATGAAAATCATGGCTTCTGATATAAAATATATTTTGTCTATGGTTGATATATCATTCCAATTAATTGTTTGATCATTGTATGCACTTATGTAAAATGGACTATATTTTGCGGTAAACCATTAGAAGACTTAATAATATACTTTTTCATAATTATGCATATAAACTGATAACGTCCATTTCAAGTGTCGGTAAAGGTGTAGAAACTTAACACGTTCATGCACAAACGACTACTGCTTCAAATAAGGACATGGGAGATGGACCTAAATGTCAAATGGCCACTGAAGTGAAAAGGATAGTTATGATGATGTATTTATTGATCTATCAAATTTAAGTTTGGATGATATAGAGGTAAATAATTAATGTGCTTTTAAATAACTATATATATGTAGACTATGATCGACTAATTTAAAATCTGAATTCACTGACAGGAAGCACCCATCTTCCCACCCACTGTTGCATTAACTGTTCCATCAACCATCAATAAGTCTCCATCTACAATGGTGCCATTGACCAGACAATGTAAGGGAAATGGACCTAATATATCAAAACTTTTTGGTAAAAGGCAAAAGAAGCTAACATCTGAATAGATAATGAAAATCATTCCGCATATTGGAACTAACATTTTCACGCCTCCAAACTTTCTTATCATCACTCAGATACAAGAAGGAGATGCATATATTGATGTTTCAGTTTATTGGTTGTACCTGATTAAAAAACCTGATGTTTTACTATATTTAGTACTTAAACTGGTAGTTGATAGATCTGATGGATTTTTTATGATGGATTTAAGTAGTTCAGTGTTATGGATTATCTATTTTTATCAATCGACTAATGTGAATTTTTTGTGATAAATATATGGTTGATTTTGTGACTTTTTTCGTGTGAATATTTTTTATTTATTTTCAATATTTAGTGTACTATTGAAACTAAAAAAATGTTGAATATCAATCAGTATGAGCTATAATGATTTTTTTTGTGAATTTCATCTTTTTGTGAATTTAAAAAATGTTGAATATCAATTATGTTTTATGAATTTTTATCCTGTTGGAGCAACGCTGAGTATACTGACTTGGGAAGCAAATCCCATGCCTGGCGTCGCGGCGCTAGGAAACCAGCATCCCGATGTTGAGTGTACTGACCTCCACTATTCTTTTTAGTAAAAACCAGAACATCAGTTGACCATTATTTTGATATATTCTTGATATTTTATTAAGTACATTTTGATAAGTTAATTATTAAAAAATTAGCATTTATTTACATCTTAATCAATAAATTGTGGTAGACAATAGCTGATATCAATAATTTCATTTTTGACAATAATGATTGTATTCAATAATTGACAATAATGATTGTCTATTATATCGTTAGTCAATAACTATTGTCAATAACTATTATCAATAAACTGATATGCCGAATAAGTATTAAAACCCATCCATCAAATGAATTAAAAAATCAAAATATTATTCTGAAAATATAGTATCATAAATGTATCATCTTCAAAATCTAATCTCTACTTTTTGTTTTCTTTGATTGACCATTGGTTGACGCTACCTGGTTCTTGCATCTCTTTCGATTATGTCTGATCATATGACACCTTCCAAATTTTACCTTGTTAAATTCACCTATCGATGGGATCCTTTGCTTCTTTGGTCTAAGGTCGAACATCTTGTTTTTTGGGGTAGTATATGATGAATTAAAATCGCTTTTGGAATATTCCATTGACTACTATTACCAAGAGGATGAACGAATTCCTCATATGTTGCATCTAGCTTATTCTTGAAATAATATGACGAAACATACAAGTATGGATGCAAGTGTCTGTTAGCCATTACAGCTAAAGCATGTGCACGAGGTATTACGTCTATATCCCATCTTCGACACGTACATGACTTATTGGGTATGTGTACAATGAATGGCAAATCACCGTCAATCACCTGAAATTCATGTGTGTCAATGACAATAACATGTAAATAAAAAATATGTTATATGATTATCAAGTACTAATATATTTAATAAATATACCAATACAGTATACAATATAAAAATACTTACAATCATTTACCGGGAAAGACTCATTTGCTTACGTGGACATTTTTCTGCCCACCGAGTTAGTGTCATTATCATGCAACTAGATGATACTATACGCTCACGAAACCACCTTTGTGTCAAATGTCTCAAATATTCAATAAAAAATGTAATCGGTAAACCACAGGCATCTTTCGGTGCATATTAAGGCTCTCTGATATATTTGTGGTCATGACATTGTATCGATGTCTAACAAAGTGAGAAGGAGCCCATTTCTCATAACCAACACTCTTAAGATAAGGATGAATTGAAGGATATATAGATTTCAATGCACGCATATTGATTTCAATGTCTTCAACTGTATATGTTTTCTCACATCGATAAAAAAATGGGGTCAACAGCTGAGTTTTTATATTTAGACTTGACATTAAATAATAGATGTTGCATACACAAACCATGCGCAACACTCGGGAACCATTTATAAACTGCCTTTGGGTTACTGTTGTGTCTATCAAATATATTAACTAAATTTTCTATATCACCAATTACTTCCTCTAGTTTTTTGCATAACCAACCCCAAGATAAATCATTTTCTGAATCTACAACAGCAAAAGCCAAAGGAAAAATTTGATTATTACCATCCAACAAAGATGTAATTAATAGCGTACCGAGATACTTGTTCTTTAAAAAAGTTCCATCTACTGAAATCATTAGTCTACGATGGTGCCAACCTTTCACTGCAGCCCCCAAACACATGAAAATATATTTGAATGTACCATTCTCATCATTCTGAATTATTGTCATGGTGCCTACATAAGAAATATTCAAATTGATATTAACAAAAAAATGAATACAATCAAAATCAGTGATTTCGTAGTCAAACATAAAAAATCTTGAATAAATATGATATACCTGGGTTTTTTTCTTTCAATACATATAATATGATGGTAATATTGCATACGACTCTTCTGGAGTCCCCCGAAGTAAATCCAATGCATCTTGCTTGGCTTTCCATGATAAATAATGTCTTTGGGACTTGTCTGATCTAGAACATCATTTACATATCTACCTTTAATGCATTGAATAATGATATCGGGTGTTTCTTGACAATGATCACTTTGAATGATGTCTAATGAACAACTACATTCTTTAATAGACTCATGAACCATCCAAAGCTCACCACCTTTGTATATATAGATGCCCGAACAAACCACACACAATGATCATTTATTCTTTCACGATTAGATCTTTTAATCTTAAATTCAAAATTCATTTTCAATGCAATCATGTACAGTGCCTTTTTAACTCATATTTATTCCTAAAAAATGATTTCTTTTTAATTTCAAAACTACTAGGGATATTTTCTAAATTAACCAGAGTGATAAAAATGTCATCGTCCTGAGCGTCCTCGCAACCGATTGATGCTGACTAACTACCATCGTCAACATAATTTTATAATTCAATGCATTGGTTTCTATTGAACTTACTACCGTAAAAAATAAATGGACATCTAATCTCATTCTCATTCCTTATCAACGAAACATACCATTGAGCATCCTGAACATTTCTTATTTCAACAGTAATACATGAAGCATTACCAAATTTCAATTTGACAATAATTTTAAATTGATATCTTCCATCAACAAACTCTAATACCATCTTGATGACTTCTACTAGCTCAATAAATGTCATATTATCATTAACCAATAACGGTTTAGAACAAAAATCAACATAAGACTTTTCCCCATCTCATCTTCCATATACATAACAATAATAGGGATCTTTAGATTGCCTGAAATATATGCTTACGAAAATTCCATGAAAGTCAACCATTCAAAAACTCTATAATGTAATACATAAAAAAATAATTAATATAGTAACATTTCAATATTTGATATATTATATATTTTACATAAAAAAATAATTAATATAGTAACATTTCAATATTTGATATATTATACATTTTTAATATATGATATACTATATGAGTTATCAAAACTACATTTGGATATCTATAANATATATATATATACTCAAAACAAGCAAAAATGATTCAAAAACATAAACCACAGAATCAAAAGAATAATATTTTCTGAAAATATGACATAGAAGCACATATATTGAACATCTAACAATGAAACACATATTGAATACATAACGACAAAAGATGGTTAACAACATATGCAAAATACATAAATAACACGTACATCATTTGGGTAAAATGAAAAAAAAAATTATGACAACAAATTATAAACAAAACACTTGAAAGAAACATATGATGAATAATCAAATGAAATTGAATCAATGAATGATCCATTATGCTAATCTACTAAAAAAAATATGAAAATAAGATTCTAACAAAACTAACCTTCCTTGATTGAATCTAACAAAAATGTATAGAGAATGGACGTGGTGAGTGTGTTTCACACTCATATTTTACACACTCTTAGCTTTAATTTTATTGGTTCTTTGAGATTTATTACTTGATTTATGTTTATGTTTATTTTTATTTTGTAGTTAAAATATTCTAGTGCCTGGAAGATTAAGAAGGCAAAAGTGGAATAAAAAGTTATAAAAGGACAAATCTGGAAAGGACGCTAGCACACAGAAGCGAGAAGCAGTAGCGTCAGCGCCGCGACATTGGCGCGACGTC
Organism: Datisca glomerata; assembly: GCA_003255025.1. Classification (NCBI taxonomy): domain Eukaryota; kingdom Viridiplantae; phylum Streptophyta; class Magnoliopsida; order Cucurbitales; family Datiscaceae; genus Datisca; species Datisca glomerata. The sequence continues at coordinate 1,124,656 of QANY01003195.1, forward strand.
AAGAAGCAGTATCGCCAGCGTTGTGACACAAGCTCGATTTAAGGTCTTTGTGCGAACTTTGCTCCAATTCTATCATTAACGAACCCTAGTGTAAAAAGAGAATATTTTATGGTTCTTTTTGGACATTTTTTGGATGTGAGAGGCAGGGAAAAAGCTCTTGGAGAGGAGAAGAACAAAATCCAACCCGGAAACGGTTTTCAAACTCAATTTCCTCTTCAAATTAAGTCTTTCTTCTCTCTTTTCTTTATGTTCATGAATGTTATTAGGATTTTTCCTTATTTTAGTATGTTCTAGATTTTCAATCTAGGGCTACAACGTAGCCAAACTATGATTGTTGTTTATTTTAAATTTTCAATCTAATCGATGTTTATTAATTGTTTCTGAGTGTTATTATATGTTCTTAATGCGTGTGATTGTGTGGCCAATTATTGCATGATTTGTGATTTAATTCTGAGACTGAGAAGTAAAGATTAAATTTGTATTATATTTTTTACACCATTAGAATTTCATAAGTTAGAGATAATTATGAATCTAGTATAGCAATAATAATTTCTTGTGCTTAATGAGATTCAATATATTTAATCTTGAATCATTATTATTGACGCTTGAGAGAGATTGATAATTACATTAAAGAAATTCACTATCAGAATCATTTTAAACATTGATTGATTGAGAATTACAAATTTGAACATTATTGATTTGGTGAAATCAGAATCCCTAAAAATTTTTAATCATTGAAATTTTTATTATTTATACTTAATAAATCTTAATTATTTTAGTTTATTATTACATTAAAAAAACCCTACTTCTCAATATTCTCAATTAGAATTAGGGATTAGTTGATTTTAATAATTAATAACAATCAATCCACATGGACGATACTCTATATTCATAGAATTTTATTACTTGACAATAATAGTGTACACTTATACTTTAAAAAAATAGCAATAAGATTTTGGCGTCATTGCCCGGAATCGATTTTGTTATTAATATTAGAATTACATATCCTTAATTCAAAAATTGAGTGAATTTGTTGCTAAAACATAAAAGTGGGGATGCAAGCTTCTAGAAAACCTCAAGAAACCATGGGTGACGTTAGAGAGAATCCTAACATTGTGAAAAACCAAAATAACCAAGCAAATCGGGACTATGCTATGCCGGTAGTCAATAAGGTTGTGTCTGTCATTCAACGTCATGTTATTAATAACAATTTCAAGATTAAGCCTGCTATTATTCAAATGGTGCAAGCCAATCAATTCAGTGGTTTATCTAATAATGACCCAAATGTTCACACAGCCACTTTTCTCAAAATTTGTGAGACATTCAAGCACAACAATGTCTCAAATGGTGTAATTAGGTGAGATTATTCTCATTTTCACTTCGAGATAAGGCTAATGGTTGAACTCTTTGTCGACTGGATCAATCATTACTTGGAATGACCTTTCTGATAAATTTTTGGCCAAGTCCTTTCCACCAGCTAAAACAGCCAAGATGAGGAATGAGATCACAACCTTTGCCCAATATGATATGGAGTCTCTTTATGAAGCTTGAGAGAGGTTTAAAGAAACGTTGAGGAGATGCCCATATCATGGACTCCCTGAATGGCTACAAGTCCAAACTTTTTGTAATGGAATGGGAAATTCAACAGGGGCACTAGTGGATGCAGTAACAAGAGATGCTTTGATGAGTAAAACAAATGAGGAGGAATATGCTTTGCGATAAGAAATCGATGCAAATGCCTATCAATGGTCAACTGAGCGCAATGAACCGATAAAGATTCATGGAGTTCATGAATTCGATGTTGTTACCGCTCTCAAAGCTCAAGTAGCTGTCCAAGAAGTTGATCTCTTTCACCGCCAATTCTAGTGTTATTCGTGCTACACAAAAAGTTTGTAACTTATGCAATGGACCACATTCTAATATTGAATGCCAAGTTAGTAATACATTACTTCTTCTCTGTCAAAACATGTTGATTTTGTTGAGAAGTACAACATGTAGAATAACCCATTCTCCAACACCCACAACTAAGGATGGTAAAATCACCCTAATATCTCTTTGAAAAATAGTCAGAATATGATCAATTCACCAGTTGCTAATCAGCCTCAATTTTCAGCCACAGCAATATAAAATTACTTTAGAAGATGCTCTTGCCCAACTCACAGTTAATATTAATCAATTTATGGCAAGAACAGATGCTACACTTCAGAGGTAAGAAACTAGTGTTCATAGCCAAGCTGCGTCTATTCATAATTTGGAGCTTCAAATGGGTCAACTTTTAAAAATACTCACTTAAAGTTCCAAAAGAACAAGTAAATTCCATTACCCTTCGTAGTGGCAAGCTGTTAGTAGAATCAAAATAAGTAATAGTTGAAAGTTCTCAACTAACAAACTGGGGTTGGGGTTGTATATGATGATTTTATCGAGAGCTCAAAAAAAAAGGACGACAAGCCTAAGTCAACGATCTTTCCCAATAATCCTCCATCTTATGTCCCACCTATTCCATACCCTCAACGGTTCCAGAAGCAAAAATTGAACAGTAGTTTTTCAAGTTTCTTGATGTGTTTAAGAAACTGCCTATCAACATTCCTTTTGCCGATGCTTTGGAACAAATGTTGAGCTATGCCAAATTCATGAAGGAAATTCTCTCGAACAAGAAAAAGCTAGAGGAGTATGAGACAGTTGCACTTACTGAGGAGTGGAGTGCTATCTTGCAAAATAAATCCTCGAAGCTAAAGGATCCTGGAAGTTTTTCTATTCCATGCTCCATTGACAATTCTTATTTTGAAAAAGCTCTATGTGATATTTGAGCTAGTATTAATTTGATGCATTTCTCGATTTACAAGAAGCTAGGTCTTGAAAAAGTTAAGCCAACAATGGTCTCTTTACAATTAGCTGATCATTCCATTAAATATCCATTGTGAATTATTAAGGATGTTTTGGTAAATGTGGATAAATTTATCTTCCCAACTGATTTTATTGTTCTTGATATGGAGGAAGATCGAAATTTTTTAATTATTCTTGGTAGACCATTCTTAGCTACGGAGAGAACTCTTATTTATGTGCAGAAATGGTAGCTTATTTTGAGACTGCAAGAAGAGTAGGTAACCTTTAATGCCTTCAAAGCAATGAAATACCCAAATGGTATGGATAGTTGCTTGCGGGTGGATAGTGCAGAAATATGTATTGAATAATAAATTCATACCAGGTATTCGATTAAGCCATGGGAAGCATATTTAGTTGGGGCTATTGACAAGGAAAATCTGGAGATTTTAGAGTGTATGAATTGGTTGGAGTGACACCACCGATATTCACTAAGATTCCTTTTGAAGAACTAAAAGAAGGTAAACCTAGACAATTACCATCTATTGAAAAACCACCAGTATTAGAACTCAAGCAATTGCCAACTCATCTTTAGTACGCTTATCTGGGAGAAACTTCTACTCTTTCTGTCATAATTTCTGCTAAATCAAATGGTGAACAAGAAGATAAACTTTTGAGGGTGTTAAGCGAGCACAAAAAGGCCCTACGGTGGTCAATTTATCACATAAAGGGAAGTTTAAAGTCAATGGATAATGGGTGATGCCATATTTGGATGATCAAACTAATCAAGAAAAGACGTTAATCGTGTTGGTTTCGCTTTGATAATCTACATTACGTCTGACTGAAAATATTAAAGCAAGCACTATCGGGAGGTAACCCAATTTTCTTTCCATTTTTATTTTATTTATTTATTATTAAAAGCTTCCACTTTATCCATTTTTATCTCTTTCATTAGATCTCAAATATTTTTATCTCCTCCTCTCATCTCTCCACAGGCACCAATTTTTCTCGCTCCTGGCCTCATTTGGAGATAACATGAACAATGCAGAGAATGGTGACAAGGAAATCTAATCCTAATTCAGGGAAGTCCTCTTTACTTACTTCTTTAACACAGTTTTCATTGAGAACAATGAAAGTTTTAGCTTCAGCATTTGATTGTCTTTCTACTTAGGGAAATTTATGTGACTTAAGAATCTTTATGATCTCATAAGAATTCTGGAACCTGATTGATTGTTGCTTGAGGAGAAATCCAAGGCTACACTATACTTACGACATGATTTAGGTCATCTTTGGACCATTTGAACTTTTCAAGCCAACCTATGTATAATTGTTTCCTTAGTTATACATGTAGCGCCTAAATAGTCATTTTCTTTACCACCCATGATAGTTGCCTAGCCTTATAAAAAAATTCTGAAGTAACCCTTTTTACTCATAGTATTTGGATGTTCTAGAAAAATACTTGGAGCTATGACAATTTGGGTGGATGGGAGAAGTTTAAAATCAGTGAATAAGTTTCATATCATAGCCTCTTAGACTTGAGTGACTAAGCTCGAAGGGGTATCTCAACACCTAATACCCTAAGACCAACTGGTTTGGGAGCTATTAGTTGACAGCTTGTTTAGATAAAGAGGAGCTTAAGGAAATCAAATTAAAAATGGTTGGGTAATTTGACGAATATGAAGAAAACCCGACTAAGAAATAAGATACTCTGAGACGCCATCATGAATATGCGTCAAATACTTAGAGCTTTTGAGCACAAACTTCACTGCTTGGTGACTACAACGTCATAACATATGCTTGACAATCGATTAAATGCACAGACGTAATCTTAGGTAAAAGCTCATCGCTCTTTCTAGAACATACTTCCCTTACTCTATCGGTAAGCTCCCGACTCAGAAATAAGATGCTCTGAGATGCCATCATGAATATGCGTCAAATACTTAGATATTTGAGCACAAACTTCACTGCTTGGTGACTACAACGTCATAACATATGCTTGACAATCGATTAAATGCACAGACGTAATCTTAGGTAAAAGCTCATCGCTATTTCTAGAACATACTTCCTGACTCTAACGGTATGCTCCAGACTCAAGAAGTGGGGGTACACTGTATGGGAGAAAAAACACCTGGGATAAGGCCCACGAAATAACATTTTCAAGTAAGGCCCAATACTCTCATTCTAAGGGAGGGCACGCATTAAGTCCAAACCAATTAATCTTTCTTGACCGAGGTAACCATGATGATTGAGTCACCCTCCACGACCGAGATGATGGACACGACCCCACATACACTTAAACTATAAGGTCACATGAATGACTGAGGTCCTCTCACACCTAGGATCGCGGCTACTCGAGATAGCCGAGATCATTTCTCATACACAAGAAAAATATGATAATCACTCATACAAGGAAATAATAGGTACAAAACACCTCTATAAGACAATCTCAATGGTTGTTAAAAAGGATAAGATAATAACCAAAATATCCAGATTTGGGGAATATTTTTCTTAAATATCTTCATTCCTTATTAGATCAAGGAGGAAGATACATTGAACCAGGATGTTTGACTTATACAAAAAATCATTATAAATATATGATGATCTCCATTAAATGGTAAACAATTCTTCATACTGTTAATATTCTTTAAACAATCTACTAACTTGATCGTCAAAGTATAGTACGTGGGGCACCCCCCGGTGCTCATCCCACTGTTTTCACTATCGTTCTTGATTTTTGTAGACATCTGGATGAATCATCGAGCGATGCACGATGGTTCTCTCGATAGTCGATGCTGGCACATTTTTTGCATCAATAGTTTGACGCCGTCTGTAGGAACGTAGATCTCTCATATTTTCAAAATCGATCATACAAAGATAATCCACCGCAACGATTATTACAACAATGGTGAAACAATCCATGTTTCCAATAAAAAATAATGAGGAAAGACGAAGGAGAATGTTTTAGATCGACGTGAAAATCCGCTCATGCGAGTCACATTCATTTTTGTTGATGTCGTCTTAGATCAACTTTAAAAAAAATAGAACAGTCGCGCAATCCACCATTGTAGAAGCCCACGATCCATGAGCAGCCATGAAGCATGACCAGTAACAGCCATCTCACAACATCTTCTAGGTCGCCGACATGCTACATCGCCGAACCACTCACCCATAATGTCGTCTGGCCTTTTCCAAGCCGTGAACAACCTCTATAATTCCTAAAAATGGAAGCTTAGATCTACATCAATGAGGCGATTTCAGACTCCAAAGTTCCCATAAAAATGCCCATAATGAAATTTCTGGTGATTCAAGAGGTCGCCAACCGAAAATGGCTGCCAGAATCCACCGCACGCACCCCACGCACCGACGGAGTGGGGGGCGACTCTCCATCCTTACCCGACTTCGACAAACTGGGTTAACCTACCTTGTCCACCCCTGCTTTCGACTTGAGAAGTCCAAGGGAAAGATCTTGCAAGGGCCCAAGAGAGCCCAACCCAAGGAATATAAGCTCGCCCACATATCTTCTAAGCTTCACGCCCCCAACTCAAGCACTAGATGCTTTAGGGGGTAAAATGGAATTGACACTGATAAGATTTGAGACTTATACTCAGAAAGCATCCCAATACTTCAAAAACGATGCTAACATTCGGCGATTCGTAGTAGGGGACAACGTCCTTCAGGAGGTATATCAAAATACCAAAGAGCGCAGAGTGAGTAATTTCGGACCGAATTGGGAAAACCCTTACATCATTGCATGAATCATCAGACTAGGGACATATATTTTCCAAGACCAAGAAAGGACCACCCGAGTATATGAGATGCTTGGATGAAAGACCTCGATAAAGACCACAGTCGTCGAAGCCTCCTACTCACCTAAGATGACTAGGAGAAAAGACATTGCATAGGGTGAAATGACCACGGTAATATTTCGGGGTGCCCAAGATCATGGAATCCTCATATGGAAGATCTCATCCAAGACCATGACTAGATGAGGTCTCTTTATCACTTCAGATGATTTGGATAAAGACCCTGCATAGGGCGCCCGAGGTCATGGAACCCGATGGAAGACCTCACCCAAGGCCATGGCTAGGTGAGGCCTCATTATCACTTAAGATGATTTGAAGAAATGCCATCGCATAGGACGAAAACACCACGGTAATATTTTATGACGCCTGAGATCATGGAACCCTCAGATGGAAGACCTCACCAAAGAACATGGCTAAATGAAGCCTCCTACACACCTAAGATGACTAGGAGAAAAGATCCTACATAGGGCAAGGACCATAGTAGAATCTCGTGGCACCCGAACACATGAGATCCTCAAATAAAAGACCTTGATACAGGCCACGGCCGGTAAAGCCTCCTACTCGCCTAAGATGACTAGGAGAAAAGACCATACATAGGGGAAAATGACCACTATAGAATCTCGTGGCACCCAAGCACACGAGATGCTTAAATAAAAGACCTCGATAAAGGCCACCGTCGTCGAGGCCTCCTACACATCTAAGATGACTAGGAGAAAAGATCATGCACAAGGTAAAAGAATCACATTAGTATTCCATGTTACCCGAAGTCACCCAGATGACTTTGGTCGTCACTTAGAAGACTATAAGATTTGAAGACACACAACATCACTTAGATGATTATGGGACCCGAAGTCACACATATGATTATAAGATCTGAAGTAACCCAGATGACTATGGTCTTCAATCAGCTAACTACAAGCTCTGAAGTCACGTTTATGACTATAACCCCTAACGTCACCTAGATGATTATAAGACCCGACGTCACCCTGCTGACTATGAAACCTGAAGTCACACAAATGACTATGATACCCCAAGTCACGTTGTTGGCTAAGATACACAAAGATACCCAAAAGACTGCGGTACCCAAAGTTACCTAAATAACTATAGTACCATGCATCATATAGATGGTTACGATACCTGAAGTTACCAGATAACTACGATACCCAGAATCACAATTATAAAAATGGCACAAGTCACATTGAGTACTATGGTACCGAGATTAGAAAACTACAGTGCTATATGGCATTACAGTTTTGCACAATGATAGTGAGTCTCATTGTTATTAAAAAATTTTAATTCAATAATATTTCAATTATCTCAAAATATCTTATACGTCGTTATAAAAAAATATTTACAGATATTATTTTGATGACCTAAGATATTCAATCAAGTTCAACCATTTGATTAATTTTAATTAAGTTAAAGTCAACTATTTTAAAATGATAATTATAAAATTTAATTTTAATTAAGAAAAGTTATTTTTCTTAATTAAAAAGAATTTTGTTCAAAACTTGGAGATTATGAAGATGAACATAAAGAGTAGAACGGCAATATTAAGAAAATATGTATTCTTGAAGTCCGCTTTTTAATTTTATTTTTTTATTTTAAGGATTGTAATTTAGAAATACCCACTAGTCACTCCGTCAATTATTATTTTATTTAATTATTAAATAATTATTTTAATTGTTATATTTGATAACATGTCTATGCATTAATCGATCACACGTCATACATGAAAATCCCACACAGTTTTATTTAATCATACATCTCATCTGTAAAAACATAATATATTAAGATTGGCCTAATATGCTTATATGTATTGTTTTATGAAATCAATTGCATATAAACTTCTATATTTTAATTAATTAAAACTGTGTAATCATACCACACTAAGGGCTATAGTAATATTTAGGATAACCGATTTTAGTAAAATAGTTTTATTAAAGTTTGATTAATATAATTAATTAGTTAATCTGAGTTCACCTATTTATGACTTAGGCGCTTTAGAATGTTAAATGAACTTAGACCCATAAGACTGACATAATTGATTATTAAATATTCATAGGATTATTGTTTTAACTAGTAATTAGTTTGAAATTAATTAATTAGTTAAAAATAGAAACACATAATCCTAAAAATAGTGAGTGAGAGAAGGTTGATATGTCAATGTAACCTACAATCTCCATTATCAGTATAACAACGTGTGATACAGTGAGGGTCTCGAGATGACTTTGTTTTCATTCCCCTAAGGATGGTTTCGAGGTGTATCAATATCAACATTGGACTTCTTAAGAAGATAAGAGGAAGTGATATAGTTTAGTTTTGATCGACCCTAGGGCGGAATATTCTAAATCAAGTCATAAAATCTGAAATAATGGGTTACACTCACAAAGTCACAATTACGTTTTCATGTGGATAGTTGTGACTTGTTCAAACAAACGATACTTTATTGATATTTTAAATCTGAAAAAATATGAGATATTTTAAATTTTAATTAATAAGGATGATAATATCTCATAGACAGCCTGAGGTTAATCTGACTGACTCAAAGGGAGCACATCAATTGTTTGGTTATTTTATCGTAATCAGGAAATGTTAAATTTTGTGTGTTTATTATGTTACATTCCTGCATCACGTTTACTTTTTGAATTCTAGATATTTATCAATTATATTTATCATGTTTACTGATGGTGATACCTTCGTACATTAGTAATCAAATATGAACTTAATACTGACTTGTTAGAACCACAAGTTCGTTCTTAATGAGAAATATCCTGAGGAGCCCGCTGCTAATGCCCCTAAGAATGTTAGAGATAAATATGATACTTGGATCATATCAAACAACAAGGTGAAGTGCTACATGCTTGTGAGCGTGAATGATATTTAGAGAACCAAGCATGAAAGCATGAAGACTACTTATGAGATTATAGAATCTCTACAGTCGATGTTTGGGTGGCAGTATGATTAAAGTCGTCATAAGGTCACTAGGAGCTATATGGCAACTAAGATGAGAAATGGTACTTATATTGCGAGAACATGTTTTGAACATGATCAACATAATGCGCGAGACAGAAGTACATGGGATGACCATTGATGAGCGGACTCAAGTTAGCATTATACTTGAGACGCTCACACAAGTTTTTTCTGCGTTCACGATCAACTATGTTATGAACAAGTTACAATTCAACATGACCCAATTGTTGAATGAACTACAGATTTTTGAGTCACTCGTCCTTAGAATGACCAAAGAGGGTGAGGCAAATGTTGTCGAGCAAAAATCTTCTTCCACTGTTAAAAGTAACAAGAGGAAGAAGATCAATGGAAAGGGAAAAAGTAAGAACAAGAAAAGGAAGAAAGCCAAGAATTCACCAAAAGCCAAGAAGAACAAGAAAGACAACAACCCCAAAGGAAAATGTTTCCACTGTGGGGTTGAATCTCATTGGAACAAGTATCTTCCGAGCTGAAAAGGAAAGGTAAATATGATTTACTTGTACTTGAAGGTTTTTTAGTAGAATATGATTTGTCATCATGTGTCGTGTTGGGGGTCATGCCCTCAAAGCATTGTATTGATATTTTGATATGAAATTTAATAAGGATTACATTTTTCTTATAATTGTTCTTTTAAATTATTGTTGAATAATTTATATAACTATCTAAAAATTTCATATTCATTAATGAGACTATGATCTTGTATTAGTAGAAGAGAATTAAGATCATAAATAATGAATAAAATTGTTAGCAACATATTAAAATATAGAATTTTTAATGAATGGTTGCTAGTACGGTTCACTAAGTATTATGAATGCATGTGATATAGATCCAAGTCCTTGATGTGGATAGACATCTTAGTGAAAGTACTTTATATAATGAGATTATATATGACTGGACCGATGTGAATTAATATCTTTATCAACGTACCGTTTATCAAAAATATTTAATACACATCAATTCGATGATCATATGCAGATCAGTCTGAATACTGAGTAGTCATAAACACCTATGCAGGCATATTGGATCTTTTGATTCACTCGTCAAAGTTTATTTAATAAACATGCTAGTGACTTTTATTTTTGAAATTGAGTGATATGGATTGTTAGGAACATGATATTACAAGATTTAGAATTCAAGATTTCCTAACGGATCGTATATTGGTTCCCTTAAGTGTTAATTCTAGAACTGAACGGTTATTGAGCTCAAATTTAAAATAAGGTTATAAATTAGTCATTTACTAGTGGATTAATGATACTTAAGGATCAAGAGATAATTAGAAAGGTAAAATGGCAATTTTGTTCTAATTTACTAACCAATAATTGGAGGACATAACTACGTGAAATGATTATATCAGTGGGCTCAAGAGAATACTTTGTAAATACAATCTGTAATCTCTAAGAGTACAATTTTATATTTAGAGTGGAATAATAATGGAATTAATGAATAAGATTATTTAATTAAAAAATTTAATTAATAATCTAGTTTATTGGAGTTTAGGATTATAGGTTCATGGTCCACAACTTACCTCTATGTCACGCAGTCTATAGTGTGAATATTGTAGGACATGAGAAAATGACTTACTTGCAAATGATTTTTTATTCTGGAGCAAGTACATAACTATGAGATAATTATGTGCGATTATGTAATTAAAAAATATTTAATTAAATTATTTATATATATTAATATGATTTTCAGAATTAATATATATATATAATTATCGATTTTTTAATTATCAATAAGTGAGACAAAATATCTAATTTATAAAATTAGATAATCAAATTATTATTAGATAATAATTTGGATAAACTAAATCTGTAATTTATGAAATAACAGATAATTTAGTTGATATGGATAATCAGATATGTTAATTTTGAATTAACTAAAATTTAGATATTTAATCTGACTAAAATAAATATTTAATATGCAGTAATTATCGTGTGTCAATCATTGGTTGAGCATCAAATATTGATTTGGACTTATGTATTGCCACGTGGCACTATAGTAGTGGTTGTGCAACATTGTAATGTATCGTGACACTGTAGTTGTGCACAATAACAGTGGGTCTCACTACTATTGATAATTTTATAATTAAATATTATTTCAATTATTTCAAAATATCTTATACGTCATTATCAAAAAAAATATACAGATATTATCTGATGGCCTAAGATATTCAATCAAGTTCAATCAGTTGAATCGGTTCTTCAATCAAGAGTTGAAAGAAGAACACAATTCTCGAAAAAGTGTTTTTTCTACGATTAAGAGTTAATCAAATTCTCTAAAAGAATAATCATCACGTTTTTTTATAGAATCGTCTCACAACAAATCTTTCTCAGTAAAATCTCTAGATCTCATATGTTGAGTACATCTAGATACAGAAAAATATCTTCATTATATGCTACGTGCTCACACACGTCCTAGTACGTTGATGATTGACTTGCAAGATTTTTCTGTGGATCTCGGAATCTGCTGATTGTTGGAATGATTTCGTGAGAACAAAGAATCCATTGGTTTTGCGAGAATGCTTGATTTAGACTATAAGAGGTATATGATTCATAACCTTGTATGTTGTAGATTTAATATATAAATATATAATGAATTTTGACTTATTGAAAATGAGTTTACAATCAAATGTATTTTTTTGGTTATCGTAACGTTGCGCGATTTTATTTATTAAAAGTTTTGATTTTATTAAAAATTTAATTTTTAAAATGATGACACATTACATGCTTTCGCCGTGCACGCGTCGAGACGACCAACATACTGGCCATATTTGTTTTTTTATCGGCCATTTATCTATTTTGACTAGTTAGGACCATTCTGGTAGTTGTCTCATTAATCTATTGAAGGCCTAATTTTGGTTTCGCCCTGACCTATCTTATTAGCGATTGTTACCCTTCTCATCATATGTCTTCTAAATATTTTGTCACTATCTCATTTTACTTCATAAAATGTTTAAAATTCAAATTAAAAAAATTAAAAAGAACGATAATAATGATGAGTAACCATAAATGAAATTGGTGTTTGGTTTAAATAAATGAAATCAATGTAATTGAATGATAATAATTTTGGTTTCGCTCCCTTGTTGGAGAGAGTTTTCAGTATTTAATTGGTGTTTGGTTTTAAAAAAAATGAAATTAATGTAATTGAATGAAAATGCTATTGAGATATAGAATGGAGTGAAGAGTGGTCTATAGAGATGATAAAAGAGTAGCAAAAATGTACCGAAAATTTGTATTATTATTAATCTTCTCTCTTCCCGAGAGCTTCGCTCACTAACTCCTAGGGTTACTTCAGATCATGTGCTTCCGTGGTGGCTGTTATGCTTGATTTGGACCTGAGTTAAGGTGTTTGTATTCAATAAGTAGTAGTAGAGAGGGTGATTAGTAAAGAAATGATGAGGCAGAGGCTTGCATGAATTTCATGATGTCAAAGCTTAACGGTAATTAATAACACTATTACATTGGAACCAAGTATTGATATCTCTAATATCAACATAGCTGGAACGAAAAGTTGTTTTGGAATCTGTAATGAATAACACTATTACATTGGAACCAAGTAACGATTTCTCGGAGCCTTACTTGTTTTGGAATCTGTAATGAGTAAGAGTAAAGAACTTACTACTGTTTCCTCCTTTAGTTTGGAGACAAAAATCACGTGAAGAAATAAACCCTAGCTATTTTGGTGGTAACATTGATAGGGAAGATGAATTTCCCTCGCTGCCCTCAGCTCCAAAACCTAGATCGTATAAGGTAACCCAAATGCCCCTCTCCCTATCCATAAGGATAAGTCTATTAAAAATGTTGCTAGTGGAAAATATAAATCTAGAATGTTGTCTAACAGGAGGGATTGAAACACTGCGAATATAAAGAAGAAAAATAGCAGATATTTCAGGGAGGATCATGGCACTTATTGGGGAAGACCTCTAATCCTTAAAGTTTGGACTCCAACACTAAAATTATCTAAAGAAGAAATGCACAAAATTCTCATATGGGTCAAGATCTTGAACATACCTGCTATTTTGTGGACTCAATGAGGTACCACTAGCATCACTAACATCATAAGGATGCCATTATATGTAGAAGCAATGATTGCAAGTGGCTCAAAGCTCTCATTTTCCAGTGTGTGTAGAGTTAGATATTTTCTATAAGCTCCCTAAGATTCTAGAGATTGACTTGGTGGAATTCGGGATTGATGAGGCTCAAATTGAAGTGGAATATCTGGGCATTCCTAGAAGGTGTAAATCCTGTGAGGTTTTTGGGCATGACTGCCAACTAAATGCTGAGAAAAAGAACAAAAAACAAGTATAGACACAACCTCAGGTGGAGAAAAAAAGTCAAAAGCGGGAATAGCTGCAGGTAACTAGGAAATGTAAATAAATAGCAGAAGTTCCAACTGTTAGCTTGCAGATTGAGAAGCCTATATGTTTACTTGAAAGTTAGAAGAGGAGGATACATTACTGGCTGAATAAGAGATCATTCCCCATAATACCTCAGAGTTAGTTGAGACCCCAAAGGAGAATTAGATTGAGGATCCCCATCATAATACAACTGAGGTTATCACTGAATTACCTAATACAAAGGAGGAACATGAGTCAACACCCAATGGTGTCAAGTTGAGCTCCAGACAGAAGTAAAAGAACAGACAAATTGCTGCTAAACTTAGGGCTTAGAGTGTAACTACGGTGAGCACCTCACCAACTCCCCCATAATTTAATGAGCAATCTAGCTGCTTCGAACGTAAGAGGCACAAGTCTCGGAAATATTTTGAAGTGAGTAGGGTGTTTAGGGATTTTCGAAGTGAGTAGGGTGTTTAGGTGAAATCCTGCTGCTGAATTTTTTTGTACATTTGTTTATGTTGCCAATGATGCTAGAAACAATAGGAGCCTTTGGCAGGACTTAGTCAATATAAAGCCTAGTATAACCTAAAAACCTTGGATTACATTAGGAAATTTCAATGAGATTATACATCCAAATGAAAAACAAGGAGGAACCATTTCTTGGGATGAGGGCATGGGAGATTTTACTTATTGTATAACTAGTGTTGAAGTAGATGATCTGTGTAATAGGGTTCCTATCTAACCTAGTGGAATCATCAGATAGGGGAGGGTAGTGTCATGACCAAGATTGACATGGTTATGGTCAATGATAGCTGGCGTTTTAGCAGGGCAGTAGCTTACTTTGCAGATCCAGAGTATCATACCATTGTCTTGCAATTGTCAAGTTGCTTCCTGATATCCCATAGAAGAAAACTTCTTTCAAATTCTTCAAGTCCTAAACTAGCATCAATGGATATTTTGAAACTGTTGAGGAAGCTTGGAATTCTCCTGTTTAGGGGCGATGTTTAGACTGGACAAAAAATTTACCTCAATAAAGGAATCTCTGAGAAGCTTCAACCTGCAATAGACTAATGATATTTCTAAAAGGGTTTCAGAAGCAAAAAACTGTCTTCAGCAGGCAAATAAAAGTCTGGATGAAAATCTCAATCAGGTTGAGGCTCAGAAGCAAGCAAATGTAAAGCTTCCAAGTAGTATATGGAATGGAAACTTGCTGAGGAGAGCTTTTACATGAAAAAATACGGAGTTTCGTGGCAGAATTTTGGCGACAATAATACTGCTTCTTTTTCAGAGCAACAAAAAACATAGAAGTAAAGCTCAGATAGTCTAGATCACAGATGATCTTGGCAATATAGTGGATGATCCAACTGTCATTTAAAGCCATATTATCCCATTTTATCAAGACATTCTAGGCACACATAAACTTGTTCCTGATATTGATTGGGACATTCTACAAAAGTGCATAAGAGGTTAAAAATATTTTTTATTATTTAATGACAGTAAAGCCCCAGCCCTAATGGATTTTCAGCTAGCTTCTTCAAAAAGACCTGGCACATTGTGGAGCAGGATGTGCTGCCATTCTGGAATTTTTTAAAAATAGAGAGCTGCTAAAACACTTCAATGCCACTGCCATCACCTTAAGAGCTAAGGTCCCTAATCCATTAAGGATCACTGAAATAGACCAATAGCATGTTGTAACTTGATTGGGCATAACCAAGATGTCGGTCGATAGGTTGAAGACCGTACTCCATGATCTCATAAGCTTAAATCAAACAGCTTTTGTGTCTGGCAGGTCCACATTTGATAATATCTTACTATCGTAGGAGATTATGAGGGCTATTACTAAGAATCTCAAAATCCTATATGTACTCTCAAAGTTGATTTGCTAAAAACATGTGATAATGTAAGCTGGTTTTTCCTTGGCAAAGTGCTACAGGGTGTTGGCCTACCTGCAAAATTTCGTCAGCTGGGTTACGGAGTGTGTTACCGCTCCATCCTATTCCATCAACATAAATGGGGGTCTGCAAGGTTTCTTTCAAGGTGGTAGACACTTAAGGCAAGAAGATCACTTATCTCCTTACCTGTTTGCCCTAGTAGTGGAAGTTTTAACAGGGATCTTGAATCATTGTGCCTCTCTCTTATCATTCCAATTCCACTGGAGATGGGAGACAGAATAGTAAATTTATGTTTTTCTGATTATTTGTTGGTATTTTGAAGGGTGTCGTAGTCAAATCTGTTAAAGTTCGGATTGACTTGTTTAGTAGCATATCAGGTTTGCATACCAATGAAGCTAAAAGTAGTGTATTTTTCCCTAGGGTGGAAGAAACTGTACACCATAGTATTTCATTTGAGAGAGGTTTCAACAAAGGCACTCTCCCTATCAAATACTTGGGGATACTTCTTATATCCATAAAACTTAGCAAAGTGCATTATGAGGTGCTAATGGATAAAATTGTGCAAAAGACCAAAGCTTGGGAGAACAAGCACCAATCTTATGTAGGTAGATTACAACTTATTAAGGCTATTCTTACTGCCATTCAGGGGTACAAAGTTAGCCTTCTTATTTTACCTAAGCATGTCATGAAAAAAGTCAACATTGCACTCAGGAATTTTCTATGGTCTCACAATCCTGAGAATATTAAGGGAGCCAAGGTCCCTTGGACATGGTTTGTACTCCCTTTGAGGAGGGTGGCTTAGGAATAAGGGATCTGATAGTATGAAAAATTGCAGCTGTGGATAAAGGGAGTCTTTTTGGATTGCACGGTGTAAGCATAACCTCTTAAAAAACAAATCCATATTTATAGTGAAGATGTTTGCTGATCTTCCATGGTCTTGAAGGAAAATCCTCAAAATAAGAGACAAACTATTTGGTTTTGTGAGCTCACAATTGAGAATGGAGTTGATATTTTCTTGTTTACTGAACCATGGCGTCCTGTAGGCATTTTGTTTAATAGAAGGGGTAAACATCTGGTGGCGAGTACATATTTGAATCTATCTACTCCTCTCTCAATCCTGATTAGAGATTGTAAATGAACGTGGCCTAATCAAGGCCTTGAGACCAGTCTGGTTCATTGGGGGATATCATCTTGATTTGAATCCTCCCAACTAATCAGATTGATTCTTGGCACTGAAATCTGGACTCTAGAGGCCTATTTTCCTTTAGGAAGACCTATATTGCCCCTCATAAAGTAGAAACCAAAGACTAGCTGGACAAAATTAATCTGGTTCCCAAGATACATCCCTAAATGTTCTTTTATAACTTGGTTGGCACTTCAACCAAAGTTCATGCGTTTAAATGGTGTAATTCTAATTATTTGCTTCTGTATTTTGTACATCTGGGACTAAATAAGTTGATCATCTCTTCTATAAATGCAAGACTACCCAGGCACTATTGCTTTCCTTGATAGCAAAATGTAAGCTGCACTACAATGCTTCCTCATGAGAGTCCTTCAAACACTAGTTACTTGTTGTGTCTTCACCAAAGTCTAGTTTCTTATTGTATTAAGCTTATATTCAATGCGTTTGTCTGTTGCATTTGGGTAGAAAAGAATAGAAGAGTCTTTCTAGGGAAAATAATTTATTCCCCCATTACTTTAAAGAAAATTGTTAGAATGATGACGAAGATAATTTGGTTCATTACAAAAGAAAGGAACCTGCAAATAGACCATGATTTCCTAGATAATAGGAATTAATATCCAGTGACGTAGTGTCTATTTGTGTGCTAGTTGTGTATTTATGTGTTTTAAATATTTGCTTTGCTTTTGAGACATGTTGCCCTAGGGGTATACCCATTGTGCTTGTGTATTTATGTTTCATTTGGTTGAGTAAATTTACATTCTAACCAAAAAAGTAACAAAAATAAAATTTAGGAATGAAATAAGAGTACGTGAATGAGACAGGTAAATGAAGATTCATAGCAATAAAAAAGGTTTCATTTTCAAGCAATAAAAATTACTAACTAAACACAATAATTAGTATTTATAAGTGTTTATACACAGATTTTCACCCCAGCCATACCCACTAGATCCACTGTCCCGGTTGGACCAGCCGTGATTATTTATCCGTAAACATCAATCAAGTGGCATGACTTGGATGAACCTTTACCACCTTAATAATGAATTGGAGGAATATGGCTTGGTAGGATTAAGATGAGTCTCCTTGTGTTCGTTTGCCGCCTTAACCTCCTCAGTATGATTTAGGAGTTGTCCTCTCATTGAGGATAAACCTAGAGATGTTCATTTAACCTCCATATACACTTAGCATTTATTGGCAATCAATTATCGGTCACTATAAAGTAGTGTTTACCTCTCACTCTCTATATAAAGAGGCTTGACACTCCTATTGAAGGGGATAGACATATTTTACACTTGGGCACATTTATCATAGAGCATTCTCCCTCTCCTTTACACTCATGAAACCTCATATGAACAATCACCTTAGTAAATTGATAATGCTCATCATTTCCTCCATGCTAGACTTCCACGTTCTCAAGGCTTCTCTGATAAATAAATTGTTGGTCGTCGCGGCGCCTGCACGGCGTAAGCGTGTGGCCTTTTAAAAAAATAAACTTTTAATAAAAATAGATTCTTTTAATAAAACAAAACTTGCGCAACGCCACGATAACCAAATAAAAACTTTTAAAAAAAAATTCAATCAGTGAAGATCCATTATATATTTATAAGTTAAATCTACAACATACAAGGTTAGGAATCATATACCTCTTGTAGTCTATATCAAGCGTCCTTACAAAAATTGATCGATCCTCCATTTCCACGAAATCGTTTTAACGATCAGGAGACTCTGAGATTCACACCAAAATCTTCCAAGCCAATCTGCAACTCACTAGAACGTGTGTGGGCACATAGAATATTACAAGACATTTTTTCTATCTTTAGATGTTCTCAACACATGAGATCTAGAGATTTACTGAGAATGACTTTACTGAGACGATTCTCTAAAAGAATGTGATGATTATTCTTTTTGGATATTTGATTAACATTTAATCACAGAAGAAAATCTCTCTGACACCAATCGTGTTCTCAACTCAACTCTTCGTTGACGAACTGATGATCTGATCAACTGATTTTCTAAAATTCTTTCAACCACTAAGACCATTAGAATAATATTTGTATATACTCTAGATAATGGCGTATCAGATTATTAGGGATAAGCTGAAATAATATCTAATTGTAAAATTACCAATTGCAGTGGGAACCACTACAATTATGCACAACTGCACCGCCACATGGCACTGTAGTGTGCCGTGAGCCAGCACAGTGCCTCATGGCACCACTGTAGTGTCAGGCACTACAGTGTTGCACACTCACTATTGTAGTGCCATGTGGCACCACTTCTGATACCCTACTAATGATTGACACCTGACAATTACTACGAATTAAATATATATTTTAATCAGAGAATGATCTAGATATCAGTTAATTCAAAATTAACATATTTGATTATCACTATCAACTAACTTATCTGTTATTTCACAAATAACAGATTTAAATTATTTAAATTATTATCTAATAATAATTTAATTATCTAATTTCATAAATTAGATATTTTGTCTTACTTATCAATAACTAAAAAAAATCAATAATTATATATATATATATATGAGGAGTCGTATGTCAAAGGAAGTTTCCATGGTTGAACGTGATAGGCTTATGGTATTTCATTCATCTACATGAACTAATTTTCAATCTCATCTTTTGTAGGTGCTTTTACGGGACTTTTTTTTGTGAATAGGTCAAGAATGAGTTTTATGGTGTATATGTTATTATTGAACGATCTGTTTTCTACGAATTGTTGGCCGTGAATGTACCAATCATGAGTTTCAAGCTGGATTTCAAGATAGGGTTCTTCAATTCTTTTTAATTTCACGCCTACAGTTACTTTCACATGCTTGAGAAATTTGAGACTTGACTGAAAACTGCCTGAAAAATTAAAAAAATATATATAATTCCACTCATGCATATCTCAGATGAATCTACGTGAAATATGTGTTTCTTACAAGTTTTCTTCTTTCACTTGAAATGTATGGTCCGAATTTGGCATGGAACAAAATCAATGAAACAAAATCAACGAAAAAAAATGAGAGCACCATAATCATGGTTTCATTTAAACCCAAAGGCCAAAGAGGAAAATCAAAGAAATCAAAGAAAAAAATTAATTATAGAAATTATCTGAAAGCTTTCAAATCTGGAAGAAAAAAATATTCTCAGACAACGAAGTCTCCTTCGTCAAACGCCCTCGACGATTGTCGCCTTCCTCGAGCGCCCTCATAGAAAGTCGCCTTCATCAACAATGACATGGCAGAAAATCGATGCTCAAGGATACTTAGATGTGGTAGTCCTGCTCTGAGCGGGGGCAAGTTTTTAGTTGTTTAGGTTTTTTACAGGACTAGACCCCTAGCATTTTTTTTGCAGGATTACACCCCAAACTTATTGTGTGCAGCCTCTGACCCCTGGCCCACAATTTCTCCAAAAGCAGGTGATGAAGTTACCAAACATCCCCTGCACAAATACGAATCAATGTCTAAAAAAAACAAATCATGACAGTTACTTGAAAAGCCACCCCTACACAAAACCCACATCTACGTGTACCTCCCCACGATTTCAAACTACCTTCTTGCATTTTCTCCCTTACGGTTACTCTCTCTCTCTCTCTCTCAATATACTTGCTTCTTGTCTTCTTGCATTTCTCTCTCTTCCCCTTTTGTCATCTTCGAAGACATCCCGTAATCCTCTTGTAGACTACATGATTTGTTACACGACACTATTGTAGTCACCGTATAGTGTACATGAAGTGTACACGACGACCGTATAGTCCTCATGTAAACTACACGATGTGCACACGTTGGTCGTGTAGTGTACACGAGGGCTACACTATCTCTTCGGAGACAGTGTAGTCATTATGTACACTACACGATAAGGTACACGACCAGCGTGTAAACATTGGGTAGTTTATAGGAGGGGTACACATCGACCGTGTAGTCCTCATTTCATTACATGATGATTACACACTGGTCTTGTACACCATCTTGTAGTGAAATGGGACTGCACGGTCGATGTGTACCCCCCCTCCTATAAACTACATGAGGGGTACACGATCGCGTAAACTACACGACTGGTACACGAAGCTCGTGTACCCCTCGTCTAGTTTACAAGAGGGGTACACGTCGACCTTGTAGTCCTCATTTCACTACATGATGATTACACACTGGTTGTGTACACCATCGTTTAGTGAAATGAGGACTATACGATCAACATGTCCCCCTACTATAAACTACACGAGGGGTACACGAGGCTCGTGTACCCATCGTGTAGTTCCTCAGTATCATCGTGTACACTTTAATTCTATGATCTTATGTCTTCCTTCAATTTTTTATAGGTTACTATGGCTTCATCATCCATTGTTTCGGCTACATTGTGTTACATCCATGATGTAACTACAATTCCAAAGGTAAAGGCAAATGCTAAGTGCAACATGCACTTGGGTAGATGGCATCAATGTGAAGCTGGCAGCTCCTCAACTCTCCCTATTTAGGGAGACGTGATTCGGCCATCTACTTGATCTCCCAACCTTGAAGTTTTCAGTGACTGTCTACCACTAGGTGCTGGCCAGAGAGGTCGAGTATGTGGATGAAACTCTTTCTGAGGAGGAGATCCATTTTCTTATCAATGAGGAGCCACTGTGCTTTTCAAAGAATGAATTTACGCTGAGGAGTGGATTGAAGTTCGGTGAAGCCCGAGATGAGAAGAAGACCCACGGTCCAAACAGATTGGCTGAATTGTACTTTCCTGAAACTAGTGGAGGTATAAACATGGCTGCCTTTGAGCAAAAAATCAAGAACAACACCTATAAGTTAGATGTTGATGTTATCAAGATGACTCTGGTCTATATGTTGGAGCACTACTTTTTGGGGAAGGAGACTGAACCATGATTGACAAGAAATGGTTGGTGTTTGTTGACGACCTTGAAGCCTTCTACAATTATCCATGGGGGGAGCTTTCTTTCTCCAAAACCATAAAATCATTGTTGGCTGTGAAAGATACCAAAACTGTCTTTGGTGATCGTCATGCCAAAAATTAGAAGAAAACAAAGAAACAACCAAAATCGCCCTCTAAAGTTCATGGATATTCATTGAACGGATGTCCTTTTACGTTTTAGGCATGACTATTTGAAACTATCCCTTTGGTGAGTAGTCTGTATGATAACCAGGTTTCGACCAGGATACCACAGATTCTCAAGTGGGCTCCAACAATGATTGTTCATGTTGAGAGTTTACAAAAAAAAAATTGAAGGAAAAAGTAAGTTTCTCTCTTGGTCCCTCTTATAAATTATATGTTACAGTAAATTCTCCTATTTGCACGGTCTTTATATTAAATTATATCACTTGATTTTTTAGTTGGAAGTTCTTCCCTTTGTTCTTTCAGAGGAGGAAGAAAAAATAAGCTACTGGAGGTTAGTAGCCACATAAAAGGTATGTTTAAATCATTCTACACCGAACTCGTGTAGTGATCGTGTAGTAAACCTGAATATTATATGAAGTCAGTGTAACCATCGTGTAAACTACACGATGGGTACATGGAGACTGTGTATTTATCGTGTAGTCTACACGACGGTTACACTAATCTCGTGTTACCCTTGTGTGCTCATTTATTAACTCTTTTAGTGCAACTTGTTTTTTAGACGACGTCTTTGTTAGCCTTAACATGGGTGGATGAAGAGGTGGATGAGCAGAAAATAAAGAAGAGGAAGAGGCCCGATGAGGAGGGCATTATTTGTTAGCATGGACAAAAATATAAATTCAATGGACAAGAACCTTATGTCCATGCAATCTTTTTCTAATCAAAAGAAAGAAAAAATATGGATGTTGGATGCACTTTTTGATGAGAGTTCTTTTTCTAATTGCTGATATTTTTTAGGTACTTGACTAGAACTATGCTAAATGATCAGTTCATGATTCAATGGTGAAGCAGAGAGATTACATGTAAGTTTCTTTCTAAAAAATGCTTATAATGTGAACATTGTTTCCATAAGCTTTTCATTTTGTGTATTAATTAGTAGTAGTAAAAATAATGAGAAGTGAGATACATATGGTAACAAGTTTATGAAGATGGATAAAAAGCATTATTCGATGCAACAGATTGCTACACAAGAGAAACTCTTTGGACATTGACCGAACGTGAATTTGCTACTGGGAAATTACAAACCTTCTATAACAGACGTTGATGAGGCTATAATGCTTTGTCCAACAAACATCAAGGTAGTAATTTATCTATTTGTTTTACTAAGTAGTGTTCTGCTCTGCCCTCAATGCCCCCCCC